>PVHX01000295.1:0-341411 GCA_004024805.1 Geosciurus inauris
AGAAAAACAACAATAACAAACAGTAACAACAACAACAAAAAAACACCCTTCCAAATCCCCACAACCCAGAGATTACCACGGTGAACTTTGGTGGCACATTTCCTTTCCTTCTTTCTTGGCACATGTTTTGTTCATGTAAATGAGATCATATGGCTGTACTCCACTTGGCAGTCTTGCTCTTCCTGTATGGACGGCTTTCCCACCCTCCACCTACCCAAGATGCTGCCTCATCTGGCTCTCAGGCTTCCAGGAGGACACGAGCCACATGGTCTCTGGCCCTGGAGTCCTTTCTCAGCCTGGTTCCCAGGAGGAGAGCCACGTACCTCTCCCAAGGATTTCACAGCTGGCTCCAGCGCTGGGCTTCTAAACACTCTAAACGGGGCCTGCCGTTGTAACAATCTATAAGCCATTAGCTGGGGCTATATTAAATCTAGCAGGGTTCATCCCTAAGTCCTCAGCTCTTATCCAGGGTCGATATAATAAACGACTCTCTGAGGAATGTTTCTGCATCTTCTGCAAAAGTCTTTGAAGAGAGCGTCTATTATGTGCCTTTCTGTCCCTTCTATTGAGATTCTAATGATAAATTTGTGCTCACAGAGAGTGTCAGAGAAAAGTTTGGCCCTCCTGACAAATGGCTATCCTTTCTTTTATCCAATAACTCATCATATTTCCCCTTTCGCTTTAGCTCAATTTAATGTGCAATTGCAGTAACTATCTTCTGCTAGGTTTCTGGTTTAATCATTTCCTTCCTTCATCCATATGGCTTTGGATATTTTGTCTTTAATCTTGCTGTCCTGAGGCTTAAATTTTTAATTGTCAGTCATCTTAAATTTGTTTGGAAGTTAGGAGGAATACAAATCATAAATAAACTATCACCTTTATCCCAAGTCATCACTTTAAAGTCATGCCTGCCTGAATAGTTAATAATTCCCTTCATTAATCCCAGATTCCCTCCTGGTATTTCCAGACAACTGCACCCAAGGAGCCATTATAAGATGCACTTGGGAACATTAGGCTTGTCAGAGAGGAATAGGGATTTTAGGAATGGATTGCCATATATTAGAGTCATTTAATCATTTTCCTGTGCAAGTGAAGTCCTGGTAAGTGTCTCTGATCAAATGCACCCTCTTTCTGATGTAACAGTGGTTCATTTCCCTGCAAGGGTGATAGCCCACTCCACTTTCACACCAGCCCGCTTGGCAATTGATAAAGCAAAACAGAGAGGTCTTAGTGGGGCTTTTTGTCAGTGCCCTGGGACCTGGGAGTGGACACATGTCTTCCTCCGGCAGCAGGTCAGCCACTTAACATTTCCTACCCACTTAAGCTCCACCATGGACCTCCTCTGGTGTATGTCTGCCCACTTTGGTGTATGTCCCTTTGGGGATCTCTAGCCCCTCCCATTGGGGCCTGCTGTTTAAGTGATAGATCAAATTTAAAACCACAATTCTTCACCCCTCTCTGCAACTACACCTTTGCTGTGCCCTAAGCATGGACAAAACACACTTCACTGCTTCTAGACTTTAAGCTTGGCTCTGTAACTTGCTTTGGTCGATGGAATTGGAGGAAAGTGTATGACCCATAAGCCTAAGCCTTAAAAGGACTGGTGAACTCCAGCTTGTTCCCTTGTGCTTCTGCCAAAGCCATGAGCAGGTCTTCTACAGGGGAGCTGCTGCTCCTCCAGCCTGGGTTGCTTATGAAATAGAATGTCAACAGATGATTTGTACATTTCAGTAAAGCAAATATTTAGTATCACATGCTGCTGAGATGCCGTGCTTGTCTGTTGCACAGCAAAAGCTCTCTAATGGAGTCTTCATGAAAGATCTGGTTCTGATTCTGGTCCTTATCTTCTTGGCCTTTATTATTCAGACCATTCAGCAAATTCCCAAGTCCCCTAGAAATTAGACTCTACTCATTTGGCAATCCCAGTCTGTCCCAAGGATCATAGTTCAGGGATTGTCTTGATCCTCCAGCTTGTCCCATGGGACTGGAATCTCTAGGGTGTCCTAATAATGAGTAGGTATGAAACGTGTACCCTCTTAGTCCCTAGATTCTAGACTCTAAAAATAGCCAGTACTTAACTGAGCACATGCCAACAGCACGATGGGCCCTGTGCTAAGTGCCTACAAGTGTTATTTCAGGTACTCCCAGAATTATGTGGCAGCTATTACTATCTTTGCTGTATCCACAAGGAGACTGATGCGCTCAAGCATTTACTCAAGTCCCAAAGCCATGTAGAGAAAGAACTTGCAGCCAGCTATGTCCAGCTCCAGGGCCCACACCTTGCTGCTGCCTTGTATTTGCCTCAAGCAGATGGATCACTCTGTGCACCACCAACTAGGTGGGCAGACAAAGCAATTTCAAGCATGGTTGAGCTTTCTCCCCTTCTCTGTGGTCAGGGCAAGGAAGCCAAACCCTGAGCTCCTGGCACCTGCCATCTTTGCTATTGTGGCCTCGCCCACAAGAAATTCCCCCAGCCCCCTCCCCCATTGCTAATGGCTTCCTAGACAGGAATTGGGGGCAGGAACCTGCAGAGACCAGATCCCCTGTGCTGCATCCTGCTGAGCAGTAGCAAAGCCTTGGGGAGCCCTTCTTTGGGCCAATGAGACTGGAGAACTCAGAAGCAAGAGCCATGGGATAATCAAGTGGCTTTCCAGAAGTTTCTGGGAGGAGCTCTGTGTGGCTTGTGGGAAGCCAGTATCATGCTGCCTCTCTAGGGCAAAGCCCGAGCTCCCCACTACTGCTGAAAATCACCAAACTACAGCAAGGCAGAGCTGGCCTGGCCCTAGAGGACTTTGTTTCCAACACCCCCATTTTACAGATGGGGAAACTGAGACCTGTTTCTTTACAATCTGATATCACTGCTCACTTCCCAGGAGTATCAGCAAGGAGGACAATGCTGGGGCAGCCCATTGGGCCCTGGTATAGTTAGGGTATGGAATGTCCCCAAGGACCCAAATTTAAAGGGCTTGATCCTCAGAGTAGTGCCATGGGTCATCAGTGGAGCCCTTCGGAGTAGCTCTTCTGGGAGGTCCTTAGTTCCCAGGGTGTGCCTCTGAAGGGATTGTGGTACCCTGGCCCTTCCTCTTTTGCTTCCTGGACATGAGGTGAGCAATTTGTCCTACCCTGCCCCCTCACATTGCCATCCGGTACCCCCACCAGAGGCCTAAAATCAATGGGTGCTCCTGACCATAGATGGAACCTCTAAAACCATGAGCCAAAATAATTCCTGTCTCTTTGTAAGTTAATTAGGTGGTGACATAAAGCTGACTAAGCTGGTCCCCTTATTAAAATGTTTCAACAGTATTGTGTTCGGCTGAACCCGCGATGAGATCCCCTAACACAAATTCTGCATCTCACACATATATTGCCATTAGCGTGCTAACTCATTCACCAGAGATTCATCCACCTGCGCCAGCTACATTAAGCCAGACATGTTGTGGACCCTCTGTGATCAAAAGTGACGCATTTGCCTTTGAATGCCCTTGCAGAGCTTTTGTTCAGCCAGGTAGATAGTTTAGATCAGGAGAACCTATCCCCTCTGGGCCCTCCTCACTCCACAGTTCCCAAGGTCAGGTGAAGTTGTCCCTCCTCGAGGCTCCCAAGAGGAGATTGTGTTTCTGAGCAGACAGTGCCACTGTCATCCTGCTGAGAAGGAGCCCCTCACCTCTGCTTATTGTTCACGTCATGTCCCCACAAGCCTCTTTCACATCCTGATGAGAAGCTTCACATAAACAATGGCACCCACGTTTTAAGAAATTTGCTCCTTGGGCCAGGTGCAGTGGGGCATGCCTATAATCCCAGCAGCTCCGGAGGCTGAGACAGAAGGATTGTGAGTTCAAAACCAGTCTCAGCAACTTAGCGAGAACCTGTCTCAAAATAAAACATGAAAAAAGGACTGGGGATATGGCTCAGTGGTTAGGCATCCCTGGGTTCAATCCCTGGTACAAAAAAAAAAAAAAAGGAAAGAAATTTGCTTCTTGGGATGGAAACCAAGGTGGGCTCCATTTCTGGTAATAACACATTGGTTGTCTTTTACTGATTCCCTGGGAGCAAGGAAAAGAGTCACTTCATGTACATCATTCTTGGCACCTGACACTTGTCCTTCCACAGCAGGGTGACATGTCTTAGAGCCCTCCTAGAGAGGCAGGCCTAACCTCTGCTCCGTAACGCCCCCTATGGGCCACTGCCGAATTGTGCCTCAGCAGGGACTGTATGTCCTCACTGCCCTTCCACAAGTCTGCTGGAGGTGACAGTCTCATGGTTCTCTGGCCCTGGCTTTTGGAGCTGCTGGTGCCTCTCACGCCCCTCCCCTGATGGGCGTAAATTGGTTCACAAATCCTGCAATTCGTTTAGCTCATGCTCCACTGAGTTTGCTTGGCGATTTTCTGGTTTATTGCCTGTTGCCTGGCTGCTGAGATTCCTTGTAAATCGCGTTGCCCTCTGCTCTGTTCTGCCATTTGTCCGGGCTCAGCATGGAAGCTGTTGTCCCGGCACTTGCCACGCGCTGGTCGTGAATCGCTCCAAAGCAACAGTTCCACGGTGGGCGGGTGGGCCACCTGAATGGCAAGGAGGCAGCACGGTGACACAAACCCCAAGGGCACGGAGCTAATTTATGCCACCAGGCAGAACTCATCTTTCTCTCCTGTCTCATTCCAGAGGAGGAATCAATATATTGAGGTGGTGGGATTGCTTGGTGCTCTTGAAATGTTTCTTGATGCCGTCACCCCCTAGGGACTGCAGATGATTGAAAAACAGGCAGATGGGCCTCCACCACAGAGACAGACAAGATGGGACCTGGAAGAGGCTAAGGGTGCAATCCTGCATCAGATCAATAGGGTTCACATGCAGGCTCTGCCACTCCTTGGCTGTGTGAACTTGGCCAAGTTACTTAAGTTCTCCGTGCTTTAATGGCTCGTCTACAAAATAGATAACAAGAGCACCTGCCATACTAGATTGTTGTGAGGTTTAAATGGATGATCTATATAAAGTATAGCCCCTGAGAGTAAGCACTCAGTAAATGTCAACTAGGATCGCTATCATCATCATCCCAAAGCAGCACATCATAAGCCTAGGAGCCATGCACCTGCCTCATCCCCTCCCCCAGCCCGTGTGTCCCCAGGCTGTAGCACTGCTGCTCTGACCACCCTTTGGCTTGCTGTTCCTTCTTAGTCTCCTCCCTGCCTCTCTGGTTAACACAGTGGCTTTGTACTTCTGTGCCCTTTAATTGGGAAAGATGAGTCACTCATCACAGAAAGAGGGGCCTGCCTCTACAGGGCAGAATTGTACATTACACATCACATTTATATAGATGATGCCATAGAGGTATGTAATTATAGCCAATGCTTTTATAACACAGACCTATGGCTTTCATATAGATTAAATCTTTATATAAGACTCTAAAGAAAAGTTAATATGTGTCCTTGTGGCACAGGCCACTTCTCAGCATTCTCAGCAGCCCGCAGAGTCCACTGTGTGGATGGCGGCCTTCTTCCAACTAGCCTTTTCAGCTGTCTTTCCAAAAGAATGTGGCAGGACACCAGGGCCTTTGGAGGACCCTTTGGTGGAGCTCTTGGCAGGACCGTGGAGGTGAAAGAGCACTCAGAAGTCATGGAGCCCCACTGCTACCCAGTCCTGCAATGGATGCTGATGGATCCTGAGATGGCCTGGGGAGGAAGCGCTTGCTCTGTTAGAAGGGCTCAGATACGAGGAAGTCCTTGCTTAAGTGGAACTGAAAGGAGTCCCTTTCCAGCCTCACTCCCTGCCCTGTTCATTCTTGCCCTTGGCCAACAGTGGGCAAGTCCAGCCCTCCTGGACCCAGCAGGCTTTTCGTTTCTTGGAAGTCCCCCTTCCATCTCTTGGGCTTCCTCTTCTGCAGGCTAAATATTCCAAATTCCCTCACTCTGGACAGTTCCCCAGCCCTTCTCTGTCCTGTGCTTCTCTCTGACCATGCCGGCTCTATAAATACACTGGTCTGGGCCTCCAGGACCTCAAAGGCCTTGACTGAGTCATGCCCATGGTACTCACACCCCGTGACATGATCCCACAGTGCTCATTCCGTAACCTCACACTGCATCGGCTGTTCCGTAGCACTGACAGCCACAGCCTCCTAGATCTTTTCCCCAGGGACCAATCCCAGCCATGGCTTCCTTAACCTACCCTTGCAAAATTGATTTTTTAAACCCCAAAGGTGCTACTTGGTGTTTTTTCCTTTGCAGCCTTTGGTTTGGCATCTCCATTTCCTTTACCAAGCAGGGAAATGGGGAGTGGGTTCAACCACTCCAGCACTCAGTGAAGCTTGGGTCTTTACAGGGACCCTGTGACAGTCGTGTTTCACCAGCATCTACCATAGTATGGTGTCTAGAGTTAGCTCTCAGTAATAGCTAAATCTGATCTGATCTGCTTCTCCCCTAAATCACAGGTTCAAATCTATGATTCATGGGAAGCATTCTTTAAATATTGTCAAGGACCATGCAGGTATCAGTTTTGCTCATGGTACTGTTACTACTAAGCTCACTGAAGGCAAGAGCTGGGTTATTTTCCTCTATCTCCATAGTACCTGGTGTGAGGTCTTTTACACAAAAGGAGCCCCATAAGTTCTAGCTGCACTTAATTTAAAGGGGTTAGGATAGGTATGGGCTTAGGAGAAAGTCCAAACACAGGGTGGAAGGCTCTGGCTAGGATGGCAGGAGGAGGACATAGGACATAAAAGAGCGAGGAAAAGACCTCTTGAAGTTGAAGTGATAGGGCCATGCTAGATCTGGAGATTAGAGCTTGGCCGTGTTTCTACTTTGAATCAGTTAGCCACTGCAACATAAGGCACACACACACCCCCACAGTGTTCAATGGCGTAAAAGCCACAATCATTCATTATCACTCATGAGACTGTGGTTCAGTAGAGCATATCTAAACCAGGCATGGCTGACCTTGACTGGGCTCACTTTTATATCTGCTGGTGAGCTGAGGGGGTGGGCAACTTGAGGTCCCTCACCCACATGGGTGATCCAATAACTAGGCCACGTATCTCTCATCACCAAGCCAGCTCACGCCTACTCCCTTGGCAGCTCTGCAGTGTTCCAAAAGAAAAAGCAGAGGTTCCAAGAGATCTTGGGGCCTTGCCTTGGAACTGGTCCATTGTCATTTCCACTATATTCTATCAGCCAAAGGAAGTCACAAGTGCAACCTCGATTTTTAAGGGTTAGAGGGAAAGACCTCCTCCCTCTTCATGCAAGGAGCTAAAAGACCACATTGAAAAAGATGTGGAACCAGAAAGAAATGGGGTCATTTTAATCATCAACATACTCTGCCCTTCCTTTCCTTTCTCCCATCCTTCTTTCACTCCATCCATCCTTCCATCTAATACACACTGATTAGATATCCGCTATAGAAAAGGATCATGCTAGGTGTTGGTAGGTAGCATGGCTGGTGAATGTAGATGTTGGGGACATTGGCTCTTGACTTTGGAAGGGGAGGTTCTAACCACAGGAAAGTCACCATTGAAATTAAGAGCAGGGGACTGCTGATGGACAGAGTTGCTTCCATGGGCCTGAGTGTCTGGGTGTGGCCTCAAGAAGGTGCTCCTTATATGGATGCCCATCGGTACTCATTTGCTTTTGTGACCAGGCTGTACCCAGCATTGCTGCTGCAGCTGCTGGGATCCTGAACAATGTATGAATCCCATCGGTTGCCACACACAGGGCCACTTGGCATGTCATACGAGCTCTGGAAAGGACATGAGAGCCTGATAGTCCCCTTGAGGATGGGAGGAGCTCAGCAGCTTTAATTGACTACAGAAATATCTCAGGGTGACTTGGGACAAGATTGGGACCCCTGGGCCAGGGGCAGCCCAGGATAGAGAGCCCTGTACAGAGCTCTTGGCAGGACATGTTATAGCTCAGTTTTATGAGCTCTTAAATCTCAACATTTTCTAAAATGAGGGAGCCCGGCAGGAAGATTAAGCACTGCTAGGCCCTTTAAATCACCAGCACCAGCCATCCTGGGGGCTAGATTTGTTTTAGGCCCTGGCATGATCTCTGTGTCAAAGACCCAGGGAAATGAGAAGTGGTTAAGAGCTTGGCTTTCTTGCCACGTTCTACCACTGAGCAGCTGTGTGACCTTGAGCAGGTGACTCATCATCCAAGTGCCTCAGTTTCCTCTTCTTTACACAGAGCTATATGCACCTGAGAGAGGACATCTCCATGAGCTCAAGAGCACTGTTACAGGATCCAATGGCCCTGGGGACTCTTGAGGGCTTCTAGCTGCAGGAAGCACCCTCTACCCCAACATCACCCCCAAATGCCCAAGCCCAGGACTGATGCTTCTTTAAGGAGCCTTCAGCTTGTAAATCAGCCAGAGTCAAAAGAGATGGCCTGAGTCAGCTCAGACAATCCAGGCTCAAGAATATTCTGTATTTCCTCAGAGGTTCCCTGAGCCCAGGGTACAGGTGAGCCTCGGCCATTATCATGCTTCTAATTTGCTGAGTGACTCCAGACAAGTCATTTAGCCTCCCTGAGCCATGCTCCCAGGAACTTCAGTGGAATAAATGGTAGGGCATGAAAGTCCTTTGAGATCATAAATCTCTGTGATACATTCATTCATTCAGCAATGACCACCAGGCACCTAGCCTTCTGCCAGCCCTGGAGATGAGTGAGGCTCTGTCCTTGCTCTCCAGATGCTAATGGTTGTGTGGAGCAGGAGGGGCCAACAAACCCCTGCATAAGGCCAGGGACCTCATGGAGCCCAGGGGAGAGGTAACAGGACTGCCAGAGTGTCAGGAAGGCTCCATAGAGGAGACTCCAGCAGCAAAAGCATCACAGACCCCATGGGGCCACCAGGTTGAAGAGGAGGGAGGTGTTGGTAATTGGGGCAGAGTAAGGAGGACCATACGGCCATCATGAGCAGCCACAAACTGTGCACTGGGGCTTGTACCAGCAGCAGGGAGGACAGGATGGAGGAGAGGGTAAGAGCCAGCCCATGAAGGGCCCTGGTGGCCCTGCTAAAGGGGCTGTGTTTTAAACCAAGGGTAGAGGTGGGGACAGTTGGCAGCAGCAGCACCTTTAGCTATGGCAGGAGCCCACTTGCTCCAGGGAGAGAACGAAGAGGTGCTCGCAGCCAGCCCTTTCCCGGCACTCACAGCCCAGCCCACGCAGGAAGGGAGGCCAGCATCAGTTGTGTTTTACAGGTGAGGTGACTTGTCACCAAACCCGAGGCCACCCAGTGAATCAGAAGCAAAGCTGGCTCCAGGCACCTGCTCCTCATCTAGATGGTTTACCACCTCCCCAGGAACCAGGATGATATACAGACTCCCTGCTCGACCTCCTCCTGGGAACCCCTGGAAGAGTCTCCCCACTTGGATGCTCAGCATGGGCTAGCCCACCTGCATCCGAGCACTCCCGTTCCCGTCCCACCATCTCCTTCCCTGAGCTGGCACCACCCACCCTGTGTTCACTCTCCTCCCTGGGGCCTAGCAGGAGCCTGCCAGTAAGCCCTGTCCACAGAGAGTGCACGCTGAAATCCTCTTCATTAGCTTCCTAATGTGGGAAATTAAACTATGAGGTTGAAGCTTTTCAGGGCAGCAAATAATATTTACGGTCATACTGTTTTAGAAGATCAAATATTTATAATAGGGTCGACTCCATCATATTGCCCGTTGTCTGGGTGACTGGGGCTGCGGCAGCTACATTATGAATGGACCCACTCATTAAAATGCTTTCAAAACCATTTGTGCTCCTGGTAGCAAAGGGGGTGGGGGGACGGGAGATGGTGTGTCCCATTGTGGGAACTGCTGCTCAGGGCCGAATAAGCCAGGGTTCCTTCTCTCCCAGGGATCACAGGGATGCGCCCACCCACACCCCCATCTGGGGCAGATGACCCTTCTCGTTGGGACCCTGGGTTTCCCACCACAGCCCTAGTCACTTGGTGTTGTGATCACCACCTTCTACTAGATCATTCACCAAAGAACTTGTTCTTTAAAGGGCAAGACTACCTCTCTTCTGGGCAGCTGTTTCTGCAGGTCCTAGAACAGTACATGGTAGGTCTGAATAAACTATTGCTGGATGGACATGTCCCCACCCTCATCATTTTTTTTAAGAGCCAGTTTTAGATTCATCCTCTGAACCATCTCTGGCTTGGAGATGTCCAAGCAGTATACACATTGCAGCTGTGGAGAGTCCATGGCTGAGTTCAAAGATAGAACAAGGTCTTCTGACAGGAGGCCAATGCCCAGGCTTCTTGGCCTTTGCAGAATGTCCTCCTGTAAATAACTACAGAGAAGCTCTCAGGGACTCTAGGTCCCCTCTGTTTTCATGTAATAGCTCAGTAGGATGCAATTCAGTCAGAGAGACAATGGCCCTAGTCCCAGGATGGTCCCTTCTCTTGGGTCTTCCCGAGGCAGCTGATTGAAAGGTAGACCACATGAACTCTGGCACCTGGAGCCAGTATCTGTGATGTGGCTTTCACACATACAGCTTCTATTTGCATGGACAAGCTAGGATGGATAAATCAAAGCATGGCCAAGAAATAATGAGTTATGTTTGGCTCACAATGCAATGAAGCTGATTTTCTTTTTTGGTTCTGAAGGCCAAGAGAGTCCTAAGGCATGTTTCATGTCAACCCTATTAAATGTAAAGTGTAATCAAATGCTTTTTGAAAAATTCAAATAACTTACATTTATCAGATTGCCTATACAATCTCCCAGAATGCTGATAGATTAGTGACAAATGGCTTCTTTTAAACATCTTGCTTACTTACGTGTTCAATGATTTTACCCTTCTTTATAGATCAGTGGTTCTCAAACTTGTCCATGTGGCTGAGCACCTGGAAGTTATGGGGCTTTTTGCGGAACACCATGAAATACTGATATATTTAATCCCATTATTTGAGCCAGGAACAATTTTACTAGCAGAAAATATGACTATATTAATGTGTGCAATATAATATCACAACCACAAACACACGTGTTCTAGAAAAGAAAAGAAAAAAACCCACCAAGCTGAGATTGGCTGTGTGCGAAACTTCTTAACATTTGTTCATTCATGCTATTACCTCCTAAGGTTGACCAGTACATATCAAAGCTTAAGAGAGAAAATTATGGATTGGGGGAGATGACTGAGCAGTTGTGAGTAGAAATCCAGTCCTCAGGGGTCTAGAAAGCCCCTTCCAATTGCCCAGACCTGGACAGCTCCCCCAGAGCCACCAGCACCATGCTGAAGCCCTGTAGCTGCTAAGATGTCTGGTTGAAGTACTGGATTCCAGTGTGACCTGGCTGCTGTTGAGGGGATGTCACTGCGACTTCATGTTCTCATGCATCCTTAAGTCACCTGGGCACATCGTGGGACCATGAAGAGCCAGTGAGCATAATTAGAAGGATAGAGAAGGGAAGGTCGCCTAGGATGGGGCTCACCCCGGTCATCTAAGGTGACTCGTCTCTGACCTGAGCTTATTCTGCTGAAGGATGAAGACAAGAGTCTCTGGACTTCTTCCGTCTTTCCCTCAACAGCCCACCCAGGCCCCACTGCCTCAAAAGGTCTTTCCTATTTAGAATCCACCATCTTCATGGGTTCAGCTTTTCAGCTGATGTTTTCACCACTTAGTTCTATACCCGCTGCATTCATTTCCATAACAAATTACCCTAAACTTGGGGTTTTAAAAAATAGAAATTTATTCTCTCATAGTTCTGGAGGCCAGCCGGGTGCCAAGCCACTGGGATTACTTATGTGTTTATGGTTGTGGTATTATATCGCACACATTAATACAGTCATATTTTAACACATCATTGAACACATAAGTAATCCCAGTGGCTTGGAAGGCTGATGTAGGAGGATGAAGGGTTCAAAGCCAGTCTCAGCAACTTAGTGAGGCCTTGAGCAACTTAGCAAGACCTTGTCTCTAAATAAAATATTAAAAGGGCTGGGGATGTGCCTCAGTGGTTGAGTGCCCCCTGGGTTCAATCCCCAATGCAAAAAAAAAAAAATTCTGGAGGCCAGAAGTCCAAAGTGGCCTCACTGGGTGGAAATCAAGGTGTCAGGAGGGCTGCACTCTCCCAAAGAGGAAGAAGCCATCTCCTCCCCCAGCTACTGGTGGCCCCACCAATTCCTCAGCCTGTAGTTGTGTCACTGCAGGCTCTGGCTCTGTCCTCATGTGGCCACCTTCTCTCCTATTTCATTGAATAATTAGGAGCCCACCCACATGACCTAGGATGATCACACTTTAATATCCTTAATTTGATCATATCTACAAAGACCTTTGTCTAAATAAGGTCACATTCATGGGTTCCAGGGGTGAAGATGTAGACATGTATTAGAAGGAGGGCCATTTAAGCTGTTGTGCCCACCAGGACAAGACCACCCTAGTGGCAAATCTCAGCACTTGGGTGATGCTAGTGTGCCCATGTACTCCTCCTCTGGAGGTTCTCTTTCTTCATCTGATTCTTGCATATGGTCACCATCCAGCATCACTGTGGGGACAAGATCGTCCCTTGACTCTGTCAGTAGCACCACAGGGAATGGACTCACCCACAGGCAGACTTCAGAGTCACATTTAGCTTCAGTCCTGTCTCATCTTAAGCCCAGCCCAGCCCACCTCCTGAAGGAGGGCCTTCCTCCTAGACTGTGAACCGCTCCAAGATGACACTTCAATTAAAAAAATTTTTTTTCTCAAAGGTAGCTCCTAGAGATTGACCCTTTGGGGTACACAGTTGACAACACTTAAGACAAAATTTAAATTGTTTTCTGTAAATAGGATCAGAGAGTAAGATGACCACATGTTTGATTAAAGCTGAGAATTTCATCCCTAAGAACAATATTGTCCCTAGGATCATAAAAACAATGAAGCAGGTGATGCTTGGGGACAGATCTGCCTCTGGGTGAGTCTTTCAGGTGAACTGACCCAGGTCTATGCAGCTGCTCAGACCCCTCCCCCAGAGGAACTGCCCTGCGGGGGGGGGGGGAGGGGGGAGGGGGGCGAGGACCCCACTTCACTCCACTGATCCCTTTTTGCTTTGTTGCTTCCAAAACGCTTATCACCTGCCCAGGGACGCTCACTTCACGTGCGGCTTGTCATCATGCAGTTAATTCGCTAAACTTCTCGCTTTTATGTATTCATTTGGGCCATTTGGACTTTCCACCTCATTGTTTCCTGTCTGCAGTGCAGAATTGTAGAGGGGCCTTAGCCCCCCTTCTAATCCTAGAAGTTTTCCTCTCCTTTCAAAAGATGAAACCAATCCAGAGCAAAGGTGGGTGTGGGGGGTGCTGTCCTGGTTGGGCCCCACCCCTGGGGGCCCAGGCAGAGGGCCTGTTTGCTGCTGGACTCCATCTGCAGAAGAAGCCCAGAATGACCTCTACATTTCATAGAGAGCTGGAAGGCAGGAATTCTGACCCCATCACCTGGACTACCTTGGCATCCCTTCCTGGCCTGAGTCATTAGGCGATTATCTGCTTCCTTTAATGTCTGTGTCTCGCCAGTGAACTCCCAAGGACAGAATAATAGCGCTAATAGCCACCATTTATTCTGCTCTTACCATGTGCCACGCACTGTCCTAAGCATTTAATATACATAAGCTCATCAGAGCTCAGGGAGCTGGGTGCTACTGCCAGCTCCATTTTCGAAATGAGGGCACTGCTGTGCAGAGAGGGTTAGTGACCTGCCCAAGAGCGGAATTTGAATTCAGTCCAGTGAGCTCCAGAGTCTCTGTTCTTAACCCTAGCACCAACCACAGTGCCTGGAACATAGTAGATGTTAAATAAAATGTGCTAAGAGAAACAAGTAGGTAAATGAATGCCTTCTGCCCACATCCCTGGGCTCAGCCTCTACAGACAACTCCACAGCATCGCTCTCTGGCCCAGCTTCTTCCCAGCCTGGCTCTTCCAGTCACAAGTCCAAACTGCGCCCTGACCTTCCCTGTGAGGTCTTGGGCCCCGGGGCCTTGTGTGCTGCTACAGAGTGTCAGTGAGGGGCATGTGGCTCTGGGTAGTGGAGAGTGGAGTGTGGATTCTGAACAGGGAAGTGTCTAGAAGCCAAAAGGAAAGAAAAACCAAAGTTCTCTGCAAAGACTCAGGGGTGCAGACATCACAGGGGTGAGACAGGTGATGTGATTTCCCCGTTAACACATTGTCTCCTTCCTTCTTTCCACCTGCCCTTGGGTCTGCACCATGGAGGAAAGAGGCCTGAAGCAGCCGGAAGCAGAGGCACGCTCCCCTCCCCAGGAAGGACACTGTGAACCTGCATTGTTCCAACAACCGGAACCTCAGAGAGCAGAGCGCTCCTAATGCAGAGGACAAGACAGGCTGGTGGATCCAGAGCTCCTTCCTGGCCAGGCAGCCTTGGACAAGTCCCTGAACACCCTCCAGGCCTGCCTGTGCCTCTCTGCAAATGCAAATGGGTGAGGTCCCCTCTGCTATGAGGATTCATGTGATGTAAATATGAAGGAGCCACCTCTTCCTCTCCAGGCCTGGACCTGGCCATATCGTTCCCTTTCAGCTCTTCCAGGGTCCCCAAACACCGACATGACGTGGAGTGAGGTGGGCTATGGGGCCAGCCCTCCTAGGTTTGGGTGTCGGCTCTGAAGCTTGCTCGCTGCATGGCGTTGCTCAACCTTCACCGTGCCTCAGTTTCCCTATGAAATGAGTGTTCTGCTGTCCCTCTCTCATGGCTGTTGTGAGGGTAAGATAAAAAAGCTCAATAAATATCCCTACCACGAATGATTCCTTCACCACGACACCCTCACCTTCCATCACTGGGAGACAGGGAAGGACAGTTGCCTGCAGAGGCCTGCTCAAGAAGGCTGTTCTGCCTCTCCATGCCTCTCTCAGGGACACCTGACAGAAAAGACCCCAGGAAAAATCTGGAGCCCCTAGAGGCCTACACCCTTCTTGCACACCCGCTCCCAACGGAGAACACCTCTTTCTTAGCAAAGATTAAAGAACTGAGGTCTGGGACTCTGAAGAAAAACAGACCTGGGCAGAAATCCAAGTGCATTGCAGGTAACTTTAAGCAAGCCACGTAACTTGGCTAAGCCTCAGTTTCCTCATCTATAAAATGGGGAGAATTATATCCTCTCTCTTAGGGTTGATGTGTGAGTCTTAAGTGAGATAATGTATGCAATTCATTTAGAACAGACGAGCAAACAATGAACACTTGGTAAAGTTTAGCTATGATACTTTCCATCTGCACAGCACTTTACAGTTCACAAAGCATTGTCACATACTCTTGATAGTCCAGTCCTAAAAACAGAGCCCAGCAGGTCTTTAAATTCCCCAAGTGTTGGACCTTCCAAGGTTGGAATACTCCTGTCTGAAGAGGAGCCCACGTCTCAGAAAGCTTATGTGACAGCCCCAAGGCAGGACACAAGAGAGCATCCTCTTTGTCACCATGCCAGGCTATTTCTCAACTAAGGAAAAATGTCACCACACCCATGAAGGCATTTAATTTTGCCACAGGCCTGGCAAGTTAAGTGACTTCCTTGCACTGTTGTGCTGGGTAAACAGCCCTAGCTACGTGTCACCTTGGAGAAGGGCCACAGTTATAAGGCATAGCTTGAGTGTTGCTGTAAACAGCTGCCCTCCCCCTCTTCATCCTGCAAATAAATGTCTGCAGTCTGGCTGGTGGGTAGGGTGACCTCAGGAGAGATGAAAGCAGGGCCCTGTGGACCAAGCCCCCCTTGCTGGAGGCAAATGGTCCCTCCTCTGTTGTTTTCCAGTGTGTTCTTATTAAAATTCAGGCTGTGTCAACACCCTGCTGGAAACTGTGCTCTTGCATATGTTAGGAAAGCCATGCCTGGACTCACATGCCCCAGACGCTTGTTTGCTGACCCAAGGGATCCCTTCGCTCAAAGGCTGAACAGCCTGAGTAATCCTCCAATTTGGAAAGACACTCTTTTAAGAAAGCAGCCCCAGCTAAGCCCCAGCATTAGCAGGCATTTTTTTCTACCTAAAAGCAAAGAGAAATACTGACATCCCCAAACAACAGAAACTTATGGTTTACCAAAAGATGAGAATGTGTTCATCAACCTGCCAGGCCCACCCTGGAGCTGCCCACAGGCCAAAATGTACTCCATGAACTATTCCAAAGGTGCTAAGGAATAATGACCAGGAGCAAGAGGTCACTGGGAGAGGAGACCCATGGTCAAATAAGTTCAGGGAACTTAGACTAAAGGAAATTGAACCAGTGTCCTTCCCACAAAGGCCTTTGAAAATGCAAATGCAGTTGAACTCTAAAAGAAGGGTGCAGAGGCCATTCGGGGTGGTGATGTCAGAAGTGCCCCAGTCCCCATCCAGAGAGTTCCAGAAAGGCAGCATCTTTCCTTCCACATCTTTGCTTCCTCCAAAGCACTTGGCTCAAAGTGGGCAGCAATGGAAGTTTGCTGACTTTAACTGAATTCTAAAGCCCCTTTAACAAGTGTTTGTCAGCAACTTACCAAGGTCTTTGTCCTTGGAATTCTGAAAGATTTCCATGCTCCCAAATATTCCTGACTTTTTGGAACAGTTTCTATCTTTGCCTCAATTCAATGTGACTTAAATATCCTGCCCTTGATATTTCTGGCTTCTGAGAGCTGTCCCTGGGATCCACGGCCTTCACCAACAGGCAAGGGAAAAGCCATCAGCCACAGGAGCTCAAGACCCAGGTCCTCCCTTCCTCAGTGTGTGACCTCAGCAAGTCGCAGACTCTATCTTCTTATCTTCTTCCCTTCTTAATGAACTCCATTACTTCCTAGGCTCACTTCCATCACTTAATGAGTGATGGTAGTGACAGAAGGGACACATAGTAGGTACTTACTCAATATAAATTCCTTTCTTTTGTTATACTTCTAATAAATTGTCCTGAACCAAGACAGAGACAAGTTCAGCCTAAAAGGCTAGGAAAGGACCCTTGTAGAGAAGGAAAATGCAAACCTGCAAACCTTCCATAACAAATACCAAGGAAGATTCTCAAACATTGGCTCCAGTGACAGCGAAGTCACATATCTTTTTAGAATCCCAGAAGTAATGTCCTGTCAGACAGAGCCAGTACAGCGTGCAGAGGCCCCGTCCTTGAGGGAGGGCATTTACACCAAGTCAAAAACCACAGCGGGCCTAGTACTTAGCCTGAAGTTTTAGCAAATCATTCACAGCCCTCACCACCAGGCTGTTCAGAGCACTTAAACTTGGGCTGTGCCAAGAGGGGTGGATGCTGGAAGGACAGAGAGACAGGCTGCATGTGCCTGGCCCAGAGTCCCCACTCAGCCAGGAGGTAGCTAGGGGATTTGGAACCATGTAATATTTTGAGCCTCAGTTTCCTCTCTATAAAATGGGAATCTGGATGCCTACCTCCTAAGAACGTCGAGAAAGATCAATGGGCTAGAGCAGATTGTGAAAGGATATTAAAGAGCGCATAGCATTCTGCCATCCAAAGACAGATGCTCACTGTTATTTTTAGAAGAAGCCCGGTGGCATGTCAGGGAGCAGATGTGTCATGTGGACATCCTCCTACCCCCACCCCAGAGGAAGCTCATCTCTCTGTTACAGATCCTGCAACTCCCCAGTCTGAAGGGGGAGGGCGAGGAGCAGTGTGGTCCTTGGCGTTACTGACACTGCTGCCACCTTGCCCCTGGGAGCAAACCCTGCAGGGTGCTTGCGAGGGGGACCTGTAGCCTTCACCCATGACTTAGGACTCAGGAACCGTGCACTCCAGTCAGCTGGGTTGTGCCTGTGGTCCCCGCAAATTTGTAACTAAAGCTCCCTTTTACTCTGAGAAGCGCCCCAGTTTGGATGGTAATTCGCAGGGTCCCCTGACTTAGGGAATTTTCCTGAGTTCACAACAAAGGATATTAGAGCTGCCTCCCAATCCCACTCTTCACAGGAAAACGATCAAGTGTCATACCTAGAAGACATTGGAGACCTGCCACTCCAACTTGCTGGCCTTACGGTTGAACAAACTGAGGCTTGGAGAGGCTTCAGTTCTCCTCCCCCAGGTCACCAGCTCGTGAGCTCCAGAAACAAGTCTTCAATTCCTAGGCTGGTGCCTCTCTGCTGTGTGTCCCGTCCAGTGGATGAGCAAGAGCTGACAGGTGCTCAGAAGTCTAAGCAGGCCACTCCTGAGCCCTTGGCTCATGAATGCCAGCAAGGGGCATCTGATCTTGGGCTCTGTCTCCAGCCTGCCTGTGCCTTGGTTTTTTGTGTTAGATCCTAAAGGCCTTCTGTGTCCTGATTCACTGCTGCCCAATGCTGGGGGCTGGCTAGGGGTCCCTTCCTGTGGCCATGACTTGAGCCAGGAATGAAGTGGCCCACAAGATGGGACCAAGGTTGTCTCTCCAACCAGAGCCAAGGGGCTTCAGCAGTAGGCCACTCAGGGGCAGTGAAGGGCACAGCCCCAGCTGAGCATGCCCAGGAGTTTCAAACAGACATGGGTGGACCTTTGCCAGGACTTGGCAGGTGGAAGCCAGGAACAAGGCATCGCTCACAGGTCCCCCAGGGTGGTCGCTGTGGACTCAGGTTGCTCATGTACTATGAAGTCCTTCTCTACTCTGCTCACCCAGTCCTAGACACTCTTCAAGGGGAAACTCAACTGTCACCTCCTCCCTGGAGATTTTGCAGATTTTCACAGCCTGGGTATGCTTTCTGTCTTCTTTGAACCCATGTGACTTCTGTCGAGCACATACCATATGCCAAACCTGGCACCAGGTGCAATAGAGTATCCCTGTCCCCACACAGTCCCATGAATTATGCAATGGTCTACACTTCATAATAAAGGAGGCTAGGACCCTGAAAACATATTGGGGAATGAGGGAAAGAGGCAAAGAAAGAAAAGAGATTAGTTTTCAAAGGTCAATTACTATTTGGAAATGAAGGTGAGATGGCAAATTGTCCAGGAAGGGAAAGAGGAAAGAAGAGAGATGGAGTCATTTAGGCTTTCCATTATTAGTTGACTCTAGTGTGCTCTGACTGCAGTGTCACTGACCTTGATGGAGTGGCTTGTGGTGGCTTCCTTTTATCATGCAGAAAACATCAAGTCAGAGAAGCTAAGCGATCTGTGCAAAGTCACACAGCTTAGCAATGGTAAGCCTGGGACTCAAACTTGAGTCCCCCGAGTCCAAGCTCAGAGCTCTTTCATATACACCAGGCTGCCTTTTTCTTGAGAAGCCACCAAGAGTACTGGACACCATGCCTGGGGACCCTTAGCATACAGCTCATAAAAACTCCACTGGAAGATTCCGATGAGAGTTTTTTCTGGGATGGGGACTGAAGGAGACAGTGGCAGTGGAGGGCATGGGAAATGGTTGAAAGAGGAACACTCTCCACTTGAGACCTGTCCTGACCCCTGGAAGGGGACAGAGGTGCCCATTTCATCTTAGAGCTCATTATAAAACCCTTCCCTCAGCAACCACTCTCTGAGCCCTCCAGATAGAGACTGGGCTCAGGCGGTGAGAAGGTGGTCCTGGCTCTGCCCTGCCTGCACAAATTCACTAGCAGAACCTCTGCTATTCCCTGATGTGCTGAGAAACTCTGAACTTGAACTTGCCTATGCAACCTAGGCATGTCCAAGTTATCCATAGAACAACCTTCCCATTCGACTCCACAAGTGAGAACCTACTAGTATAAGACATCTTGCCAGGCTTTGAAATGGGAAGGACCCAGTCCCTGACTCTTGGGAATCCTGTTCTAATAGAAGGGACATGGCAAATGCATTCCCCAGAGAACTGTGATGCTAGGGGAGATGAGGAAAATGCTGAGAAAATACTTTTAAAAGAAGAAAAGTCTAAACTAGGAGTAGTGGCATGCACCTGTAATCCCAGTGACTTGGGAGGCTTAGGCAGGAGGATTGCAAGTTCAAGGCCAGCCTCAGCAACTTAGCAAGGCCCTAAGCCACTTAGTGAGATCCTGTCTCAAAATAAAAAACAAAAAGGACTTGGGATGTGGTTCATGGTAGAGCACCCCTGGGTTCCATCCCCAGCACCACAAGAAAAAATAAGAAGAAAAAGGAGGAAGAGGTGGAGGTGGAGGAAGAAGAAAAGTCTACATATAAAAAATCATCTTTGAAATGACACATTTGTTTATGCACATATTTGTGAATCTACCTCCATGATTTCTTAGTGTTTTAAAGTACAGAATTTTTGACAAAAAAACACAAAACTTTCCTAAAACACCTGCTGTCTTTCAACAATGATAATGAAGTAGTGAAAAAGGGTAAGAACAGAACTCCCATGTTGAATGACAGTTGGATGTCATTTCTCCCAAGCCCTACACCCAGACTGAGAACCCCAGTATATATGAATCACACAGCTGCTAAACTATCATAAGGATTATGTAGCAGCAGAATAAGACAATTACTGAATGAAGAAAAACTAAGATTTAAATGTCAGGTGCCTGGGAATTCACACCTAGGTGTGAGTCCTGGGGCCTGGGGTGGATTCTCCCATTAACAATTGTATGTCAGTGTTAACTGTGTCTCATAAGGGGGGCGGTGGTATCTGCTGTTGAGAGGGCTGGCACAGGAGCCAACCTTTCAGGGGAAGGAATTAACCAAGCGGAGACCCCCGTCCCGTGCTAGGGTTAACTGGAGCATGAGGCAGGACAGTATGAGGTTAAACAGAGTCTGAGGAGGGAAATTGGGGGGCGAGAGACAGAGGAAACCAGGGCAGAGAAGAGTCCATCACTCACGTCTTTCTGGTTTCCAGGTAGCCAACAGAGGGACTCTTGGAGATGTCTTTGTTCCCTGGTGGAAAGAGAATACAAAAGTCATTCACTGGGTGGTCCCTGGGGAAGGAGCTCTCCCAGCTCAGGGTGGAGTTGAGCCTGCTGCCTGGCATCTAGGAGCCAGAGCCGAGGATGCCCTTACCAGGGTCATTGCCAAGCCCAGCGTCCCTAGGCTGTACACACAGGCCTGGGGCCCTGGGAAGGCTCCTAGCAGAAATTAGTTCTGGGGCCGCCATAAGAGGGCAGGAGAGGGCTGATAACACGCCAGCCCAGTATATGGGCAGTCACCCAGGGCAAGCGGTGGCTTTGAAAGGCCTGGTTGCCAGTACCACACTGGAGGAGAGGTGGGGGTGGGGGTGGAAAGAGAGGGAGAAGGGAGGAGGAGTGAGGAGCCTCGTAGCCTCCCTGGCAAATTGGGAGATGTTCATAGCAGAGTCAGGCTGATGTTCACACAGAAGGCGAGGGAAGGTCCTGTATTACCCCAAAGCTCTGGCAAGCCTGCCCTGCATATCTACATAACTAGGGTGTTGGTGTGGTCAGGAATGCAAGCTTCCCTTGCCTTTACAAGAGCAGGGGGCTCCCAGGGCCTTTCTCTGCTGCTGGGCCACACTCCTGTCCCCCTTTTTCCTCTCTCACCTCTATCACTTTCCCAAACAACACCAGGAAACACCCCACCTTTCTGCCCTGACTGCCAGGAACCAGCCTCCAACCTGCAAAATGTGACACCAGGTATAGGTGGCCCCTTCTAAGAACTTCTAAGAACCCTGAGTGGGCCACTTTCCTCCAATGGAGCAAATCTAGAGCATGCACATACATGAACACACACACACACACACACACACACACACACACACACACACACACACGAGAAGCCTTTCTGGGGAGCTGTGTGAGGCAGTCAGGGCCCCCTTCTCCCTCCTCTGCCCCAACACTCCCACGTTTTTGTCCCTCAGGACTTTGCTCCCAAATTACAGGGCTAGGGAGAGAGGGTGCTGGATTCTCCTTTGCTAACTGTTCCCAGGATGGGACAGAATGGGGGTGGTGAGTGGTCTGAAAGGTACCAGAACAAATGGACCAGAACTTCCTTGCTCTCCTTTGTGTCCCCAGCCCCTAACGGGTCCATCTCTCAGTGCACATTTAATGAATATTTGTTGCCCTCGGGTCACTGGATGATGTGCCTATTACTTGGGGACAACTGGGGAGCACTAGTCCCACACTTGTAACACCTGCACCCTCCTCATCCCCTGCCCTTGACCCAAACTGAAGCAGAAGCAGCCAGCCCTGGGACATTCCTTCAACCATCTCTAGGTTCTTAGAGGTGAAGCTCATGAACCTCTGTGAACCTCATGAAAGCCACAACCACCTGTGGACACTTCTCTGCACACATTTTTAGAAAATGCGTAGATCTCCCCAGGGGCCACTCTGAGGCCCACCTGACAGTATTCCCCACACCAGCTCTTGGGCCAGCCACTCTCAGCCTGAGAATTGGGATGAGATTTGCACCCGGAGAACCTCATCTCTGCAGGACTAGGATGGCTTCCACAACCTAAAGCAGATCAGTTGGCCCCTGTGGACTGTTTTCTCGTCTGCAAAAAATGGCCTTATTAAGCTGCTTCAGAACCAAATGCACTTGTGTGTAAATCAGAAGCACAAAGGCTTGGTGTCTAGGATCAGCCTCCCTTCTAGGCACTGAAGGGGGCTGTGCAGTCCTCACCTTTGCAGGGCAATGCTAGAGGGTACAGCATCTCCTCTAAAACACAAAAAAAGTGATAGTATCCTTGGTCCCATTTCCCCATCCCCCAAGTTCCCTGTCTCCAGGAATACCATGGGCCACCTGGGCAGGAAGCATAGGCTCCTTTCCTGCATCCACTCTATCACAAGGCTTGCTCGTTTTGCCCCTGAAATGCCTCTTGATTCTGTCCTGCTCTTTGATTCTCTTGCTGAGATGATTTCAATAGCTCCATCCACAGCTCTGTCCCTCCCATCCATTCCCAAATGAACATCAAGGCGTCTTTCTAAAACACCAAAATGGTCATGCCACTCTGCAACCTAACACTCTTCAGTGGTTCCCCACTGTCTCCAGAATAAAACTCATACACCTTAGTGTGGTCTTTGAGGCCCACCCATCTCTTTGGTCTCATCTCTCCAGAGTGCCTGAAGACTTCAGGCTTCCCAGTATAAGCTGCTCTATCTGGCCTCTGGGCCTTTGCACAAGCTACTGTCCTTCCTAGAATGCTCATCATCCTTAGCCTCCAGCTCCTTTCCACCCAGCCTTATGTTTCTGATAAGGAAATTGAGAGCCAGCAACCTGTGGTCACACGGCACACTCATTGGGAGCTGGGACTGGAGCTCAGAGCTCCACACTCTGGGTCCAGGATGCTCAACTTCACCACCTGCCTTCTCTGAGCAGCCCCCAGCCCGGAAGATTCTCCCCTTTCCATCTCCCTCACTCTCTGGCACTGCACGCTCCAAAGAGATGCTCCCCAGAAGCTGAGTTCCAGAGAGGCTCCACAGGCTCATGAATGCACATGCAATCCTCTGCCCCTCCACCAATTTCTGCACCCAAGAGGACAGCCTGTTGGTGAGCTCCAGCTCAGGACTCAGCAAGCTCAGTTCTTCTTGAAGCTTGACTGGCACCGTCTCACAGCAGAATCTCATCCAAAACCCCTTTCCACCTGCGGCCTCGCTTCCAGCCCTCCTCTCCAGCTCCTGCTTTCTCTCTCCAGCATGGGATGTCAGAGCTGGGGACCTCACTAAACCCTCAGCAGGTACCTGGGCAGTGGGCTGATCTCCAGGGGGAGGGTGCGGAGAGGGGTCCTGGCCCAATCTTCATTTCAGCTAGAAACACACAGCTGTCAATATGCTCCAAGTAACAGAATTCCACGTCTGCTTTCAATTCCACATCTGCTTTCACTGATCAGAGGATTTTGACTGTAAAGGTCTCTAAGCACCTGCAGTGGGCCAAGACCCTCAGTAGACTTTGTGCTCCCTCCTCGCTGGGTCCTCCAGTCATACCCAGTGAGACAGATTTCACCCTCTCTCCCTTGTTGTCACCTTGGGGATATTTATAGCATTAGCGTGTCCAGCAGAGAGCGTAATGGGCTTTTTAAGCTAAACCAATTAAACTCTCCTCCCGTAAGTCATGTCTCCTGGATGGCTTCTGCTGCCCTTCTGTGAACTTGTTCTATCTTTATTATCTCGGCTCTTCATGGCGAGGGAGGGCTCAGCCGGGAGCTCACACACTGGTGGTGGGGATGCCTGCCTCTCTCTCCAGCCCAGCCCCATCCTTCGAATCCAACCTCCCCTCTCATTCCCTGAGCTGTGCAGACACAATCCAGACCTGGGCAATGCAGCCCACCGCCTTGTAAACTGGGAAGAGAATAGACTCAAGAAGAAGTATTGTGTCTTTCTCTCTTTATTTGCTGTGCTCCCTCTGAATGTTAAGCAATATCAACAATTATCTACAAATAGCAAGCATCTAAACCTTCATGCAATGCACTGGGCTGGAAGCCAGGAGGCTATAATCTGACAGATAACGGAGCTCCCCCGATGACGTGCCCCCAGGTGCCTTCAGCCTGATAGAAAGTGGTCCTGGGAAACACTTCCTGGGTTTTTTGTTGGTGATTCCCAAGGGCTCCTGATGATCTTGCAAAGCGCCTAGGTGCTTAAAGGCAAAGATAATTTGTTTCCATTTCATTTCTAAACCAATAAAGAAATAATCACTTTTTCCCAAGTGAAGGGTGAGTGCCCTGAAGCCTGCCTTGAGCACACTTCTGTGGGCTATGGCGAGATCAGGTAAGTCTGGCCGTGACTCGGTCTCCAGCCCTTGAGTTCATCACTTGGCTGAACACTGCTAAGCATCCTGGTGAATTTTACCATCGCGCGGTATTAAATTCTTTTTATGTTTAGTCATAGTCAGTTTAATTTACACCCAGTATGGGCCATTGGTTTAAGACAAGAAACATAAGGAACACTGAGATGGAAATACAATACTGAGTTAATGAGGAACATAAAAAAATAGAATAATTCTAAAAATGTTCCCAGTACTCCATAAACCAATACTAAAAAAGGAAAACACAATGGCAATTACAGCCAATTTGGCCTTTTTATTTATTAAGAATAAAGATGGGGCTGGGGTGGTGGCTCAGTGGCAGAACACTTGCCTAGCATGTGTGAGGCACTGGGTTCGAGTCTCCATACCACATATAAATAAATGAATAAAATAAAGGTATTGTGCTCATCTACAACTTAAAAAATTATTTAAAAAAAGAATAAAGATGAATTATTCCCATGATGTAGTTTTAAGAAATGCTTATAAACAGCAGTTTCAGACTTTTCCTTTAATCTCAATATCCAATGGAAGAAAATTGTTTACATTAAAAAGAAAAAACTGATTGGTTTTTCAAAACAAAAAAAAATTCAATAGCTTCAGATATTAAATCCTAAAAGTTGTATTTTATGCTATAATTTATCATTACAATCTGTACTTAAAAAATACATTTGGTCTTCAATATTTCAAGTTAAGATTTGGTGACAGGTCTTCATGATTAAGTTAAAGTAAATTAAATATTTATTGCTCACTTAATAGGAAAATGCCAAAATTCATCTTTATACATTATGAATATAAAGAGTGATTAAAATAAACTTTATGATATACTTTTAAATAACAAAATAAAATTATTATATTTAAAAACTATTACTTTGTAAAAATTACCTTACGATTTTTTTTAAAGTCATTAGTGTTGCTCTCTATTATTATTATTTTGCATTTCTTCTTTGTGGGTTGAATGATAGATTTGTACTTTTAGGGCCCCTATGCATGGATGAGGCTATGTGGCCACTTATGGCCAAAGAGTTGTGTATGGAAGGTTCTAGACCTTTCAGAACTCCTTTTCCCTCTGGTAGTGAATGGCAACATTTAAGATGCCGGCTGTTCCATCAGCCAGCTCCCTGAGCTACTATTATGAGCACATTTCTTTTGCTGACCTCTAATGGACATGTTGGCTGAGCAAGAAAGAAAACATTTAAGTTTTAAGTCACTGAGATTTGGGGGCTCTTTGTTACTGTATCTTAACCAAACTTGTCCTGACTGATATAATACCTAAGTGAGAATATGTGAGATTATCTATCACATAATATATATCTATATTATTATCCTAGTACTAGACCATCTCTATTGCCAGGAATAATAGTGGTATGGGACAAGACTGAGCCTTGTGGATAAACACACCTGTGCTTGAATCATGGACTAGCCACTTACCAGCTATGTGGCTTGGGTAAGTTACTTAACCTCTCTGAACTTAGTTTCCTCAACTTTAAAAAATCAGATGCATAGTTTCTACCTTAATTATTAGAAATAGCATAGGGAATTGTCTTATTCCATGGGTAACACACAGATACTCTAAAAAATAAGAGCCACATAAGCTAGTTTAGTAAAATTCTGTTATAGTTACCATGTCCCTTTCTTTTGGCAACCTACTCCTCCCCTCTCTAATCATGTGGATCTAGTGAGGTTGCCAATCACAGTGGCCTCTGCCCTGGCTGAAGGGTGGACATGTCAAGGCCTCATGCCCCCTTGCATTTTCAAGGACTGGTCAAAGGGCTGGCATATAAGCCAAGCAGAGCCAGTCAGGACACTTCCATTCAATTTGATATGAGGACAATGGGAGAGAAGCTTATCCTGCATAGGTAGTGACCAGGGACATAAGTCTGAGGCTGGCAATGATCATATGCCTTACTCCATAGAGGAAATGCTTCAAAGGAAGAGAACACATTTCTTATAGAAAAAGAAGAGCCAGGAGATGGAGTAATGGGGAGTAGGAAAAGAGGAAGGTAGGAAAGTGAGGGGAGAGAGGAGAGAGAGGGTGTCATCAGAGCTGTCATCCAGCCACTGGATGTTGCTCCACCCAGCTTGTCCAGCACCAGCACCCCCTTTCTTCCTAAACATATTCCTATTTGAGCTGAGTTTCTGTCACTGGCAATCAAAAGGATCCTGATGAACCAGATATGCACACTTATCACAAAAGACAAGCAAGCACACACGACCTTGGCACAATCCAGGTAGTATGTGATTAGCATCTCAGAAGACGTGCCAAAGGTACAGCAAAAATGCACCAGGAGCCAGGCGTGGTGGTGCATGACTATAATCCCAGCAACTCAGGAGGCTGAAGCAGAAGAATCGTGAATTCTAGGCCAGCCTTGGTAACTCAGTGAGACTCTGTCTTGAAATAAAATTTAAAAATCTGGGAATGTAGAGCACCCTGGGTTCAATCCCCAGTGCCACAAACAAAAAGGCAGGTGGCTAGTAATCCAACTGGCTAAGGCAGGCAGTGATCAGGAAGGTCTTCTTGGGGAAAGTAGCATTTGCAGCAAAGCCATTGAGGAGTAACCTATCAATGGCTGCTGTATTTATTACTTTATCTTTTCAAACACCAACAAGAGCACACATACGCCACCACCCCCATCTCTTTCAGATGGAGACAACAATGTCAGAGATGATATGAATTTTCTCTACTTTCCATGACTTAATGTTTTATTAAGTAAAACATTTCAGAAATTTTCTGGATATTCCTGAAGCCCTGTGGTTTTCTCATATCTCCCACTACCCCAAATGCTGATCAGGTGTGAGCAAAGTGGAAGGTTCTGGGGATGTACAGATAAGCAAGACTGAAGATATGTTTCTCCTACCTCCTGGAGCTGAGGGTCCACTGAGAGCACTGGGCCGTGGGTAGGGTGTGCAAAATGTCACAGAGACTGGTGAGGGCTATGAAAGAGGCAACAAAGAGCTGAGACAGAAAAGAATTGTAGGGTAAAGCGTGAAGGCATCTGCCTCAGATAGGCGTCCAAAGCCAATGTAAGTCCCTCCCTTAGGACTAGAGAGAAGAGACTGTTGAAAATGAGAGGAAGGGCTGGGGGCGTAGCTCAGTTGTAGAGGGCTTGCCTACCATGCAGGAGGCCCTGGCTTCCATACCCAGCAATGCAAAAAAAGAAAGAAAAACAAGTGAGAGGAAGCTCTTTGAAGCAGAAGGACCAGTCATGTTCAGATTCTCAGAAGTGGGAGCATAATAAGGATGAGGAGGCTGGAGAGGGCCAGGCCAGAGAAGTAGCAAAGGGCTCCATCATGCAAAGCATTAGGGCCATGAAAGGAGTTTAGGTTTATTCTAAGGGTGTGGGAAACCCTCTAAACTTGTAAACTGAGGAATTACAAGATTCTTCCCATTCCCATCACTTTGAGCTTGAATCCTAATGCCACATGGAGAAATCTGGGAACCTCACTCTGCCAAAATGTGAGTGCTCCTCGGGGGCCCAGTGTCCATCCTGGTGGCAGCTGGCTCTCACCTCATGTCTGGTGCCTTGATTCCTTGCCCTGCTGGGCAATTTTCTCTGCAACTGGGACCTGCCCTGCACTCATCAAGAAGCTTCCTGAAATATGGTCCCCAAGGCATCTGAATCAGAATCACCCAAGCTGCTTGTGCAAGACCAACTCCCATGGCCCCTCCCAAGAGGTTCATGGGGCAGTCCTGGGAGCTCAAACCTGTAGAAGTTTCTAAAGGCTTCAGAAGAGCCCTTGAGTGTGAGCCCAGTGTCTCCTCACTGGCATCCCTCCCCAGGGATGATCACCTGCCATGCCCTCCTGCAGGCCACCCAAACAGGGATCACCTGCACAGCATTCCCCAACGCCCCAGGCTCCTGGACACTGAGGTACCTCTGCTAGGCCCATAGTTATCCCTTATACTGAACATCTTCGGTACTGAACATCCATCTGAGCCACCAACACCTGTCTATCGCTGTGCCCTCCTCCCCAGTGTCCCTAGCTGGGCAACTTCCCATCAGCTTGGATCCATAGACAGTTCTATTGCCCACACCACCCTGTGGCTGAGCACATGGACTCGATGGTTGGATAGGCACGGAGTTGGGATCCGGGCACAGATTCAGACAGCTGGGCAGCTTCAGGCAAGTTACTGACTCTCTTGGAGCTTCAGTTTCTTGTCTGAGAAATGGAGCTGGTAATATGAATGAGTGTTTGTGTCCCCTTCCCCTCACTCCCAATTCTTCTGTTGAAGTCCTAATCCCCACGTGATAGAGTTCCCAAGTAAGGCCTTGGAGAGGCGATTATGAGGGTCATGAGGTCACAAGGGTGGGTAGGATTAATGCCTCTAAAGGGAACCCCAGAGAGCTTCCTTTCTCTCCCCGCATCCCTGCCCCACACACTTTCTACCATGTAAGGATATAATGAGAAGTGAGGAGTCTGTGAGGTGGAAGAGAGCCCTCACTAGAACCAACTATGCTGACACCCTGGTCTCAGATTTTCAGGCTTCAGCTCAATTCTGTTGTTTAAACCCGTCCCCCACCCCAGCTAGTGTGATTTTCCTATGGCATCCCAAACCGACTGTGACACTATAACCCTGATACTTTTGCTATGAGAACTAAGTGAAATAACACATGTGACAGTGCCGAGTGTCTTAATACCAGTTAGTTATTACTACTATCCATTACCAGGATTGCCTGCTAATAAACCTGGTTATTATTATTACCTGGCCAAATGTGATCTTCTTGACAACGAAGCTCTCATTCTCTGTTAAATGATGACATAAGCCTTCCTTCAAGCGCCCCCGTCCCTCCTTGAGAGTTAATGCTGGGGCAGCACTGCTAGTCAGTGGTCACTGAGGCTTCTCCCTCAGTGGAGAGGGAGGAGAGCAGGGAGCAATTGCTCCCTACCCCTGGGGTGGAGCTCATAGCCTGTGCTGATTTTTCAGGAAGTAAAGGGACTTGTCCCCTCTTCCCATTTCTGTCACTGTGACTAAAGTCTATTTTTGTCAGCTTTGCACTCCCCTGAGCTGAGACGTTTGGCTACGGGGAACAGCTTCTCCAGGGGGAGAGAAGGACACACGCAAACCCGAGGTCTCTCTCTACAATTGATTGCATGAGTGGTTCTGCTGCTCTGGCACCTCTGTGCTCCAGCTGGGAGACCAGCTGTCTGGGAGCTGGGGCCATCAAGCTGGGCTGGGACCTGCCCAGGTCCCAGATGGGAAAGGAATGCATTTTCTTCCAACCAAGCTGCCTAGGGGTGGTCTGAGAGCTATAGCTCCAAGAACAGGACCAAAGTGGGCACAAACCCACATGTGAGCCATCCTGTTCCCGGGCACCTGCAACTGTGCCAGGAGGTGAGCCGCCCAGAACCACACCTATCCAAGTTGCCAGGGCTCTCAGAGATCACCTTTCCCTGTCCTTCCACTGATCCACTGGAGAACTAAGGCCCAGAGGAAAGACGCTCTGTGAGTCCATGGTGAGTCCAAGACACCGCTCCTGACCTGCCAGTGACCTCCCTGCGGGATGCTGTGGTTAGCTGCATAGCCCAGTTGTCTGTTGCCCAGAGGAAGAGTTCCACACCTGGCCCCAGTACCCCTCACAGCTGCCTGGTTGGCCCCTGGTCCCGCTGTGTTTACTGCCAGCATTGCCTCCTTGCTTATTGTTTTATGGAAAAAGTCAGAGAAGCCAGCCAAGGCCATAGTTACAGAATGGCCTTCTAAAGAGCAGACTGTTATTCCAGCAGCTCTGGAATGTCTAGAAGGATGAAATGGAACTACTATTTGCAGGGGTGGATGGAGTGATCTGGCCCCTGCTCTAGCCCTGTGTATATTATGGGGCCAAAGTATTTAAACAACTCCAAATCCCAGATTCCAGAGCACATGTGCATTATTTTCCTGCCTGCACCTCCTAATGCCCCCAGGACATAAAGTCACTGGACTACAGCCACTGCAGTCCACAGAGGATCAGCTGAGATTCAAATAGTCGTGTGACTGTTTGCAGAACACACAGTCACTGCATCTATGGCTCCTATTCTTAACCTCAATGGAAGTTTTAGAAACAAGTTTAGTCTCACACTAGAGCCCAGCACAACCAGCAGAATAACATTGACTTCAGGCATGATGCAGAAATTCTCTCAAAATGCGTGGGGTTCCCAGTGGAGGACCACCCTGGCCTATATAGCATCTCTGTGTAACACACTCTACTCTGAATTGTTGAAACGAGGTTGTAATCTATTGATTTTGTTAGTGGAGGATACATGATTTCCAGGAATCTGTGGAAGAAGTCAGAGGAGCAACTCATCTACAGACCTACTATGTATGAGAGATGAATGGACCTCTTGGGTTATATAGTGCACCATCTGCCCAGTGGCATGTAGTGGCCTGGAATGACGGCACTCATCTTTCTGCCTCCTTTCTGATCCACTATGGTCCCATGGAGATCTAGGATTCTCCCCTTCTATTCCCTGAACAGCTGGCCCAGCCTGGAACATATAGCCCACAGTGTCCCATTAATGCAGGGAGCAATTGATGAAGGCCTGAGCAAGGTCCCCAGAGCCTCCTCTACCCTCTGCAGTCCAAGGAAATGGCCCCAGGATAGAGGTGGGAACCCAGGTCCATCTCTGACTGGAAAAAGGAGAGAGGGCCAGGAGGCTGGGAGCTGTTCCCAGAGGCATGGATGTGAAGTGCTAGGGGCCAGCATGGGGGTGGGCGACTGTAAGGACAGCAATAAGGAGGGAGAAACCCAAAAGCATTCAACGAGCACCAAGACCTTTCCTGTAGGTCTCTCTCTAAGCATGGAAAGGAGATCCCTAGCTCCCTTGTCTTCCAGGAGAGCAGACTTAATCTCATTTACCTGCCCAGGCTGTGAGCTGGAAGAGAGCCCTCACTAGAACCAACTATGCTGAGCCCTCACTAGAACCAACTATACATTCCCCATTCATGAGTTAGGACTTAATGGTTACAAGTAACAGAACCATTACACTCCTGGATTCGCTCCACCAAGTCTTTCCAAATGGAGGCAGAAAAAGAAGACATGGTGGAGAGGGGGATCTCAAATTCACCTTCACCTCCCATTAGGAGCCAGAAAGACAGCTTTGCCAGCACTTCCCCTCAGCCACCTGCCCCGCCCTCCATCTGGGCCTTCACCCTGGTCCCTGCCTGTGTCCATTACCTGCCCACTGATATTCAGAACGATTTCATTAACATCATCTCAAATGCAGTCACGAAGAACTTATTAAGGAAACCTGAACTGATCAACGCTTCCCACAAATAGCCAACTTAAATACCAAGTCAAAGATCCATTTATGGTGTCAAAGAAAACCCCAAATGCATAAGGTCAAGGAAATATTGTTGCTTCTGATCGATGAACAGGGTACTGCCAGGGAAGCTGCAGAAAAATTATTAATGTCTATTTTGGGGAAACAGCTTAAAAATAAACAGCTGTAGTGGAGGGCAGACGTGTGACTATGGAGCAAATGTGAAAGGCAAGGGCAAGGGTGTTCAGTCACAGATTTTGAGCCTGAATGATCAAGCTTTATTTGTTCCCTGTGGGGCTCATAATTTTAACCTTTTATTATGCAAAGCAGTCAGTTTGGTTTTACATTGCAAAGCAGCCAGTTTGGTTTCACATTGCCAAAGGAAGCTTGGCGTGATTAACAGATCACATTAGCCAGTCTCTTCATCTATGAAAAGGCAGGCAAGCCTGAAAGAGATTGCTTAAGTTATTTTCAACTCTTTGGATATGAAAACACAGGTGCCCTAGATCAGCATTCCCTCCCAAAAGCTGATGTGGTAAAAACTCACAGTGGGGTAGCCTGGGGTAGAGACTGCAGAGGATGCTCCAGGAGAATCCTTAGGGTCCCAAGGATGAACTTTCCTGTGTATACCAATGAACAGCCTTCAACATCCAGAGGGTCATCAGAGGGCTGAGCTGACGGGTGGGCAAACAAGTTTAGTCTGTGATGCTCCTTGGGAGCTCTCCAGGGTACTGGACAACCTCTGCTTCGAGCCTCCGGCCCAGTGGACCCTTAGGTCTTGAGCTGGGTCCACTACCTCAGCTTCCCTAGATTTTTGTCTCCATATACCAGTTATATCTAACATTAACAGCCTGCCAGGGTCTACATCTTCTTCAGTTTTACAGCACATGAAAAAAAAAAAAGTAATGTAGCATCATTGAAAGAGGGGACATTACTTTGGGTTTGAAACTCAGTTCTACCCCCTCAATATATGAGTTGAGAAAATCATCTCTTTTTCTTAATCTAAGCCCCCTTTTTCTTGAACATGAGATAATAACACATATATTTTGTGGTTGTTGTAGAAATTTTATAAACTGGTGAATATAAAATACTTATGTCTAGCATATAGTAGGTGCTCACAAACAAGTGCCTAATGTTAATATCCATATTAGCTGTGCCTAAGATGCTCCTTTTACCTGCCAATATCTGGATTGGTGACTTACATTCCCCATTCATGAGTTAGGACTTAATGGTTACAAGTAACAGAAAAAGGAAGTGGGCTTGTGAATAATAATAATAACAATACAGCACTTTGGGAGGCTGAGACAAGAGAATTGCAAGTTCAAAGCCAGCCTCAGCAACAGTGAGGGACTAAGCAACTCAGTGAGACCCTGTCTCTACATAAAACACAAAATACGGCTGGGGATGTGGCTCAGTGGTCAAGTGCCCCTGAGTTCAATCCTTGGTACCAAATAATAATAATAATAATAACAACAACAATAATAATAACAATAACAGGGTTTGTGCTCCAAGGACATGGTGGTGTCTTATGGAACCAAGAGCATGAATTGCCACAGGGCTGGACAGGGTTGCAAACTGGGAGCTGTAAAGTCACCAGGATCCTGCAGTATCTCTGCTCTTCTATGGTGTCTCCTTATTTCCTCTGTAGGCTGGTTGTCTCTATTCCACCTGCTCATCAGATTATGACCTCTGTTGTTCATGAGTATACACATTGTGAATCCAGAATAGACACTTGACCACACTGGCTCCATTTTATTAGTTCCAACTCCAAATTTTTGGAAGATTAAATTTGAATTGACCTGTTTGGAATCACCCTTGATTCAAACAGGTTAGACTAGGGACAGATCACCCAATAGGAATAGGGCAACTGGACAGGGAGGTGCCATTCACAGGGAAGACATGATGAACCCACACCCAATAGAGTCACTTGGACTTCCAATGCAAACAACTTTTAAATGCTGGTTGATGCAAAAAAAGTTCTTAAGTAGTTATATGATAGACACACAAGATAGATGATAAATGGGTAGATAGACAGTAGATAGATGATAAGACTTCAGAAGTGATAGAGGCAAAATTACTTTAGTCACTTTTTTTTAGTTGTAGATGGACATAATATCTTTATTTATTTTTATATGGTGCTGAGGATTGAACCTAGTGCCTCATGCATGCAAGGCAAGCACTCTACCACTGAGCCACAATCCCAGCCCTAGTCACATATTTTTAAGTGTATTTTTCTTATCACTGGACTTCCATAAAATAAGAAGTAATAGGAATTGTCAGAGTGGGACCTACTAATGTCATTTAATAACTGACTGTGGGGCAGACATCATAAACACTATATTTGCGTAGAAGCCCTTAAAGGCATGTGCAGTCCCAAAGTCATCCAGGAAGATGTCAGAATGAACAGGTCTCCTGGTTCCTTAGCCTGTGTCCCAGAGGTGGCATGACCTTGCAAGAGAAACTCCTGCCCAAGAAGGACTAGTCAAAAAAAGCTAAGCCCAGAACATCTCCACATAGCCTAACCCAGGACAAACATTCAGCTGCCAAGTGTTTAGCCATAGAAGCTCATTCTCTGCACACTTCAGACCCTCCCCTACATCCACTCAAATGCACTTATAATCTCGAGGCCTCCTCTGTTATCTGTCTAGGCAGTGTTTCTCAACTTTGCTAAACAGAATCATTAGGAGAGTGACTTTTAAAATATAAAGACCTTTAAGCCTACCTTCCACTCCCCAGAAATATGTCTGAAAGCCCAGTGGTGGGGACAGGAGTTTCTTTTTAAACAGCTTTCCAGGTGGTTTTGATTTAGTCCCTGAACCAAGGTAAACAGTCTTCAACCACAAACACAAGTTGAGGTTCTATCATGCTGTGATGGGGACAGAGTCTGAAGGTATGATTTCTAAGAATAGCCTCCACTTTCAGTGTTCAAAGGGAAACTATGTCTTCCCTTTACTCTGCACTTACAAGCTTGTGCAGGAAATGCTTTGGGGAGCAAGCCAGGCTGATCAAAAGAACAGTTGTATCTGGACAGATATCCCATCTTTCCAAGGACCCCCAGAAGAATGGTACCCAGGAGCCTGCAGTCTGAGAAAAACAGTGTTTTAGTGAAAGGCAGCAAAATCAGTGTCCATGGAGCAGGAGTACGCTCTACATTAAGCCACTGTTTACAGAATCCTGCAGTCAGGACTAATTGCTAAGTGTTCATCGATAATGGGAAAGTGAGAATCCCCTGTTCCCCTTAGAGGGTAGAAGGGCTTTGGGGCTGGTGGCAGGTAGGACAGGCAGAGAATCAAGGAAGCTGGAGCAGAAGTAGAGAGTAAGAAAGATCTTGCGGAGACTGGCAGGGTTAAGTCATAATTTAGCAGAGAATTCCCAGGAAGGAGGACACTGGGCAGAAACAGACTGACCTCAACTGACCTCTAGCCTTGGAGACCAAGTAATCTCAGTGTGACCAGAGGGAAGAGCTGGGAGCTTTCCAGAGACAGAACTTGGCCTTAGCCACAGCTTGTTTCTAATAGCTGTGGAACCTTGGACAAGATGCTCACCCACTCTGGGCCTTGCTTCCTCCATAAACAAAATGGCAGGGTGGGGAGAGTTGATCCCTGGGTTCTCTTCCAGCTCTGAGACTCTGTGGATGATGGTGCTGCCAAGCTTGGAAAAGCTCAATCCCAGCTTCTGTGTGTGCTGGAACGTCCTTTGAACTCAGTCCAGACTTGGAGATACTCTAAGACATCACAGGACCATGTACTGATAACTGGTTAGGAGGAGATTGGTGGGCACCAGGGCCAGGGTGGGAACATGAAAGGGAGCCACAGAAGTTGAGAACTGGAGGTGTGTCTCTTCAAGCCTAAGGAGATCTAAGGACAGACAATGCATCCCTTCCTCTAGTGATCTCCAGGGGCCCTGCCAAAAGTTCTCACTACTTCTAAATATAGAAGGGGATCCATAACTTCACCCATAATCAGGTTGCATGAGCTAACCAAAATATCAGGGAGCTTTGCTTTGAGTTGGAATGACCTAAACATGGTGAGGTAACTGGATAAGCTGACAGCCACCTACTTCTTGGATGGATGAAAACCAGATGGTAAATTACAGCTTCCTTATATCCTGGTTGGCAGCTGTGGGGTGTGTATTGGTTGGTGTCTGGTCCAAAAAACAGAAACCATTACAGTTATTTTAACAGAGAGAAATTAATCTAGAGAATTTGTTAAACTGGTATTGGGTGGCAAGAAAGAAAAAAGGAAGGAAGAAAGAAAAAGGAAGCCAGGTACGGTGGTGCACACCTGTAAACCCAGTGACTCCAGAAGCTGAGGCAGGAGGATCACAAATTTGAGGCCAGCAGGGGAAACTTAGCAAGACCCTGTCTCAAAATAAAAAAAGAAAAAGGACTGGAGAGGTAAAGCACCCTTGGGTTCAATCCTCAATACAAAAGAAAGAAAAAGAGGAAAGAGAGAAATAAAGAAGAAAAAGGACATACAGAGGTAACAGGGCGGATAATTGCAAAAAGCGGCTGCCAGCCCCAGGGCAGGGATACAGGGAAGGGCTGGGATTCCCAGAATCGAGAAGCTTGGAAGAGCAGCTGCCTGGGGGCAGGACTAGGACCCAGACTTTCGACGAGGGGTGCCACTTAATTGGCACATCTGAGGGGACACAGGGAGGTTGATTCCAGAAGTATGCAGAAGAGCTGCAAACTGGAACTGTCTTCTGCTGCCTGGATGAAAGACTAGGGGGTGAGTTTACCAGAAGCAAGAAGAGACTCAGGAAGGAGCAAGGCTCAGCTCCCGCCTCCTGCATTCTTGTCTCTGCTAGCCTCCCCATTGGCAGAACCTAAGAGGAAACGGCTGGCCAAAGGAACATGTGGCTTGCAGAGTCCTGGCCCTAGACCACAAAGTGGAGTACAGAACAATGGGTTTGGGCTGAAAGATGTTGTCATCAGGCTATTTGACAGCCATGGGCCCCATGAAAAGTCAAAGAGAATCAAGGAAGGCCAGGGGTGTAAGGTGAAAGCTGGCCTGGAGTTTGCTTCCATGAGATGTTTTGAGACCCATAGAACTGCAAGGGCTCCGGGTAGCTGGATTTGGGAGGAGAACCAGGCTTCTCATGATAGTGGGTACTCAGCAGGTGCCCAAGAAAAGGCTGTCCTGAGAGCTGTCCCTTTTGTCCTTTCCTCCACTCTTTCCTTCTATAGGGGAAGAAGGAATCAGCTGTGAGGAAATAACTCAGGCATGCCTGAGACCAGGTGTTGCCCTTGCTGAAAGGGACTTGCTGAACTGGAAGAAAGCATGGGAGTTCTTTTCTTTGTTACAGAGATGCCTGCAAAGTGTCGATCATGGGAGAGTGGTGTGCAAAATATTGTCCTGTCCCACTTTTTGTGGAGTCTAGGAAGTACCTGCCTGCGTAGACTTGATTGCAGAAAGGTAATCTGGAGGAGTAGCCCCACTGTGTGATGTTGGGGTCACTTCCTAGGTCTCAGCTTCCATGTCTGGGAAAACTAAGACATCCCAGAAATGGGGACAGGGCAGAGGGGGCTTCCTGTTGGGACAGGAGCCGGTCCCAGGAGAAGAGCCAGCCAGGTCTCTGGGTGGGCTCAAGTCTCACCTCCTGCAGGTGTCCCCAGAGGCACCACATGAACGTGCTATAGCAGGCTGACCTTTGGAGTCTGGCCTGACTCTGGCCTGAGGTTTCTCTGAGTGAAGCTCCAGCTGTGCTTTGGTTTGTGTTTTCCCTGCAACTCTGTCACGCCCACGTTGATATGACACCCAGGTCTTTGAGCTCTGAGCATATTTTTGAAAAGAGAATATCTAGGTCAGGCAGTCACCATCTAAGCCATGTTTCAAAGGACTTTCCATTCCCCAGGCCCTTCCCTTTGAACTTAGCCAAAACCTTCCTCCTGGGCTGATATTTCTTCCCCTATTTGAGAGCCCAAAGGTGAAAAATGCAGGCCGAGTTCACCACAAGTGGGTGGGGTTGTTTTTGAGCTTGATGAGTAAGTGGGAAAAGTACTGGCAGCTGAGGTCAACAGCCCCAGACCCACCCAGTATGGCCAGGCTCTGCCCAAGACCTTGCCAGTCATCCATGCCATCAGCTGCCACTCTGAGAGCTATCCCCTTAGAACTGCAGATGGTTCAAGTCACCACCTTGGCCTTTCCTCCTCCTGCCTCCTAATGCAATCCTATGACATGTGGGTCATCGAGTCTCAGACTTAGGGCTGAGACAGGTTGCAGCCCAGGCTGGCCCAGAGGCACTTTCAACATTGGCATCATCTGTCACTTCTGGGCATCTCTTCCCAGCACCCTCCCATTATTCATGCCTGTGTGCCCGTGGGCTCCTGGCTAGCTTGGCCAACTCAGGCTAATTCGCTTCTGGAGACTTTCCTAATAACAGGGTGGAGTAACTGTTGGTTGATAAATGATTTGGGGTGGAAGGGGAGGTTGGGCTTCCTTTCTCTGGAATCCCAGGAAGTGGAGCATAGCTCCAAAGAGCAACCATGTGTGAGTAACACATATGTCCCCAGAACCAGCCATCTGTTGCCCAGCATCTGAAGGGAAAGGGGCTTTGGAATTTCTTGGCCAGTCTCAAAGAAATCAAGACAAAGTCTTAAAGCTTTCCAAGCTGGGTCCAGAAGAGAAGGCGCACATTGCTCCAGACTTGAGGTGACAGCTATGGATGGACCAGCATGTCATGCCAGAGCTGGAGGCTTCTGCAGGCTTTGTCCTGGCAGGATCTACAACAGCTGGCTGTCCTCCTCATAAATCACTTCTTCCTGGTACTATCAGGGCTAGATTGTTCTAGCAGGGATGGATCCTTTCCTTTTTGTTTTTTGGGGGCTTTTTTTGTACTTTAAGTTTTGTTTTTTCAGTGCTGGGGATTAAACCTAGGCAAGTGCTCTCCAATGAGCAGATGTATATACCCCCCACCACAGTGAGGAATACAGGCAGTCTCAACGCCACAAAAACCTCATGCTGCCCTTTGTAGTCACACCATGTCCCATCCCTAACCCCCAGCACCCACTGATCTGTTCTCTCTCGCTATGGTTTTGCCTTTTCCAGAAGGGCCTAAGTATGAAATCATACAGTCTCTAGCCCTTGAGCCTGGCCCCTTTCATTGCACATAATGCCTTTGAAATTCACTCAGGTTCTTGAACTTTTCAGTTGTTTGTTCCTCCTGTAGCTAAGTAGCTTGCCACCGCATGGCAGTACCACCGTCTATCTATTCTCCTGTTGAAAGACATTTGGTGTGACTTAAGGCGTTTTTTTGTTTATTTGTTTGTTTGTTTGATGATTATGAATAGAGCTGCTAGAAACCTTCATGTACAGGTTTTCTTGTGAACACAAGTTTTTATTTTTCTAGGGAAAATACCCAGGAGTGAGACAGATCATATGGTACAAGCATGTTGAACTCTAAAAGAATTCACCAGTTTTCCAGAGGAGCTTCACCATTGTGCATTCTCCCCAGGAGCATATATTCACTTTTTGACTTTCGTCTAATGGCCAAGTTAGAAGGTGAAGGGTGGGAATTCAGTGAACTGAAATCAACCTGAGTCCAGGGATGAGTTAAATGGTAGACCAGAATGATTGTGGCCAGGTGGGCATTCCCCAAACATCAGGTGCACCTGGGGAAGAGAGCACCTCAGGTGGGGGCTTCAGGAGAACATGGTGGGATGTGCAAATGGGGAAAAGAGACTGGGCTGGGACTCAGGAGCATGGGGGCTTAGAGCATGTGGGCAGGCTCCTCTGCTTCTCTGAGGCCCAAGTTTCTGCTGGAATTGATTCCAGCAGGTGAGGTAAGGCCACCATTTGTGATATTTCAATTGCTGCAATGTCAAGCCTTGTGGAATATCAGAAAAAGCTCTAAATAAAGGCTTAGACCCACAGGAGGCCACCTCCAGGTCACACTGGAGACAAAGAAACCTCCGGGTGGTGAAGATACTTTGTAGTCATGCAAAATCTAAAAATGCTTTACTTCTCAATAGAGAAGTTTCCAGTAGGAAGGGAACTGTTCTTGGATTTATAGATGAGGGAACAGATCTAACTCAGAGGACAGAGCTTCATTCTGGCAAAAAAGGCCAAATGTGTCTCTGAGATTTCTCTCTGGGTCATTCCTATCTTCCGCCCTTCCCTTCCTCCCTAGGTTTGGATCTATGTGATCTAACCCTCCATTCTCTCCCTTAACAATGAATTTCCCAAGCCACCAGTGGAGAGCTGGGCTTTGGATCATTAAGATCATTAAGACCTCACTCAAAGCTGCAGCGCCTTCTGGCATGGTAACTGCGGATAAGTTATTCCATTTCAGGAGGCCTCATTTTTCTCTTCTGTAAATGGGCATAATAGTGCCTCTTGTGGGGCTATTCTGAGGCTGAATGAGACTGGAAGTAAGGGCACCACAGAGGAAGGGCCAGTTCTGTTCAGTTTCTATCACTGAACCCAAACTGACTTCAGCATCAGCTTTGCTGATCATTGACCAGAAATTCTAGAGCTCCTCCTAGCTGATACAAGTCACTCTGGGCAGGTGGAGGCCTTCTGGAAGGCTGAGCACATCACTCACAGCCCCTCTGTTCTAGAAGGAATCACTAAACTCATGTCTTAAATCTCAGAACCTTGCTTCTGGACATTGTCTTGGCCATGAGAGGTCAGAGGGCATTGGACCCTCCACCCCTTCCCTGTAAATGTACAAATGGCCTCACATTTTCCTCAACAGATTCCTGAAAGCTACATAATAAAATGGATTGTTGTAAAGCAGTCCCAGTTTCCCACAGGCATGAGGTTGTAATTGGTGGCTGTGGCCTGATCAGCAGTAACTCTACAGCAAATTTATCACTGTTACAACCAACAATGTCATAAAAGCAAAAACTGAATGTCTCTATAATCACTTAAAATACTCAAGTTATGCTCCAAATCCTATAAAATGGGCATAAATATACTGAACACTTTATTATATGAAGGGAACCAATAGCCTATATGGGTAATATATGGGTAGCTATAAAAAATACAACCATGTCATAAATTTGAACTAAAACCAATATTCTAGCCTTAATGGACATGAATTAAATATTTAATTAATGCTGGTTTCCCCTACTTGCTTAGAATTTGAAATGAATTTTGGATGGATGATTTGGGTAGATTAAGTCTCTTTTTAAAACTGATCAGGGAGGTCTGATTTGTTACCTTCATCGCTCAATAAATGAAGGTCCCCGAGAGGAGCAGCGGCATTCAGCTCCATGCACTGAGTGGCAGTTTTGAGGATGCTGTTAAAACCCCTGGTGAGCATGTGCAGAGGAAGGGCTGCCCCGCCAGCACTCTGGCTAGCCTCTATCACCTCTTGCTTTACATGAATGGAAGGAAGTTGCCTGCCCTGTTACCCAGCAAGCCTGGGGCTGGGTAGTCTTTCTGCTGAGCTGCAGGAGGGAAGCAGTTTAATGAGCTGTTGCAGAAGTTCTTCTAGGGTGCACACCAGAATCCAGGGCGGCTGGTTACCATGTTGAGCCTGGGCTACACTTGGACATCCTACTTTAGAGGGACCTGGGAATCTGCATTTTCAACAGCTCCTGGGTGATTATGGTATGCACTGGGGCTGATCCTTCAATGGAGTTAATCTCACCTTTCTCCTGGCCAAACATAACTGCTACCACCATTTTCCCAGCTACACAACAAAACAAATTATCATAGCCCTCCTCACACCCATTCTACAACTACACTTCTGATTTTTAACTATTCAAGTAACATAGGAATGTATGTTAGTTGTCTAAAAAAATAAGTAAAAATCAGAGTCTAAAGCACTTGAAGTGAATGTTCTTCTCTCCCTTCCCCTTCCCCAATCTCACTTTCTTCCCTGGAGGGAAGTCCCATAAATCACTGTTTGTGCATCTTTCTAGAACTTTTTAAAAATGTATCTGGGCTGGGGTTGTGGCTCAGTGGTAGAGCGCCCCCCTAGCATGGGTGAGGCACTGGGTTCAATCCTCAGAACCACATAAAACATAAATAAAAATAAAATTATTAAAAAATGCATCTGCATGCTCATAAATAATTTGTTTTCTCATGATTAACATAAATGGTGTCCTTCTAGCTGCATTTGGGGTGGCACTTGCTCCAGAAATCAAACCCAGGACACATACTAGGAATACATGTTAGGCAAGCACTCTATCACTGAGTACCTCCCCATCCTTGTATTTTTTTTTTCTTTTCACTTTATAATATACCTGGAGATCATTCCATGTTTTCCTTTTTCTTTTTCTCTGTTGCACTATATTCTTTAACAGGGCTATGCCATGGGTTATCCAATCACTTCTCTACTGAGAAACATTTCCCTTGCCTTTTCCTGGCTATTTCTTTGTAAAGCTCCTTGAATCATTCATGACCCATCAAGCACTTCCATGCCCAGGAACTGGCCTAAGGAATTGGGCTAACTGGCCCCAGAAAAGGGAGCAAATAGCTGTGCATATTGTTCATGGAGGGTGGGGAGCACTTTAATAACACTCCATACCAGAGGTGCTCAGACATTAGCATTCCTACTAACTTGCCTATATCTTAATTAAGGGGCTGTATTGCTTCATACCTGAGGTAACTTCTCAGCTATTCTCCCCTATCCAAGTATCTCCAGTTTGTATCATCAGATTGCTCTTCCTAACCCACCATTTGATGTATCATTTCCATTAACCTTGCAATGTAGGCAGGGAGCCAACTCCTCTCCCAGCCCAGGTGCCTCCTCCATCCAGCACTGGACCCATCTTCCTAGCATTACCTCCCCTGGGTAATTGATCTTATGCCCCAACTTGCTCCTGGGTGAGTCCCACAGTATAGACAGGCTGCTCCTTAAGTCCCCTGCATAGTCACTCCCGTGAGACCCCTCTGTGCTCCCTCCTCCTGCAAGCCTCTCTCCAGTCTTTGCTTCCACATACACTGAATTCTTCAAGCAGGTTACTTGAAGATCAACTGTGTGTGGATCTCATCTTTCCCATTCAAGGGTCAGTTCCTCAAGGGAATGGAGGAGGCCACCATATAGGAATGTTTCAGTGGAGAGGACCCTAAATGACTCAGATTCTACCCACAGCTCCCTTCTCCATCTCTTTGCACTTTCCCTGGGTAACAAACTTGCTTGCTGATTACATCTCTGGCCCTAATATAGACAACTTTTCTTAGCTGACTGCTAGAACTATCTACACAGAGACATAAAGCTTGCTTCCTGCCTCAGCCTCTGTGTTCTCTAATCCAGTAAATGAACACAGTCCTTGTCCCAGCCACAGGCCTCTGCAGCATTTTCTTTTTTTTATTTTTATAATTTTATTTATTTATTTATTCTACTTAGGTATACATGATAGCAGAATGCATTTTGATTCATTGTACACAGATGGAGCACAGTTTTTCATTTCTCTGGTTATATGTGATGTAGAATCACAACATACATGCAGTCATACATAAAGCTAGAGCTATGATGTCCATCATATTCCACCACCTTTACTGTCCCCATACCCTCTCCTCCCTGTGACCAAAGTTCCTCCATTCTTCCCATGTCCTCCCCCACATTATGGATCAGCATCCACTTATCAATGAGTACATTTGGCATTTGGTTTTTTGAGATTGGCTTACTTCACTTAGCACAATATTCTCCAACTCCATCCATTTACCTGCAAATGCCGTAATTTTATTCTCTTTTATTGCTGAGTAATATTCCATTGTGTATATATACCACAGCTTCTTTATCCATTTATCTATCGAAGGGCATCTAGGTTGGTTCCACAGTTTAGCTATTGTGAATGGAGCTGCTATAAACATTGAAGTGGCCGTGTCACTGTAGTATGCTGTTTTTAAGTCTTTTGGGTATAGACCAAGGAGTGGGATAGCTGGGTCAAATGATGGTTCCATTCCAAGTTCTCTACAGCATTTTCAACTCTCAGTCTTTGCTGGTCTGCTCTCGGCTCTTGGCACTGGGCTGGATCTGCCTGCTAGATGGGCCTCACCCAGACCCTGGGATAACCTAGGACAAACCTGTCCATAAACAAGAAGGGTCACCCCCCAACAGCCAGCCGTGGTCTAAACTCCAGTATGCACCAGAACCCTTCCTATGGGGAGTGTGTTAGAAATCAGCTGCTGGCTCCCATCAGAATTTCTGATTTAGGAGGTCTTGGGTGGGACCCCATAACTGGCATTTCCAGGAAAATTTCCTGCAATGTTGAAGCTGCCAATATAGAAAACCACATTCTGAGAACCACTGACTTTACAGGGTTTGGAAGTGGCTCCTGTCACCTAAATTTGGGGTGACAAAAGCCTGAAGCAAATCCCTAGTTCCCTTCTATTCACTTCACAATCTTGCCACTCCCCCTCTCTACAGCTAGTTTCATGCTAGGAGTGGGCCATCTGGTCCCTCGGCTGAGAGAGGGTGGACAGTTCCTTGGGGCAGCAACAGGAGTGCTTTGGGGGACCACTGGCATCAGAATCACTAGAGCTCAAGTCTGCCCTCTGCCCCAGCTGGTCCTCTGTCACCTCTGCTTCAGAGGTGTGTGTCCCGTGCAGAGCCATGGGACTCTGAGAAAATGTGATGAAAGCAACAGGCCCCTCTCCTTATAAAAGCATTAAGACATACAATTTAGGGAACATCCCAGATTCCCCCAAAGCCCAGGCTTTAACTAAAACACCCTGGAACCTTCGAAATACAGATGCCTAGAACCCCATGCAGAGATTCTGATACAGTGAACCTGGGGGAGGATCACTGCAACTTGCCTCCTTACCTTGACCTCTAGCCCTCCTCCCTTTTCCATGCTGCCTGGACCTGATGCAGCTCAAGACCCTCCTTGCCACCTTGGCGCTGGGCCAGGCCTGAGCCGCTGTTGCCCGCCATGATGATTGTGGGCGGATGGAGTGCTTGGTGTCTCTCCAGGGTCACCTCTCCTTAATTCTCATCCTCACAAGGGTTCATGGCCAATCTCTAGACCGTAGCCTGTGTCCTCTCAGAAAGGGCATCTGGAGTAGCCAACCCAATCCTTCCCACCTGGGAGCAGCTGTATGCCCCATTAACTGAGGCGCTCCTTCCCATTTAGGTTCAGATTAGTCATAGAAGGAGCTGCTATTCTGTTCTGTCTTCAGAAACAATTAAGATGAGAAAGGATCTCAAGCATCCACATGGAAAGGTCTGCTTCAGCTCAGGGCATTGACATACGTATAAGAACCACAGTGGCGGTGGCGGCATCGCAGGAGGGTGCTTTAAGATTTCAGAACAAGGAACGCTATAATCAATACCAGGAGACAGCACAGGCGATTGCAATTGATTAAGTGAGGCCTTAAATAGAATGATCACAGTCTAATTATCACTCATCACTGATTTGAAGCATCCTCTAAAGTTATTTAAAAAAAAAAATCTCTGGTCCTCCCTGGTCCTTTTGGCAAGCAAGAATAGGGGCAAGATTATACTCGGCCAAGAACAGGCTCTCTCGTCCCTTGCTGGGCAGCTGTTCATTTTGCTGGCATCCTTCCCCAACTTCTTGGTGCCTGCACCTCACTTTCCCCTTGAGGACCTACCCTCCCATTCCATGGTGTCTTGAGGACTGTCAAAGTGTCCTCTTCCCACTTCCATCCCCCTTGCCCCTGAGCCAGGTCTGGTCCAGTCAGACCTTCCCTGGTTGGGAATTTGATCTGAGTGGGACCAGCTGAGATACTTCACCAGTAGCAGCCTGACTCACTCGCTTCCTTTTCCCTCTGGCCAATAACTGGATCTCCTAAGCTTTCGCCTGCCTTTACCAGCCGCTTAGTCAGCTTTTCCTATATCCTTCCAGTAAATTTCTTTTTTGTTTCAATTAACCAAAGCTGGTGTCTATTGTTTCCAAACAAGACAAGCTAACTGATCCATGTCACTACAAAGGCTCCTACTGGGAAGGAACTGAGGGATGTTGGGTAATGAGGCCATGTCTTTGGGCAAGGCTGGACCCAGCAACTAAGCCACTTCGGGGCTAGGAGGAGGGGCCATGAGGGCCAAGGCAAAATTAAGAGGATATGAAGACTTCGGAGATGGCCAGGTTCCAGATGCATCAGGGCTGAGGTTTATGAGGTCAGCAGAGGGCAGACCACAGGAGTGACCCCTACCCCACAACCTGAGGTTACAGCAATGGGGGGTGGCTGCTCATTGGGGAACTGGAGCCTCTCACAGCACAAGTTTCCCTGCGTGGTGCTGTCCTAGTTTCCCAGGGCTGTCACAAGAAATTACTACAAACTGGGTGGCTTAAAACAGAAACGTATTCTCTCACAGACTGGAGGTCAGAGGTCCAAAATCAAGGTTTTAGCAGGGTTACATTCTGTCTGAAGGCTCCAAGGAAGAATCCTTCCTATTTCTTCCAGCTTCTGGTAACTCTAGGAGTTCTTAAATTTTTTTTTTTTTTAAGTACTGGAGATTGAACCCAGGGGTGCTTAACTGCTGAGCCACATCCCCAGCCCTTTTTAGTTTTCATGTTGAGAAAGGGTCTTGCTAAGTTGCTGAGGCCGGCCTTGAACTTGTGATCCTCCTGCCTCAGCCTCCTGGGATTACAGGTGTACATCAGTGTTCCTGGCTAGCAGTTCTTAATTTTTTTTTTAATTTTTTTTAAACATTTATTTTTTAGTTGTAGGTGGACAGAATATCTTTATTTTATTTTTATGTGGTGCTGAGGATCGAACCCAGTGCCTCACGCATGCCAGGCGAGCATGCTACCACTGCGCCATAACCCCAGCCCCAGCAGTTCTTAATTTTATGGCGGCATCACTCAGATCTTCAGTTTTGTTTTCACATGGGCTTCTCCCTTGTGTGCATGTGTCTTAATCTCTCCCTCCTTTACTTTATAAAGACACTAATCACTGGATTTAGAGCCCATCCTAAATACAAAATGAACTCATCTCAAGATCCTTAACTTAATTGCTTCTGTGAAAGCCCTCATACCAGATAAGGTCACCTTCACGGAATCCAGGAGTTAAGACTTGGACATCTCTTATTTAGGGCCACTATTCACTTGACTGGTCCAGCTGGTATCCAGGATCAGATCTGTTTCTGCCTCCTCCTCCCCTCCTCCCCTCTTCTTAGAGGAAGGCAGGGTATCAACACCCCCCAAAAGCAGGTTTCATCTCATGGGAGAGAACCAACACTAGAGGAAGCCTACTTAACTATGAAGCCAGCAGAATTGGAATCAGGTTAGGAGAAACCTAGGCACAATGGTAAGGGTCATGCCACAAGGTCAAAATATACTGTAGCTCAAAGACTATGCGCATGGCTGCCATGGCATCCAGATTTCACACTCATGGTATGGGGGGCTGACAGATGCTTTCTATATTCCATGCTACATCCCCCTGGTGTGGGTAAAGCCCCACAGGCAACCCTCCACAATACGAGACACAGACGGAGGAAGAGTTGGTCAATAAATGTCCCAGATTCCTAACTTTCATGAGGGAGTTCTTAGGTCCACCCGTCCAGAGAAGATCCTTGTCAGACAGAGCCCCAGTTGTTCACTGTGGGAACGAGCTGCTATCTGTTCTTCTGTAGGCTTTTCTCCCTGGCGTTCATCCTTCTTGGTCTTGTCTTTGCTTCTTGGGATGACCTCCCAGGTGAACAGTTTTAACACTTGTCCTTGTCTTGGGCCCTGCCTTCCAACTAATCTCTTTGGTACCAAAAGTGGTCCTAGACAGCACAACTCAGGATGGGATTCTGGAACTGGATTATTTACTTCTGCTGTGTACATGAGTAAATTCTGGACCTTTCTGGAAGCATTTAAAGAGAACCACATCCCCTGTAGCCATATGACAGACTGCTGAAAATTAGTCACAGGATTTAATCACAAGGGTGGCTGCAGAGTTTCAATAGATTTCTTAGGCTGAAGTCAGGACCCAGAGAGGGAAAGCAGTGGATCCTAAGATTTAGGATGGGGCATATGGGTGGATGTGTTGGATTCATCTGAACCCTCTGGGCTGGCACAAGTATCCCCTGCCCCTTAGTAGAGAAGAGAACTTCCCACGGAGGTGATCCTGCCCAAGTCCTCAGCTGAGAGGTTTGTTCTCGTCAAGATCTGACCCACCAAATGAAAAAGAGAGAAGACACAATCTACCAATATTCAGAATGAAACAAGGCATAAATCTAACAAAATACTGCCATGCGTGGGATCGTTATGCTGAAAATTTCAAATCACAGATTAAATACATCACAAAAGACCAAAATAAATGGAGAACGGTACTTTGTTTGTGCATCGAAGGCCCAATTTTCTTAAAAAGTCATCTGATCTATTAATTCGGTGGAATCCCAATTAAGATCCCAGAAGGCTTATTTTTTTTTTGTAGAAATTAACAAGCTGATTATAAAACGTGTGTGGAAATACAATAAACAAAGCAGTTTTGAAAAAGAACCAAGTCAGAAGGCTCACATTATGTGATGTAAGACTTAGTATGAAGCTATCACCATATGTGATAATGGTGAAAAGATGGGCCATGGGCCTGTGGAGCAGAACAGAGAGCAGATGTCACTTGGCAGCACAGTGGGAGGCATTTCCTCACTCCTGAAGCAGGTGGCACCATTCTGTGTCTGGAGAGGTGGTGACTGCAGGAGCATCGTGAGCTGGTCCCTCTGGCCTGGACCTTGGCTTCTATTTTTTCACAGTGGATGTGAGCCACAAAGACTTGAAAAGTTTGTCCAAGAAGCTTTCTGGATCAATGGCACGGAAGGGAGGGTACAAAATGGCAGTGGAAGATGGTGGAAGGTGCTACAATCTAACCGCGGTGCACAGCCTGTTTATGGGTACATGTTGATCATCCCCTAAAAACTCATAGGGTAACCTGGATGAGGATCTGACTAAGGGTGGGGCTAAGTTATTAGGGAAGTGCTATTGGAATAATAGAGGAACCTGGAAAGTATGGTCATTATAATTCATTTGACCCCAGCAGCACCTTGGAGTCTGAGAAATTTGGGTTATATTTTATTTTTTAGGTACCCAATGTGATTACATAATTAATAAGTGCTCAATAAATATCTGTTTTATGAGTAAGTAAACAACCTCACCTATACAAACAAATGACACTGGCTTCTGTGATTCATATTTTTCATATAACCATATGAGTATAGTTCACAACCAAAATGACTTACACTGAGGGCAGGAACTGAGTCTTTCCCCACAGTGCCTAGCAAAGTGCTCTCTTTACAACCGTGATGGACCCATGCCCAGGACTGAGTACAGGACAACACCCCACCTTGAATGGGGCACATTGACCCATTAGCTCTGATTTACAAATCCTTGCCAAAGGCGTTACATGAAGTTCCTGTCACACCACCTGACCACAGTGACAGTAATTCAAAGAGGGCTGGTGGGCAGAAGCTTATGCTCATTAATTGGTAATGAAGGGAAGAAATTATTTCCCCTTAGAAGTGAAGTTTCTACTGATATGTTTGTGGAATTCCTTCTCTCCACCTTTTTTACTAGCACTCATTGCTAAAAGGAGACGTGGTTTATCTACTTTTTTTTTCTGGATAATTCAGGCAACACATTAGAGGTCAAGCTGTCCTAAGGAAAGTGGCTTTCAGTTAATGGATAGGAAATGAAGGTTTTCTTGTCCTTTCTTGGGCAATTTCCTTTTTATGAAAATAATCAACAACCTTGAAGCTATTTAACTCTTCTTTGGCCATCAGGGTATCTACTATGGTGGAAACTAAGAATTATTCCTGCAATTCTGGGTCACCAGTGAGACAAGGACCAACACCAAGGAGGAAAGGGGAGGAGCATTTGGAACAGGCTCCAGGTAACTTCTGCCTGAGCAGAGATGGTGGGCATCAATGGCACTTGTTGGCCAACTGGTCTCCAGGATGCACTCAGACTTAGCCTGATGTCCACAACAGTATTAATACCTGTGGTGTTGAATAGATGTTGAATTTCCCATCATTCAGGAAGATGCCACAAGAGCTTAGACCTCCCATTCCTGACCCAGAAAAGGCAGAGCCCCCTGAGGACAACAATAATGACTCCCACCACCACATGATGGACTCCTTAGGAGCATAGAGTTCCTTGTAGAACTAACTCCAAGTAGGACAAAAGATATGGCCCACCTACCCCACCATGAAGAGATTGAAATCCATTTGGGGATAACTAGGATGTAGAAGGCTTTAGTTCCCAAAGACTCAGCTCACCATACATGGAGGAGGCCTCCCAGATTTTAAGAGGACCTCCAAGAGGGCTGAGCTTACCAGACAGTTCTGGTCCTCCTAGGAAAATGGTATCTGCAGGGCTCTAGATTCTATCAGAGCAAACAGTTTCCAAGGGTGTGACCTAGAGAAGCAGTTCTCCAATGTCAGCAGGCATTTGAATTATCTGGAGGACTTGTTCAAACACGGACGCTGGGCCCTATCCTCAGAGTTTCTGATTTAGTGGGTCTCGGGTGGATCCCGGTAATTGGTATTTCTAACACAACCCAGGTGATGCTGATGTTGCTGGTCCAGGACCACACTCAGAGAACAGCTGAACTAGAATGTGAGATTGCCAGGTGTGCCTCCTGCTCTGTCTAGTGTTGTCTGAACAGGCCTATTAGACCCAGGGGTCTCCCCTGACATCTGTCCCAGCAGGTTCTCCCCTACCCCACTCTGGCAATCCAGGTCTTGGGAATTTCCTGCCCAAACAGCTCATTGCTGCCCCCTCCTGGTTCCTGGAGGCTGAATAGGGATTGGACACAAGGAAATTAACCCTTTGGAATCTATCAGCCCCAACTTTCAATTTTAATTCTAGCTGGGAAGATGAAATTAAGTCCTCACAAAGAATCTTCAAAATGTTTGCAAAAGTCTAGATCAACAGACTCCAATGCAAGAGGATGTAAAACTGAAGATAGCTGAGTTCAGGGTAGATGTGGCTCTATTTAACCAATAGCTCTGAGATTGAACTCCTATTTCCCACGGAATATCTCAATTAATTCCAGAAGTAATTCTCGCTTGATCCAGTGCTGAGAGTGAGCGACTCCTAACACTTAAGTGTTCTATTTGGCTCTGCTCCCAGTCAATGATTTTCCCAAAGGGGCCGAGAAGAAGCAAGACCCTAGGAGAGATGACATGCGGGCTGTGAAGTTCCCAGGCTAGCCCACTAAGGCTTATTGACCTCATCTACCATAAGAGACTGACAGAAGCCATTCAATAACTATCATTGTTGCTGTAAAAGACCCAGGAAAACATGGTGGAATAAGAAATATCTTAATTTAAGTTGTCTGGAGCTGCTTGAGGGAAAAGAGGTTCAATTACTAGCCAGTGAGAAGGTCAGCATAGGTTTTCATGAGGTCCTAAGGGGACCTCAGGGGCTTGGCCATCTTTGTTCAGTCTCATTTCTCCCCAGAACTTATGACTTTAATTTACCTGAACAGAAGCGTGTCCAGGCACTGTGCCTGTGTTTAGCTACTGAGAGAATCAGAGGTTTGTAGGTGACACTGGGCAGGGACAGGGAGGAGGAAGACATTACTAAGGGAATTGGAGAGGAACTGGAATTTAAGGAGGGTCTGTGGCTAAGAGGGAGAGGAGGGGATGAAAGGAGGAGAGATGGTGAAAGGAAGCCGACCTGGGAAGAGGTCTGGAGAGAGAGGAGGAAGTGAATGATGGGGGTAGCAAGCCTTCTCACACGTGGAGTTAAACATGAGAAATGGGGGGTGGGGACGTGAGGAAATGAAAGCATATATCTTCCTGGAGGGACAGGAAAAGGCCGCTTTGGGGAAAACATGAACATTGCATTGTTGGTGGCGAATCAAACTCAAAGTCCAAACATCTGTGAGAAAGCAAGCCCGGCCTTTGCACTGGGAATCCCAGATGTGGAGGCGGAAGTGGGGGTGGGGGAGCCTGAGTCCTGTTCCCTGCCTTTAGCAGCTGGCAGCTTGTACGGGCCTTCCCACGCCTCTCTTACCAGGCTCCCCCACTCCCTGCCACCAAAGAAACAGTCTGAGGAGTCAAATCCCAGACCTTCGGTGTTTCACAAGAACTCCAAGGGGTGCAAAGTTCTGAATTCAGACATGAGCTTTCAGGCCTTTTCAAAAGTATATTTGTCAAGGTAGGAAGGTAGACCATGCTTTATTTAATAAAGAATCTGATTTTCTGATTTTTAAGTGCTTAGACTTATGCACGGTATAAGGCCTCCTTTGACTCTTGCCCTGGGCCCTACCAATGTTGGTGTGAGCCTGCCTGGCTCCAAATCATATCGGGTCCTGGAGATTTTTCTAAAACTTTCCAGAGGAAGAGGAAAGAAGGTAACATTGCATGTCACAAAGCAAAACTTTCTAAAATTTCTATTTAACCACCTCTGCCCTACCCCCAATTTCCTCCCCTTCCTATAGCCAACTCCTCTGTCTTACCCTGGAACCATCTCCCAGGTCAGCTAGCCTCCCCTGCCTGGCTAGGTCTTCCCTCCTCTCTCCACCACCCCACCACCTCTTCAAATCCTCTCAGCTCCCACTCTTCTGGAAGAAAGCCCTGTGCCTAGATCAACAGATCCCAGCAAAGAAAAAGCCAAAATGGCTTGTGTTCCCTGACTTATCTGACCTTTTGTCATTGGTCCCCCTTTCCCTCACAGCTGCTTGTGTCTGAGCCACCTCTCCCACAGTGGGGTGGACTCCTTCAGGGCAGAGTTAGTGTCTGGTTCAGCTCTGTGAGTCTTCCAGCACCTTCTAGTTTGAGAGCATTTATGCAAGGAACTTTCACGGAAGACCCATGAGGGAGCTGGAATCTGAGTTAGGCCAGGATAGAGGAAATACAGAAAGTGAAGTCAGAAGGGGAAAGGATCTCTAGGTCGAGGCAACTGTGGGTCCCCTGTATCCTGTGGGCAGGAGTGCGCTATTGAAGATTCTCGAGCTAGGGCATGATAACACGTTAGGAAGACCCCACAGGGTCTAATGAAGTCAGGCACAGAAAGTGCAGGGAAGAAAGGAAAGCAGGTTCAAGGCCATTGCCTTGCCATAGCTCTAGTGGGAGGCACTGGACGTCAGAGGGACAGGGACATGAAGGCAGGATAATGGACGTAGGAGACAGTATCCAGCTTAGTAAAATGACTTGCCCGAGGCCACACAGTCACAGGTAGAACTTGAGTCCCCCAGTGCCCAAGCTGTACAATTTCCTGTGTACTGATCCTCAAAGGAGGGGAGTCTTGAAGGTTGCAGAGGAGGAAGTGCTCTGCCTGGTGGGCACAGGCTACTCTCCCTGGTTCCCCACACGAGAGGATCCTACACGATGTTCTGGTCTTACCACTTGTGAGGACAACACAGTCCTAATTTGGAGTAGGGGGGTGTTGAGCATCCTGTGGCCAAGAGGTTCTTGTTAGCTCCTGTCCCTGGGAGGAGCTATTGCATCCGACCCGCACCTCTCCCCAAGAAGTGCAGCCCAGACAATTCTGCAGAAGCAGCAAAGTTTATTGAGGAAATAGGTACACAGACCAATCGATTAGGGTCAGCTCTCGTTTCCTTCAGAGAGTGACCCCGAAATAAGGGTTTCAGAGGTTATTATAGGGTGGGGTAGCTACATGACTCAGGAAAACAGGATTTGGTAAATATTCAACCTATAGTTATTTAGAGTTCAACCATGACAGTGCCTCCTATGTCCCTTTCAGTTCCTGGAACTTTAGGTAACTGGCCAGGGGGTCTGGCAGCCTGTGGTTTGGCCCCATCCATGAGAAACAAGCATAGCAAAGCATTAATCACAGAAGCACAAAAAGTAGGTTAGCAAATACGTGCAGGCATGAGCCAGAGTGACTCCATTTTGAGTTTGGATTTTACAGAGCTGGATAGACAGTGATGCTCACTGCTCAGGTCCCTCTGGACCAGCTGAGGGCTGAAAGGAGTGGTAATAATTCCTGATACTGGTACACAGCACCACGGCTTCCAAAGCACTGGAAAGCATTATTTCCTACCATCCCTCCTTGCCACCTGCCTACCTGGGCATCAGACGCATCCTCCCAGGCACAAGACACTTCTTCCATTCTTCCTTCCTGTGTCCTCTTGCAACCTGTGCCTCTACTGCAGTTTCCCACTCGCCACCCTCTGCAGATCACAGCTGTGTGACCTTGACTATGTCACCCAATCCTTCTATGCCAGTTTCATCGTTTGTGGTAAAAGTGATGATTAAGTGAGAGAGTACAGAGAGCACCTGCTCCACACCTCTGAGCTCTTAGGATGTCATTGATGCCTTCTCTTACTGGTTGGTTGTGGGTGTGTCTCCTCTACTACTCAGCAAATTCCCCAAGGACAGGGCAGGGTCACATCTGGCTTGTTTGTGTCTCCCCCAGGACCTGCTCAGAGATGAGTACACATTAGGCCTATTTGTTCATTCCATGAGCGCTTATTAAGCACTTGCTATGTGCCAGACCTTGTGAGCAAATCTGAATTTAGGGTAAATAAGAAGGTCAAGGGGCCCCATTTATATCGGTACAGATCTGTATATAAAGAAGGTCTAGGGTGCTAGGCTGGGGTCCTATGAGTGGCCTCGCACGAAGGAGCAAACAGTGGACTCAGTCAAATCAAAGCCAGCTGAGATGAACTGAGTTGTCCCATTTGACCCCTACAGTAACAGCATTTAAGGATGAGATGGTGACTGAAAAGAGTCCCACCACTAGTTAAGTCATGTAGCTTGGCCTAGGCCCAAACCCCTAGCTTTTCAAGGAAAGGGGCTCACAGCAAACCCTTTTAAAACCCCGCTCCATTGCTCCCCAGCCCTGGCCTCTGCCCAGTCTTATGAGTTAAAGGACTTCCGGGCAACATCCATTCATTCCCTGGGCTCTCCCTGGTTCCAGCCCCTGGGCTCCAGGGTATTTTTAGTTCTAAGCAACTAGGCCTGGGTGGGTGATTGGCAGCAGGCGGAGCCCACGTTTCCCAGACCTCCGTGTTGCTCCTGGCTCAACATTAGAGGTGGCTGGGCACAGAGAGGGAGCCAGGCATACCTGGCACCCCAGGCCACAGCTGCTTCATTGTCCCTGGGGGAGGAGCTGGGCTGCTGCTGCTGCCACTGACCCGAGGCTGGGAGCATTCTTTCCTGTTGATTCATCACAGGGAATGTTTTGGGCCCAGCTGGGGTGGGGCAGGGGCACTGGGGGGACATCTTAGACATGAGCAGTCAGGGGTGGACTGCGCACACTGGCAGCAGGGTGAGCATGACTTGGCCATCACCCAGGTATCGCTGAGGTCCACCTGGCCACAGGGCCTTCATCGCACTGTGCTTTTCAATAGCACTTGTTTGCACATCTGCTTGCCCCCACCAGACTAGGAAGCCCCCTCCTAGCATCTACCCTCCAGCGCCCCGTCTAGCACATAGGAGAAAATCAATAAAGGTCTGCTGAATGAATGAGCCTTTGGAAGGACACTCAGGCAAGGTGGGGGTGAGAGAGAACCAGGCTGGACTGCTTGTGCCTAGCCAGGAACCTGAGAGGTGGGAACCCTCTACCCATTTTACAGATGGGGTCACAGAGGCACCAAGGGTACCAGGAGTATAGGAAAGAACCTAGGCACTCAGATGCTCATGCAGCTGGTAAGACTGCCTCTCCCAGCCATTCCTACATTTATTTCATTCTGCAGACCCACCCAGCCTACCCTCTTCTCGTACCCTTCTCCAAGAGCCTGATAGGGCCAGGACTGCATCATTCAACTTTGTTAAGGGTATACTGAAGGGGGGGTGGGGCTGTAGCGCAGTGGTAGAGCGCTTGCCTAGCATGCGTGAGGCACTGGGTTCGATCCTCAGCACCATAAAGATCCATCAATATCTAAAAAAATATTTAAAAAAAAAAAAAAGGGTATACTGAAGGATTTGAGTTCTACTATTTATGGCCTGGGGGAGCAAGTCGGGTCTCCTGGGGCTCAGGGTTCCCATTAGCCCAACAGGAAAATTGGTGCTTCACCCCAGATAGTATTCAATAAACTGGAGACCAGCGCAATGAAGAGGCCCACCTGTTACGAAAAAGAGCACGGAAGCACCTCGACTTCATTTGAACCGAGCCCCAACACCTGCAAAAGCCCTAACAGGCGCGTAGGATCCAGACCAAAGACCGTGAGGCGCTGCCACGTGCAGGGCGCTATGCTGCGGTCTTAGAAGGCAGTCTCGGGATGGGCATTATCACCTGGTTTGACAGCTAGGAAACTGCGCCTGGAGGGGGACTCAGAGGCCCTGAGGCTCCCGGAGCCAACGCCAACGCCGCCCTCTCCCGGGGTCCCCGTTCCACCCCTTCCCGCCGCCGCGGAGCGCGCGCCCACGTCGCGGGGGAGCGACCGCCCGGCCCCGCACTCCAGCTAGGACTTGCAGACCCGAGGCCGAGTGCGAGCCGCGCGCCTGGCGGAGGGCCGGCCGGGCGGGGCGCGCACCGCGGCGCCCGGGGCGGGGCCTGCGGACTCCCCCGCGGCCGGCCGGGGCTGGGGGCCGGCGGCAGGCGCAGGCGGATAAAAGGCCCCCAGGGCGCCGGGGAGGTCGCTCGCGCTGCTCGTCCCGGCGCCCGGCCCAGCCCAGCCCCTGACCGTCCGCGATCCAGCTGGTGAGCTCCCGCCGGCCCGGCCCCTGGCCCTGGGTCTGCCTCTTGCTGTGCTGTCTGTCCGTCCTTCTGTCTCTCCTGGCTCTTCAGGCCTCTGAGGGGCTGGGGGCTGTCAGCGTCGCCCCCCAGTCTCGCACAGCCTTCTTCCAATTGGACAAGTGACCAACTTGGGGAAGTTGGCTCAAGGCCCGCGTGGGTGGTGCGCCTGGCCCCTGGGTGCGTGTGTGTCTGGTTTGTGAACCTGAGGTGTGTAACATTTCCTCTGCCTTTTCACCGAAGTGGGTTCAGATGGGCAAGGTGAGTTCAGATGTCACTCCTGTGACTTGGGAGACTAAGAGTCAGGCAGAACTACACTCTGCAACTATATCTTGACTATGCTGGGAGGTGAGAGGGAACGAGGGATGGAAGGAGGGTCAGAAGACTTCAACCTCTACCTTTCCCAACGCTGCAGGTGAAATTCAGAGTGCCATTTGCTGGCACTGCTTCAGGCCCACAGAGATTGATTCCCAGGGAGGGTACAGGACCCAGAGGGGAAGCCCTACCGCTAGAGAGCCACAGAGAAGGGACTGTGAGGCATCCCAAAGCTGGTGTTCCTAAGACAGCACCCTCCTGCTCTCCTGCCTCCCCTGGGCATTTGCCCTCTTCCAGCCCTCCCTACCTGAGCAAGGTGAGGCCAGGTGCCAGCATGCCCTGGCAGCACCTGGAGCAGGTTCCTCTTTGCCTTGAGCTGGCAGGGTCCTGGATCTGTCAGTGCCCTCACACCATGGCCTGGGTCATAAATCAACCCACAGAAGGGTGCAGTTTCATTCAGCTCCATGCCTGCCTTCCCTCTTCCCCCTCCTCTTCCAATATCCATCTCTATTGGTTTTGAGAGCCCTGACTTCTAGCCAGGCCTCCAGGGTTTGAATCCTGGCTGGGCAAGTTATTTCACTTCTCTGGGCCTCAACTACTTATGTGTAAAACGAAGAGGCATATGCAATAAATATATTATTATCATCCTTACCTCCCTTCCTCCTCTCCTTTCTCCCTGGCCTTCCTTCCCCTCCTTTATACCCTGTTCCTTCACGTGGGAAGAGCACCACTGTTGAGGCTGCCTGCCTCCCTTTCTAAGGGCTAATTCTCAGCCTAGTCCTCTTCTCTGTGCTCAGAGCTGGGGAAACAGATAGGTGGAGATTGCTTGTGGAGTCAGAAAGCAAAGGAAGGTGGGGGACTGAGAAGGCTTAATGGGGGGAATAGCATTTGAGCCTGGTGTTGAAGGATGTGTAGGAGTTTAACAATCTGAGAGGGAAAGTGCACTCCAAATAGAAGGAGCCACGAGAGCAAGGGCATAGAGGCTGGGAGCTGAAGGTTATGTTCTGGGAATGGTGAGAAGACACGTTTGGTGGGAGCAAAAGCTACAGGGACTCTGTAGTAGATGGAAAAGCTGAGAAGAGAGGCTGTCCCTTGCATCTGACTCTAGCGCCTACTGATATCCATCTACCTTCTTGCAGCTAGCAGGGAAGGGAGCTGCCCTAGCCAGAACCCAGGGTCCTGCAGCACTAACCTATCCCTGTCTCCAGGTAGGGAGCTTGGTGACCTGGACTGTCCACAGCCTCTGATAAGACCTCCTCTGTGCTGTGGGGACTTCAGCCACAGCACACCCTAGGTCCCATCAAAGCATGTCTCCCCCTAGTGACACCCCCTCATTTTACAGATGTTGCAGCAGAGACTCAGAAGAAAACAGACTACAGACACACAACAGTTTGGTGGCAGAGTCAGGAGCATCCTGATTCCTGGGGGTGGTGAGAGAAGCAAGGTCATCTCTCAGCCCAGACCCGGTGTGTCCTAACAGATGAGGCTCTAAGCCCAACCCATTCTCTCTTGTCATCTGGGGAGTGTCACTCATGCAGTGACTATAGGGGGGGCTCAGTCCCTGGCATCCACCTCCTCATCAGGGGAGCAGAGAGAAGGGAAAACACGTGGGAAGCTGGAGGTGATAGCCAGTGGAGAGCCTCTAGGGTAACTGTGTGAAGAGCGACACGAAGAAAACAGTGTTTTAGTCTGGAAAGGAAGCGCAGAAAGGGACAGTGGGAAGAGGCTGCCATGGTGAGAGTGGGAAGGAGGCAGCTGCCCAACCCAGGGTGGAGGGAGGAAGATCTGGCCGGTACTGAGCTTGGAGGGGACAGGGGCAACCCTGGATAGTGTTGCAGAGAAGAGTGCCAAGGACTGCAGTCGACAGAGGACACGGCCTTCATTTCTTTCTTTGTACAAAGATGGGGTGAGACTCCAAAGATAGAGACCAGTGGTTCTGTTGTAGCTGTTAAAGTAGCTGATAATTGTAGTCCACTGCTCTTTGGAGAGCTTTCACATGTCTTCATTCATTAATCTTCACAAAAATCTTATGTGGTAGGTAATGTTATTATCCCCATTTTACAGAGGGGGACACTAGGGCCATGAGAAATTGCCCCAAATTATCTAGATACTAATGGGGGAGGTGGATTTTGAACCCAGGTAGTCTGACTCCCCAGTCTGTACTCAACCCTGTGACATGTCACATCCCATCCATGCAACTACAATTATTTTTGAGTGTCACCTATGTACCTGGCACTATTCTGGAAGTTCCTATTCCCATGAAGCTTCCTTCCCTGAGCCTATCCAGTACACTTCTAGCACATTCCACCTAGCCCACATTGGATGATGGAGAAATAAGGAGTGACTCTCAGCTGTGGTGACAAGAGTGGCAGGGGCCCAAGACACTACCTGCATAGTCAGATGAACGTGTGAGCCCCAAGAGCAGCAGTGCCAAGGGAATGACCATCACATCAGAACCACCTCTAAGACACAGCACTGGGCAGGAACCAGCCTCTCCAGCCTTTCTTCCTGATGGGCCTCAGCTTGTCATCAGCACAGAACCAGGAGTGGCATCATTGGTGGCTCCAGAAGTCTCTGGTAGCTCTACCAACCATGACTCTACTGTATGGGGGAGGTGTATGCCCTGCCCTGTCCTCTGGTCCCAGGACCCAGATCATCCACTCTCAGGATTTGAATAGCATCTCATTCCAGCCTCAGGGACACAAGGGCACTCTCTCTGATGTATATTTCCTTCCTAAACCCTTTTATGGCCCCTCATGTCCTACAGGATGAAGCACAAACCATCTGCATGGTACACAAAGCCCTTGAGCATCTGGACCTGGCCTGCCCATCCTTCCTTCCCCTTCCAAGCCCACAACACGGCAGTCTGGAATAAAGATGGGCACTCCCTGTTCTTACACAAACTTACCTCTTTTCTTCTTCCCTTCTTTACCCATCCTGTTCTTTCAACCTGGAGTGCCTTTTTTCCCACCTGGGAGAACTCTTACTCATCTGATCTCTGATTCCTCTTCTCTGCATGGAGAGGGTAGACGGGGTATTTCATGTCTTCATGTCTTTGTCTCAGCACTGGCCTAATAACTGGCCTGAAGCAAGTACTCCAGCAGTGTTTGTTGCATGGATGCAGGAATGATACACCTGGATGGAGCTGGAGCTGTGACTGATGGGTGTCACAGGCTATCCATGCTGCAAGAGAGAGCAGACAATATTTGGCTCAGTCTCCTTACTTTAGAAATAAGGAATCAGGGCCTAGACAGGTTAAGAGACTTGGCCAAGCCAATGAATTGGGGGGAACACGACTCCTCTGATAATCCTTCCCACCCCAGCACATGTACCCTCTGTGGGGAAGGTGGCAATTGATACCTTTGATCAGGGTGCTATGAACATCAAATGGTAGGAGGGGACAATACCCCTCGGGTAAATATTCTTGCCCTGGGGCATCCCCACAACTCCAATGCAAGGCCCCTTCTCTACCTGCTGCCAGTGTTGAAGAGACCCAAGGTAGGGGGTGGAGGTGGTGATCCTTGTTTACTCACCCCCCAGGTACCGTGACATCATCGGGATGTGGTCCCCACCAGCCACCCTCTCCCTGTTTCTGCTGTTGCTGCTGTTAGGCCAGGCCCCGCCCTGCAGGACACAGTCACTGGGCACCAAGAAGCTCCGCCTGGTGGGCCCAGGGAGCAGGCCAGAGGAGGGCCGCCTGGAGGTGCTGCACCAGGGCCAGTGGGGCACCGTGTGTGATGATGACTTCGCTCTTCAGGAGGCCACAGTGGCCTGCCGCCAGTTGGGGTTTGAGTCTGCCTTGACCTGGGCCCACAGTGCCAAGTATGGCCAAGGGGAGGGTAAGTGATGGCACTGCCCCACAGGATGACAAGGTTATGGTAGCAGGTGTCTCTCAGGGGCTGGATTCACTGAAGTACCTGGTGCCACCCCATCCTTTAATGCTCAGCTCAAATAGCCTCCTCTGTGAGCCATTACCTGAAGGTCCCAGCTGCAGATGACCCTGGCATTCCACCTTGTGATAAGGCACCGGTGTCACCGTCACTGAACTAAGTTCCTTGAATGTGGTAACTGGCACACAGAGGGTGCTTAGCAAACATATGGAATTGATGACTGGACGGATGGGGACTGGACAAGTAGGCCTAATTGCTAGACTACCTGCCAGTTTCCAAAACCAGATTCTATGGATCTGACACCAAGAGAAGGCAGTAGGCAGAGCTGTTGACACCAAGACCAAAGGAAAGCCAGCTCCCCTCCTCCCCCTATTTTTCTTTTCAGATTGAACCCAGGGCTCATTTATGCTAGGCGATTGCTCTACCACTGAGCTACATCCCCAGCGCTTTCCCCCATACTTTTTCTGTCAGCGTTTGGAAGAGAGACTTGATAAGAGTGGGTCCTTTCTAGGAGGCGGAGCTGTGACTTACCTCTCTGGGGCCATCCTTGAATTTTGCCCCTCCCCTCCCCCATAGGGCCAATCTGGCTGGACAATGTGCACTGTGTGGGAACTGAGAACTCCCTGGACCAGTGTGGGTCTAACGGCTGGGGTGTCAGTGACTGCAGCCACTCAGAAGATGTTGGGGTGGTATGCCACCCCCAGCGCCAGCGTGGCTACCTCTCTGAGAGGGTCTCCAATGCCCTTGGGCCCCAGGTAAGGAGGCTTTTCAGGGCCTGAGCTGAGGGCTGGATCCAGGACAGAGAGCCGCCTGTATGATGAGCCTGGAGGAGGGGAAAGGGATGGGGCAGAACTTGGGTTGAACAGTGTCCCTGAGGCTCTGACCTAGAGCACATGCAGGGAGAGAGAGCCCTGGCTTGATGCAGGGCAGCCTGGGGACCAGAAGCCAGGCGTGCTGGGATTCCCAGAAGCTGCTCCCCATGAAGAAGGTGCAGGGGAGCAAGGGACTGTTTCACCCACAGGCCTGGCCACAATTGCTGCCTCTTCCCAGCACAAACAACCCTGAGCTAAAAACAACCCAAGTCAAACAACAGAGCAGGGCAGGGCTCTGGCCCCCACCATCTGCTGCCAGGCAGCCTCTGCCTGAAGGCAGCTAGTCCTGGTCTTCTGAATGCAGCAGACTACTATGGGGTTGGGGGCTCCACACTGATCTAAGTCACCCCAGGGCTTGGGTAGTGGGACTTGTGGGCCAAAGGATCTTGCCAGTCTCAAGCAGCTGTTCTGTGCCCATCTCAGCTCTCCCCAGGGTGGCATGAAGAAGGCCCCTTCATGCCCAGCAGAAGTCTCCCAAACTGCAAAGGTTTTGGCCTGCTGCCAGGAAGGGCACACATCCACCTCGTTCTCTCCAGTTTAACAAATTGGAAAGGCGGGAAAGGGCCTAGTCAAACTGAGGTTCTGCTCCTACTCACTATGTGGCCATCGGCGAATACCTACCTCCCACCCTCTGGGCCTCGGTTTCCCAGCCTGACCTATGAGGGACATGGCGGATAGTCCTGTAAGAGCTCTGGGCCTGGCTCTCCTGAGGGAAGACCTGCAGCAGCTCTGCAGGAGGCTCAGGAACCCTGGGCCATCCCATGGTGTCTGTGCACACTGCAGGGCCAGCGGCTGGAGGAGGTGCGGCTCAAGCCCATCCTCGCTAGTGCCAAGCGGCATAGCCCGGTGACCGAGGGAGCCGTGGAGGTGCGGTACGAGGGCCACTGGCGGCAGGTGTGTGACCAGGGCTGGACCATGAACAACAGCAGGGTGGTGTGCGGGATGCTGGGCTTCCCCAGCCAGGTGCCTGTCAACAGCTTCTACTACAGGTAGGAAGGTGGCGGGATTGTGGAGCCATGCTGAGTGTACACATGTGCTATGTGAATGTGTGAATGCACGTGTGTGCGTGGTGTGTGGGACTGTGCAGGGTCCAGTGAGGGCTGTGGGGATGGACTGACAAGGATGGCTATCTGGCAGGACCTTGCACATGATGAAATCCAGAGGGAAACAGCCCAACTGAGGAAATGGGTTTAGGATTCCTCCAGAATAATTAAGAGAATGATCAAGTACAAACTCTAAGATCCTGAGAAATACCTAGACATGGCCAGAAAACAAACTTTGTACTTGGCAATCATAGAAAAAGAATTGACTTTGGTATAGAAGGCCCCACAATGAAAATAACTGTGTAAAACTGTATTCTTGATTAAAAGATGGATTTTACTGAAGAGTCAGTGTCACTCACAAGTGTAGATGAAATGCATTCTGGTCTAACCTCTACCAGAAACTAGCCAGGGGGCCTTGGGTAGAGCATCTGGGCCTCAATTATCCATTCCATTGAACTGTCTCAACTTTGCCCCAGTGAATTCTCTCAACTTTGGTCCAAGCCAGGCTTGATTTTGTTGTATGTGGTACAAGGTATGTGGTAGGTGGGTTTTGGGAGAGCAGACAAAAATATTCTGTTAGAAATGTGACCAAATTGTCACAGCAGGCTGTGAAAGCCAAGGAAATGACACAGTCACAGCCCCACAGGCTCCACATCAGTGATAAGCTGGTTTCTCATGGAGGGAGAAATCTCCCTTGGAACCTCCAAGTCATTTGCCCTCAACCACTCCAGTTTGTCACACTTCAATGAAGCAGTTGCATGTCCCCTGCCCATTCTGTCCTTATGTCTCTGGCTTAGATAATCCTGGTTCTGAAGAAAGAGGGGTGGTGGGTGTCCATGTGGTTCTGTCCTTGGGGATGATGGGGTGCAGGTCCTTGGCTCCCCACTACCTGGTTATTACGCAGTGGGTCCTGCTAACTCACCCACCACCCATGAGGACGCAGCCCTGATTATAGCCTGGGTGTCTCTGGGTGGCAGCTCCCCCACTCCCAGCAAGGCCTTTGACTTGTGCCTGTCCCCAGGTCCCTCCTCTCAGGGTACTCTTCTAAGGCTCCCCTTCATCTGGACTAGAGAGAGCAAGTTTGAACTGCCTGTCTCAGGGGCAGCCCTAGTCAGTATATACCTCACTTCAGGACAAGCCCCAGAACCCTGCCTGCCTTCTCTATAATGGGTTCTTTGTTATTTGTGAGGTGTTACCTTATCAAGGCTGCTGTGAAGCTCAGCATTGAAATAAGATTTGAGAACGGATTTACATACTATGAAGTCTGGGGCACACTTAACGGCAACTATGAGGAACCATAGTGGTAGCGAGGGAGTGGGATTTCTGCACTTCCTCCACCTCCTATTTTCTCCACCACAGAAAACTCTGGAATCTAAAGATGAAGGATCCCAAGTCTAGGTGAGGAGTGGACCCCTCAGGGAGCATGCAAATGGGTGTGGGGCTTCCTTCTCTTCCTGCCCCCTGTTCCCTCCTCAGCGTCTGCTCAAGTCCTCCTCCACCCACATCTCCCTTGTCTTCCAGGCTGAAGGGCCTGACCAATAAGAATTCCTTCTGGATCCACCGGGTTGACTGCCTGGGGACAGAGCCCCACCTGGCCAACTGCCAGGTGCAGGTGGCCCCGCGACGAGGCAAGCTGCAGCCAGCCTGCCCAGGTGGCATGCACGCTGTGGTCAGCTGTGTGGCAGGGCCCCACTTTCGCTCGCCCAAGGTGAAGCCCCGGCGCAAGGAGTCCCGGGCAGAGGTGAGCCCCAGGCAGAGGTGAGCTCCAAGGGACCCTGTACCCTGACCTGGAGGCACAGGCCCCGCTCGGCAGGACTCTGCCTGGAGGGGACAGCAAAGAGGAACTAGACCAGGAGGAGAAACTGAATCACAGAATGTTAGCATCTTGGAAGTTATCTAAAAGGGATCATTTATAACTATACATAAACGGCAAGTTGACATCACTTGCCAAGAATAGAAGGTAACCATAAAAACAGTAATTAAATTGTAGTTAGAGCTCTCTGAGGCCCGAAAGTATTGAGCCTGCCCTTTGTTATAAAACGCAGAAGAGCAAGTACTAGTGAGGTGTCGCACACATATCAGCACCACACTGAGACCATCTCCTTGATGAGGTTGTGGTGGTAATTTTTATTGAAATGAAGGTCGAGACACATGGCTTCTTCAACACAATGGCCGTGGGAAGTCAGAGGAACTCCTGGGCCCTGGCTCTGGCTCATGGAGCTTGAAGGAGCCCTGCCCTGGTGTCCCACAGTGGTGGCTTAGTCCCTCTAGCTGCCTTCCCTGAAGCTGGTTTTCTCCCAGCAGGAGCTGAAGGTGCGCCTGCGCTCTGGGGCCCAGGTGGGCGAGGGCCGGGTGGAAGTGCTGGTGAACAGGCAGTGGGGCACAGTCTGTGACCACGGGTGGAACCTCATCTCTGCCGGCGTTATATGTCGTCAGCTTGGCTTTGGCTCTGCACGGGAGGCCCTCTTTGGGGCCCAGCTGGGCCAAGGTAAGTGAGAAGGCCTTGTGGGGGGCGAGGGGGTGGGAGGGCCTGGTTCCTCTCTTGAAGGCCCAGGACAGGAAGTTCTCCCCTTCTGTGGAGGAGGAGACACAGTGTGGGGTCAGAGAGATGGGGCCTCACACAGCATCTCTCCCCACCTCCCCCAGGGTTGGGACCCATCCACCTTAGTGAAGTGCGCTGCCGGGGATATGAGCAGACCCTCAGTGACTGCCTTGCCCTGGAAGGGTCCCAGAATGGCTGTCAACATGAGAATGATGCTGCCGTCAGGTGTAACATCCCTGACATGGGCTTCCAGAATCAGGTGAGTTCAGACTAAACATGTGCTCAGGCAGGGGTCTGGGAAACCTAGAGAACCCCAGGATACCACCTATAGCCAGTGCTTCAGCTGTGGGCCGTCCACCTGCCCTTGAAGCCAGCCTGGAGAGCCCTCTCCTCTCTATCACAGCCTCTCAGAGGTGTCAGAGGGGCACAGGGGCTCTGCAGGTGTCTGTACTCTCTCACCTACCCTCTCAGGTCCCCTGTGAAGCTGCAAAAGAAGGTGCCTGAAGGTGAGAACCACGGGGAGTGGTAGTAGAAGCTGTGCCAGACACTCAAGTCAAACTGATGGGGACTGTGGGCATATGGCTGGTGTCTTATAAAGTGGAGTTCACTCTCAGAAATCTATGAAAATGAAGTAGAAATGAAAGCCCTTTGCAAATTGCACATCATTGTGGTAGGATTTTAGGTAGGAGGAGGGCAAGTTCCAGGGCAGGAGGTCCTGCCAGGCACTCTTTTTTTTTTTTTTTTTGTACTGGGGATTGAACTCAGGGGGACTTGACTACTGAGCCACATCCCCAGCCCTATTTTGTTTTATTTAGAGACAGGGTCTCACTGAGTTGCTTAGCCCCTCACTGTTGCCGAGGCTGGCTTTGAACTCGCCATTCTCCTGTCTCAGCCTCCTAAAGTGCTGGGTCGAGAAGCCATGTTTCTCGACCTTCACTTCAATAAAAATTACCACCACAACCTCATCAAGGAGATGGTCCCAGTGTGGTGCTGGCATGTGTGGGACACCTCACTAGTACTTGCTCTTCTATGTTTGATAACAAAGGGCAGGCCGCTGCGCCCGGCTTGCCAGGCACTTTTGAGTCAGATTTCTTTAGCAAGCAGGGACAGTTTGGACTATCTGGTATACTGTGCTCACTTTACAGAGGAGACAAGCCCGCAGTGGGAGTGTCTGGTCTGGGGCTGAACATGAGCTGCCTGAGCAGAGCCCCCTGCTTGCAGTCCTGTGTTCTCCCCTCTTAGCTGTCTCATCCCTCACATGCCTCTGACCACTGCAGGTGCGCTTGGCAGGTGGACGCAGCCCTGAGGAAGGCGTGGTGGAGGTGCAGGTGGAAGTGAATGGTGTCCCACGCTGGGGTACTGTGTGCAGTGACCACTGGGGGCTCACTGAAGCCATGGTGGCCTGCCGACAGCTCGGCCTGGGTTTTGCCAACTTTGCTATCAAGGTAGGTCCTGGTCTTGCTCCTTCCCTATAACCTCTCAGCCTCCTAGATGGAGAGGACCAAAACTTCCTGGGCTAGAACTGCTGTCCCTTTATTTGTTCATTCAACATTTAATTATTAAGTGAAACTATGGGCTGATATGATGCTGGGTGCTGGGAGTACTATGGTGATCAAGACCAAATCCCACGAAAGAGCCTGTCATTAGTATTCACATAACCAGGTACAAAGTTTCATCTATAGGAACAATGAGGAGAAGTTAGCAGATGAGGTGGAAGAGAAACAGTGCGTGCCAAAGCCCTGTGGCCAGAAAAAGCTTGATTGATTCAGTTGAGAAAACCAGGGCCCAGAGGTTGCAGTGTGACTCTCAAGGGAGGTGTGAGGGTGGAGACAGCAGGGGCAAGACCATTCACAGCCCACAATCCAGATTTTTAAAAGCTTTCTTCCTTCGCTGTTTGAAAAACAGCCAGAGTGGAGACTAACCTGAATGCAGGGAGACACGCTCAGGTGATTATTATAGTAGAGATGATGTTGGACTGAACCAGGACGTGGCAGTCTGGGGGAAACAGCAAACAGATTCAAAGATGATAAGGAAACAAACCAAAGGACACAGGCAAGGCCTGGGTAGACTTCATGCCAAGAACTGGGCACAGCCCTGAGCACAACCCATGGGAGGCTGTGTGAGGAACAGCAGGGGAAATGGGAACACAGAAGTGTGAGGAGGAGGGAACATGTCACTCCTCTTCAGATTGTGAAGACCTGCCACCTGGGAGAGGGATGGGGCAGAGTCAGAAGCCACAGGCAGTGGATTTTTATCTCCATACATGGAAGAAACTTGTGGGGGGGTCATGGACTGCCCCAGGGGTAGGGGTTCTCATCTGTGAAGATTCTCAGGCCCAGACAGGGCACACCCTGGTGGAAGTAGAGGGATGAAGAGGTCTAAGCCTCAGATGGGCCTCAGAGAAGATGACTCCCATGGCATCTCTCTACTCTGGGTAATGTGGGCTGTTTCCTTAGGACACCTGGTACTGGCAGGGGACGCCGGAAGCCAGGGAAGTGGTCATGAGTGGAGTGCGCTGCTCAGGCACGGAGCTGGCCCTGCAGCAGTGTCAAAGGCATGGGCCTGTGCACTGCTCCCACGGCACTGGGCGCTTCTCGGCTGGAGTCTCCTGCACAAACAGTGAGCAAGGAAGGGGCTCAAGGGGCCTGGATGGGTGGGCCTCTGCTCCCCTCAGGGCAGGCCACGAGGGCTTGTCCAGCTGCCTGGCAGCAGGGGTGAGGAGTGGAACCACCACCTGTGTGTGGCCAAACCCCCTGTCACATCAGAATACAAAGCCTGCCCTGTCCACCTCGTGGAGTTACTGTAAGAAATAAAACAAAACGGGACAGCATAGGAGAAAGAACAGGGTTTTTCAATTTGGGGGTTATGACCAAGAGATTTTAAAAAGTGAAACAGTAGAACACATGAGAGTACATTACACTTAAGAGTAGTGTTGCTTTTCCTTGGAACTATGTATGTGAGTACTGGGTTACAACATGAAATATATTTCTTGTTTATAAGAAAAATAGTTTGGAAGCCATTGTAGAGAATATATAAATGTGAGGTACACCAAAGCCTAAAGCTTAGGTATGTGTTCTCTTCCTGAGCTATGGGTTTTAACCAAATGTCTTAAGGACAAGAAAGACTACTTTATTGCAAAGGTCTGCCCCACAAACCCAGATTCTCAGGTTAGCAGCTTCTCAGACAACTGCCAACAATGCCTGTGCCAAGACAACTATATCCAGTCCAAAGGCACTGCCCAAGGTGGCCACTTGACCTTTTTCCTGCCAAACTTAATCCCAAGATATCCTTAACCTGTGACAGGGAGCTCTAGGATGTGACTGACATGTCACATCCTTAACCTGTGACAGGGAGTTTCTAGCTGGAAACACCAGCTTCCTCTCTGTGTAGTGTACCCTGGGGAGAGCACTGGGCCCATCCATTATACCCTCCCCTGCAGAGTGATAGGGCATCAGAGTGGGCCCTCACAGCATGCTAGGACTCAGAGCATGCTGAGACTGCTCACTCAACCCCCTTCCTAGAAATCTTGGACCCTGCCCTATTCTGCCTCCAGTGGCAGCTCTCTTGAACACACCAGATGCTTCCTAACAGCTAATGGAAGCTGGGCAGAAAGCCAATATGCAGCCTCTGGCCATCCCTATCTCTTCTCTCTGACTTTTCTCATGTTTTTAATTTACCCTCTCTTCTTATTGCCTCTGAAAATTCTCCTTTGCCTTAGGAACTCTGCAATTTGTCAGTGGGTATATCCTGGCTCTCTCCAAACTACACTCCAGGATTTCCAGGAGCACTTTTAGTGGTAGTACAGGCATTATGTAGCAAAGTAGCCTCCAAAGCCAGCCAGTGAATGAGCCTACCCTTGTCAGCACATGGGCTCACCCGCAGGATGCCTCTGCTTCAGCTAGAGCTGTTTTTATGACTGAGCACTAAGAAATGACAACTTTTCTCCTTTGAGGTTGCATGGCAACAGCTATGGATCTGCACATTTCTGTATTGACATGTGAGGGACAGCAGTGACATGATTTCAGGGGAGGGTAAAAGCTCCTGGAATAGGAGAGGAAAAAGAGGCACAAAGCTGCCTTGTGAGACGCAGGCATCAGGGTGTTGGATTTTCCCATACAGAGAAGCACCAGAATGCCCGGACACCTCAGAAGAGGCACAGGGAATGCCCTGGTAGCAATCGGGCTGGAGTAAAAGCCCTCAGGGAAGCTGGTCCAGAACTTCAGCAGCACAGACTGGAATGGCAGAGTTTAGGAATGAGCTTGGACAACCTCATCCAATTCTCCCTTCCAGCTTGCCCTCCCTAGTCTCTGATACTGAGGAATTGAGGCCCAGGGACAGTGACTTAGCTAAAGTAACCAAGTTAGGTATCAGTAGAGTTTTTTGAAAGGCCTGTATGCCCTAAGCTACACAAAGGCACTTTATAGGCTGAAAAGTATTTTACAAAAAAACACCAGCTTACATCTATTGAGTGTTTACTGTGGGCCACACAACCATCTAAGCATCTTACAGGTAATACATTAACATCACTGTATTATCTCCATCTTGAAGATGACAAAAAGATATACAAAAGGTTAAACAGTCATAGAGCTGGGAAATTGTATAGTCAAAAGTCAAGAATGAACCTTGGTGGCCTGGCTCCAGAGCTACCTCCCAGGTTAAGTTGATGGGTTGCTCCTTTTCTTGTTATTAGAACTCTCATCTCCTGGCTGAACTGCCTTCTTTTCTAGGATTCTCCCAGAGAGCTTGATCTGGGGGAAACCTGTGCTCCTGCTGGGGAGCAAGACCTGCTGCCTTCCTACCCTTGGCCTCCTGTCTGAACCCTCTGCCACCCCAGGTGCTCCAGACTTAGTGATGAACGCTCAGCTGGTGCAGGAGACAGCCTACCTGGAGGACCGCCCACTCAGCCTGCTATACTGTGCCCATGAGGAGAACTGCCTCTCCCAATCAGCTGACCGCATGGACTGGCCCTATGGACACCGGCGCCTGTTGCGCTTCTCCTCACAGATCTACAACCTGGGCAGGGCTGACTTTCGTCCCAAGACTGGACGCCACAGCTGGATTTGGCACCAGTGCCACAGGTTGGTGCCAGCCTGTCTTAGCTCTAGACGGGGCAAACATGCCTTGTAAGTCTTTCTTCCTAGATGCTTATTGACCTTGCTCCTGGGGCAATACAGGGATCCCAGCAGCAGCCACCTGCCCTATGTCTAATTCCTTGGTGATACCTATGTCAATGGTGGTCATGGGGCCTGTTTCCCACAGTGACATCCCAGAGAAGTCACTGCCTGTGGTTGATCTCTGCTATCATGGCATTACACACTTTTTCTGTGTTGGTTCTTAGGCTTTGTCTTTAGAAGACAGGTAAGTTAGGAACCCACAGAAACCTGGAGGCCCAAAATAGGTTGTTGGCTCTGCAAAAACAGCTTGCTGGTTCCTACAGCAGCAAGCAGCAGGGCCAGGCCTCTAAAGAATAGCATGAACAGTCCGGTGCTAAAAAGTAGACAAAGGAGCACTCTTTCCTATCAGGAGCCTCCAGAACAGACAGAGGGCAAGACAATGCCTCTGACAAAGGCTGATGGAAAAAAAAAAAAAAGTATTTCTTTTCTTTAAGACACAGACATGAGTGGGGGAAAGCTGAGAGGAATGGGCAACAACTTTGGGACTTGGCCTTGCCTGAGATAATAAGCACCTTTCCCTGTAGCACTGACAGAGTTGTCATTATAACTGGATTGGAAACTATGGTAGCAATTTGGTCCCAGGCTGCAGCCTCCTAGAGGCTACCACGGCAGCTTTTACCCTGCCTTATGTGAGTTAAGAGCCTGGTGCTGCAGACAGCTGCGCCTTGTTACCTGTCAGGGGTGCTAACGAAGTGGGCTGTGGGTCACACTGACCTTGGGTTTGGGAGGGAGAAGGGCACAACCTGCTATTCTAACTTTGCTTTCTGGGTAATGATGGGTCCAGTCTCAATCTCCCCTGCCAACCTTTTCAGAGGGGACCATCTGCTATTGCTGTGGGGCTGACAGCTCTGTCTTCTGCAGGCATTATCATAGCATTGAGGTCTTCACCCACTATGACCTACTCACACTCAATGGCTCCAAGGTGGCTGAGGGGCACAAGGCCAGCTTCTGTCTAGAAGACACAAACTGCCCCACAGGTATGTGGTTTCCTATCAGCATCTACCAGCATGCCCTCTGGTTGTACTCGTGAATTCCTCAGCCCCTGTGGCGTCAGGTCCTCTCTGCCCTGTTTGATAGCCCCAGGTACTGGCTTGGCAACAGCACACAAGGAAATTTAAAAAGATCAATTTCTTATCTTAGGAAATCTTAGGTGAGAAGTCTATTTCCTCTGACTTTCCAACGTATTTTGTACCACTTTAAAAAGGCTTAACACTATCCTAGATGATAGTTGCAGTCTCCTGAGCTCTCTGATAGTTGCACACTCTGTGAGCTGGGCATAACTGCAGTAAACTGGAAACTGGTGTGACGCTTAGACAATAAACTATGTGAAAGACCTAGCATGGTGCCGTGTCACAAGTAACTACTTGGTGCCTCAGTTAACTGTGTACCCTTCCTCACAGGACTCCAGCGGCGCTATGCCTGTGCCAACTTTGGGGAACAGGGAGTCACTGTAGGCTGCTGGGACACCTACCGGCATGACATTGATTGCCAGTGGGTGGATATCACAGATGTGAGCCCAGGGGACTATATCTTCCAGGTAAGGATGCTTGGGGAATCCCCACAGGAGCCCTGTTTCCTACAGAAGTTACAAATCTCACCCTGAGACCAGACGACGGCAGAGAGTTTCCCATGTAGTCTCCAACAGGCCCGCAGCTGCAACTGTGCTGTGGGAAATGAACACTCAACGGGAATCCTGAGACCCTGGGTTTTGGTCCAGATTCAATGAACACTTGGAGATTCTGAGTCTCCATCTGTAAAATGGGGACATTCATGCCTACTGCTTGGGCAGATTCTTAAGGGTAATGAAGTAAATAATAGAAACACTTTTTAAAATATTATGTGATGTAAGGCATCTTACATGTCAGTTCACTCAGAAATCAAATCATTCATTTTCAGTTGTCCCCCTCTCACTCCAGGTGGTTGTAAACCCCACAAATGAGGTGGCAGAATCAGATTTTTCCAACAACATGATGCGCTGCCGCTGCAAGTATGACGGGCAGCGGGTCTGGCTGCACAACTGCCACACAGGTAAGTCTGAGGCACTGTGGACCCAGCCTTGTGTGGGCTCAAGAAGCTGGGAAGACTCTTAACTGTATTCCCAAGTATGACTTATGTGGGTGTGTAAATGGCCAGAGATGGGACGATTTCCTTTGATACTTTCACAGTGGATTTCTAGAACTGATCAGACTATCCACCTCACCCAATAACAACTTCTACATCCCTATTTGCTTTAAGAGCTGTTTGACTGTAAACTTAAGTCATCATAGAATCCTTTCTGTCTCTCAAGCCATGTCAGGATTTTCTTTTCCAGTATGTTCCTTTTCCCCTGGTCTTCCTGGCTTGCCTCCATTCTAAACTTGACTGCCTCACAGGCAAAAGCAGATCCCCTTGATTTGCATTACTACTCTCAGCTGAAATCACACCAGCTTGTAAGAGGACCAAGGAGAACAGGGACATTTACAGGACTGGTAGTATCACACAAAGGAAGAGGTAGTGAGGAGGACATGGTTGTTGTACTTGTTTTTTTGTAGAGTCCCTCCATCTTTTTTTTTTTTTAAATATTTATTTTTTAGTTGTAGGTGGACAGAATATCTTTATTTTTATTTGTATGTGGTGCTGAGGATCGAACCCAGTGCCTCCCGCGTGCTAGGCGAGCACGCTACCACTGCGCCATAACCCCAGCCTGAGTCCCTCCATCTTAAAGTTTTGAAATGCCTGTATTTGCCAAGGGGTGTGTGCATTCACAGCCATACTAGAGCTTACAGGGTGGGTGGGGCAGAGCTGTTTCTTCAGTCAACATTAAGGCCTACTACCGCTAAACACTGCCAGACACTTTAGGACACAGGAGCTTGATGTCAAGTAGGGTGTGCAGACATACAAATGGATGATCCCAAGACTGACGAAACAAGTATGAACTGAATCAGAGTAAGCAAAGAGAGAAAAAGAGTTGAGGGCTAGAAAAGATTTCAAAGAGGAAGTGATATTTGAGCGGAGTTTGAAAGGAGAGGCAAAAGACAGAAAAGGAGTAGGAGGAGCATGTGATTTGGTTTCAGACATCTTCACTGGGTTTCAAGTACAATCCTACCACTTTCTAGCTGTAGGAAGTGAGAAATCTCAACTTGAGTTTTCTCTTTTGTAAAACAAAGCCATGAACTTCCAATCTACTGAAATTCTCTCTGGTTACGGTAGTTCTAAGAGAACGGACTTTATCTTGTGGGCTTCTAGGAACCACTGACCAATTTTGGTCAAGGGAATAAAAAGATTACTTGTTTTTAAAAAATAACTGGCAACAGCTGAGAAATAGAATGAGAAGAGGAAGAATAGCTAAGGTTTTGGATTCGGTGATTGAGTAGATTTTCGCTGACATTATAACAAAACAAGGATGACAGGAATCAGGAATTGGAGTCCACGACTGCATATATACACAGCAGATTCTCCATAATCAAACTGCAAGGGATCAAGAGCATTAAGAGAGCAAAGAAAAACAATGCATCTTGTAGGTTCTTTTTGCTAATGATTAGAAACCCATTAGACTCCTTGAAGAAGACAGGGCATACCAAATGGGTCTGAAATTATGTAACAAAAGAACTATTTATAGAGGTGTGCCTAGGACTAAGGAAGAGAGGGACATCGAGGGATCCAGGGATAAATGGGTGGAAAAACTGTTACCTCTCTAGGCTTGGAGGGGGAAGAGGTGTCCCAGAGCCAATTGAAAGCTAGATCCATGGAGAGGTATAAACCTGGACAAAGGAAATGCCTGACCTCTTGTCTACTGACTTCCTGTTAACTGTCTCAGGCAGAAGTCATAGGACAAGGCAGCCACTGTGGTACAATCTCTAGGGATCAGTCCCCTAGGGCTCAGAGAGAACAAAGGGTGTAGAATAAATCTGGGGAGGCAGCAAAGGAAGAACCAGCACGGCCATTTCCACTCAACAGCCTTGATTTCCTGACCAAAGTTTGTTCCTAGCAAATGTCCACGTGGCACGTGTCTGTGCCCACGACTGAGAAAAAGAATGAGCTGGACAGAATGGATCCGTGTGAGGCTGTCGGGGAAGGAGAGACTGGTAAGGGTTGGCTACTTCGCTATTTTCCTTTGGCCCACAGGAGATTCGTACCGCGCCAAGGCGGAGCTCTCCCTGGAACAGGAACAGCGACTCAGGAACAACCTCATCTGAAGCCATCACTGCTCACTCCCAGCTGCTGCCCACACACCGGATACCTCAGCTTATTGGAGCCATGCCCTTCACAGAGCTCTGACCTACCAGGAGAGGAGCCAGCGTCAAGGGGCACCAAGAACTTGCTCAGGAAGCATTTTGATGGCAAGATCACCAAAACAGGATGGTGTTGCTCCCTCAGGATGGTTCTGGGTCTGTCCCCTGTGGCATACAGAGTAGGGCCTCCAGGCTTGGGTCAGCTAAGCTCCTCTTCATAAGGAGACCCAATCTTTCCTGAAACTTGCCACAGAGTTCCTGGATTCAGGAGCTCTTAGTTCCTTAGGGATGAACTATGGCCCAGACCCCCATGTAAACAGTGCTTTGTAAATGTCCTCAAAGAACAGAGGACAAAGGACCAAAAGGCACAGGCAGGAAGTGGGGTTAGTTCTCTGCTAGAAGCTCGATGCAACATAACTATGTCAAAATCAAAACTTGCGGAGAAGCTGGTGAATGCAGTCCCTTGCTTTATCTGTCCCCATTTAGAACTCTCCTCTCACACTCCTCAATGTGTACCCTTATCTTACTGCATATACGGGTGTTTGTAATACCCGTGCAAACTCAGGCCTCAGGCATCCCATTATTTCCTGATGGGTCAACACCACCTGTTACTGAGTACTTAAGAAGGGACAAGTTTTACAGAAGTGGCCAGATAGGACCTTCCTGCAGAGCAGCAAGAGAAGGTCAAAGATTGCCGAAGTAATATCGACCCCAGCCTCTATCAGGGTCTGTGCTAAGGAGAGAAATGTGTCTTACACTTGGCAGGTAATCTGTTTTCTCTCAGGATCACTATGTATCTCAGGATTGGCCTAAATTTCAGGTCTCGACCAAGTCAACTTTGCATTGAATACATTTTTGCAATGGAAAGAAAAGATCAATCGAATAGACCTATATGAATAGATAGGTCTGGTAGAGTAAGGGACAAAAGAATGGTCAAATCAGAAGGGGAATCATTTAATTTAGTGAAGGACTGAACTTGGAAAAGGCACCATCCCTGCTTGATGTGGCTTCAGTATACTCTTGCTCAAGTGATGTAAAAATGCCATGGTCTTCTTGGACATGATTCTTCATCTTTTCTCCACTGACACACACTTAAAAAAGAGATGATCCTTATAGTCCTGACACCCCTAATGCCAATAAAGGTTGCTCATTATGGACTGCCACAAAGACCAGACCAGCTGTGATTATGTAGTCCCTAGCACACTAATTCTTACCCCTTTAGCATCCCACTGTACTGGGACAAGAATGCAAAGGGCACACATTACTCACACAGCCCCAGTATGTTTCTCTAATCAGATATCAACCTGTCTTCTTCCAAGTTTCCTTCCCCAGGCTCAATGCTACAAGTTGAACGAGGTATAAAAGCTGGTGGAGGGAGTGACTGGGGTTGTAGCTCAGCGGTAGAGCGCTTGCCTAGCATGTGAGAGACACTGGGTTCGATCCTCAGCACCACGTAGAAATAAATAAATAAAGGTATCATGGTCATCCAAAACAACAGAAAGTAGGGGGATCAGAAAAGTTAAGGGATAACAGGTAAAAAGGTAAAGTCCAAAGACTGTCAATAGAGGCTGCAAAACCCAAACCATTGTAGAAGATGAAGCGGATTTACACCTCCCTCCCTCATCACCAGAGTACCCCTTTGTTGACAGTCAAGCGGGACAAGTTCTGGGGTACTCTCTATAAATACAAAGAAGTGCTTTCTTCCTTCCTCTCATCCACCAGCTCTTCCTGACTCCCTCATCTCCTTCATTAGGCAGAGGGAGCATTATATTTTGGCGCGGCAGTTTAGGTAAACAAGGGAAGGACTGATTTCCTGTTGGATCCAGCAAACATCTCCCAGACAGTAATAACATTATACTCACGCCTGCAGCTAATGGCCTGTGAAAGAATGTGCAGCTAGTGGGGAAGCATGTGGTGACTGATGACTAGATTCAGGCAGGGAGGTTACCCTTTGCTTCTTGCCAGATCTAGTTTCCAAGAAGGCCGGAAAACGCCAGCCAGGCAGACAGCCACCAGCTCTGGTCTTTCTTGTTGCCCACATCACATGTGTGATAGGTGCAGCCGGTTCTAATTCCTGGAAAAAGCCATACAAGGGCTGTGCTGTTACACCTCTGAGTTGAAAGGGAAAGACATGGGAAGACTGGTGGCTGGCATGACTTATAACTAGATGAGGAATGTTCACAGAATACCAACCACCAAATTCCAGACAGAACCAAAAACCTCAGACTTCTACCTCAGCACACTTTGGCCCCGAGAGGAACTAAAGTACTAGGAACTTCAGCTTACGCTTTAGAAGCTAACTTATCTTTGTTCTACAAAGACTTTCGGTATAAGGAACAAATTAGAATTTACAGGGAATGTACTTCTCTACTATAAACTCCAGGTGATCCTAGGATTTAGATATTCGACATATAGAAACCAACACATAAGAACAGCAGAATGCAAGAGCAGTCTTCCCAAACATCTAACAAAGGAGCCGGTGGCAGCTACACAGTGCTCTCCAGTTAACTTTGATTGTGAAGGCATGGTTTAAGCCTGACCGAGGACTTGATTTCCACCTGGACAAGTTCAAAGCATTCTGTTGGGCCATGGCAGGACCTCTGACTAGTATACATCAACCCCACTATTTTCAAGTGTTGGCTTAAAAAACACAAAAGTCTTTTTTTCTGAGTCTTGGTATAAGGATAAACCTGAGAGTTAAAGGTGGCTGATTGCCAACTAAAAAAAAAAAAAAGGATAGGCTGCTATTACACTGTTTTAAAATGAGAACAAAAAATAACTTCTTGAAATTATGAAGGTTATATAAGAAAACAGGTCATAAACATGGAGGTATATGTTACCATTAATAACTTTAAAACTATAGTGTTGTCAGAAAGGGGAAGTACCCTCACAGACAAAAGACAGGAGCAGTCAGCTCCTTTTTACTCCCAAGGTCACTCTTGAAGAATCAAAACATGGGCTGAGGACATAGCTCAGTGGTAGAGCACTGACCTAGCATGTGTGAGGCACTGGGTTCCGTCCTCAGCAAAACACACACACACACTCTAAAACATCAAAACAGAGCAAAGTTATACCTCAGAAACATCATTTGGTATGAAGCGTTGCTTCAGTTCCCTACTTCCTTTCAAATGCAGCCAAACTGTTCAAACAAACCTGTCTTAGAGAAGTCTGTTTCATGAGGACAGACGGCACAAGTCCTATTAACTACAAGCCAAAAGGTAGTAGTGGGAGGAGGGTCAGGAGAACTTATTTAATCCCCCAAACGTGGCATGGAAACGCTGACCATGAACAAGAAACACTGGAAGAACTCACCAAGAACAAGAAAAACAATGCCGGGGAACTGAGAGGGCTCTAGAACTGGAATAGCAACAGGGACAGCTGCGCCAGGACCAAGCCCCAGAGCTAGCATCATCTGAGGAACGTCTGAACAAAGCCCCACGCCACCATGTTCTAGGCAACGTTAGTCACCTGTTACTGTCATGGCATTAAATCATTTTAAAAAAAAAAGGCTTCTGCCCTAGTTGAAAACACAAGCACAAGACATCACTTCTTGCCCCTTCAGCACCTTCAGGCCTACCTAGCACTACCATTTCTTCAGTGGGCTGCTTTCCAAAACCACTGAGAAAAAGCCAGAGTTGATGGCTCTGACCGGTCTGTGTCCTTTACGAAATCTCACACTGCTTAGAGGTGTTTATTTCAAACTGGCTGATCGACCCTGTAATAGATGGCCTGGTGCTGCTTGCCAAGTACCTCTGGCGCAGGCAGATAAGATCATACCAAGCACATGCTGTGTGCCAGATGTTTTCTGCAGGATGTCAGATTTGAGAGATGGGAAAAGGCAAGAGGTTGTGTTTGGGGGGCAGTTACACAAGGAGGTCAAGAAGGGGAGAGGAACCACCACATGCCAATGTAGGACAGTCACTTTGGGAATACACCCTGGGGCAGAGAGATCATCAGCTCTCTACTCACTGGGATTCAGTAAAAGAAACAGGTTCATTTAACTCACGCACAGCATTATAGGCATGAAGGTAAGAGGAGAGCCGCTCTCCTGTTTCTTTGTGGGAAAGACAAAATTGATAGATACCAGAGTAAGATATGTCATAAAATGGCCTTTAATCTCTTTCTTACAACACATTACTGCTTAAACTGAAACTGGTACACAGCTCCCCAAGACTGGCTCACGATGAGGAATGAAACTAGCAAGCCTCCTGGATGCTATGCAGTTGAAGCAGCCCCAGGCTGCTCAGTACAAACTCTGGAGTCCAAATACCCACATCTGCTGCAGTTCACCAACTTTAGAGCTCTGGAACTGGGAGTGTAGATTTTGTGTATGCCAACTACACCAGACACTGTGATGTATCTTTGTACTAAGTGCTTCCTACTTGCCCCGTTATTGCTGTTCTCAGCTGTGAGGTACTGAAGAATGCTCCGTCTTTGCAAAGCCTAAGTCTCCCATCATCGCAGGTTTGAATCCTCTTTTCTGTTTTGCATTTGCTTTAGACATTTTGGGAAGTGTGATCCACACTAACATGACTTGCCCTGTCCAGAGGACTTTTGGAAGTCACATCTTCTATGTTTCTTCCCAAGGGGTGACTCCCTTTTATATACACCACAGTAGGGCAATTCCAAAGAGCTGCATTTAGGAGCGAAGACAGGAGTCTATCTTCTCTCTCTATACCCAGTTACTCTTTGTCTTGACTACTTTTCCTCTTTAACATGCACATCTGCATGTACACAGCTCTGGAAGGATCTTCTTATCTGAAGACTATGGAAACACTTATTGATTCATTGTATGATGTTCAGACTGAAGACTGGTCTCTGCCTTCCCAAATGTCTTCTCGTTGCTTGGCTTCCAACCGTCTTCTCTCTGTAAATAAAGGGCAATATTAAATGTGATGGTGTACTTCATACAACTAGTGACTCTCACTTAATCTCAAGTACAAGGTGAATTTTAATCATAATTCAGGGGGATTTCACGATCACCTTTTACCTGATTCCTAAAGTTAATGTCTTTAACTTACCAAGCATTTTGTAAGTGAAAACAACAATTGTTTTTGATTTTGCAGAGCTGGGGATCAAACCCAAAGCCTTGCACATGCTAAGCATGCATTCTATCACTGAGCTTCACTCCCAGCCTCACTGTAAATCTTTTATATAATCAAAAAAGGATGATGCAATACTACATCATGTACAACCAGAGAAATAAAAAGTTGTGCTGCATTTGTGTACAATGAATCAAAATGCCTCTGCTGTCATATGTACCTAATTAGAATAAACTAATTAATTAATTTAAAAAAAGAGAGAGGGAGATCTGGGATAATAGAAACTAAAAGTGTGTGGAATAAGTTTAGAACCTAGCAGGATCAAGGTTCTAGTCTTGCTTATTTGTATTTATTTTACTTTTACTTTTCAATTGTGTTTTCAGTGCTTTAATACAATTGTCCGTCATTCCTAGAAGTGTACTGATCTTCATTAACATTTCAACAGGAATCAATAATATGCTTTAATATTCTCCTTCTACTCTGTTACTCAAATGGAAACAGTAGTGAATTGATTTTACTCATATCTCCCTACTACCACCTTACTGAAAACATATTTTAGAGGTAAACCAAATTTCATTATTTTGCAGAGCACTTCCAGGAGCCAAAAATCTTGGGGGAATATGCAATTCCAATATGGGAAAATAACCACATATAATGAAAGGAAAATAAGGACTATTTATGAAAACAAAACAAAAGCACAAATTTGGGTAATCCATCTTCAATTTTTAATACAGAAGCTTGGTTTTTCATATAACTCTTTCACCAAGACCTGAGAGAATACAGTGGCATATGCCTGTTGGTCCTAGTTACCTGAGAGGCTGAGATGGGAGGACTACTTGAGCCCAGAAGCCAGTCTGTGTAACACAGCAAGATCACATCTCCAAAAACAGCAACAACAAAAACATAACATACATGACACCTTTGTAAAGTGCCATATCACGAGTTTTAATTTTATGGCCATTTATCTTCACACTATAAAATGCATGATAAGCCTAAATGCATGATAAGCCTAAGGGCTACTATTCCAGACTGATAATGTCTTAAAAAATAAGACTTTGCAAGTAAGTCATGAACCAAGTGTACTGCAGAAATCAAGGTGAGTGTAACACTTGCTATTTGAACATATTTTTTCAAAATCAGCAAAAGCTCTTACAAAATTCCTGAACTATATTTGATTGTAGTTAAGGCCAAAAGTTGGTCAGGAATCTGCCTGGCACTTGGAAATGAGAAAGAAATTCCCTGCTATTTGGGCACCATCTTGTGGCATCATCTGAACACAGCAGCAAAGTTACAAGAGGCAAAAAACAGGGGTCTACAAACTGTGAACTAAAAGCTGGTTCTTTAATACAGTGAATAATCTGGGACTGAGCTTTAAGACAGATTTGAATGGGTTGAAATTCTCCAGGAGCCAGTATTAAGGATAACTGCCTTGCCCAAATGATTCCAGGATTTCTTGGAAAGGCAGTGTAGTTTTGATTTTTTACAAACATGGAAAAATTAGGAAGAGATCTAAAGGTAAAGGCAGACCTAAACAAAATCAACTAAAAAACTAGTTTTAGATTCCAAGGAAAAGTGAAGAAACCAGAAAACTGAATTATCAGAACTCAAATTTTTCAATAAGGTAGGAAATAAGTTGGAAAGATAATATGAGAGTTAAAGAAAAGATACCCAGGAACAGCAGAAAAATATGACTGGCCTATAATCCACAATTCCAAAATCAGAACAGTTCTGAAAACAAAGGTATAATGTTTTGTTTTGTTTTGTTTTTTTAAAAAAAGTTTGGATTGAAACTCAATGATGGGCTGGAGTCATAGCTCAGTGGTAGAGCACTTGCGTTGCATGTGTGAGGCACTGGGTTTGATTCTCAGCACCACATATAAATGAATGAGTGAATGAATGAATACATAAATAAAATAAAGGTTCATTAACAACTAAAAAATATATAAAACAATAAAAAAAACTCAATGATGGCAAATATAACCTGAAATGACGCTGTTTATAGTCTTGATATATTCTACTTAATGTAGAGCCACACACTGCTATAGAAATGTTCATGTGTTTTATTTTGATGTTATGAAACATGTTTTAGAGATTATATTACCTTCGTAAAATCTGGAAAGTTCAGGATTCTAAAACAGGTCCTACACTAATGCTTTCTAATAAAAACCTAGCTCTGTATTATCAAATATATGTAAATGTAAGATGAAATCCTGGTGGTAAACAATATGAGAAAACTAGTAACATAGGAAGACAAACTGACAAGCACAAAGTGAAAATGTCAGGTATAAATTTAGAAGTGCAGAACATGAATAGCTTAGAAAACTATAGACTGGATAGGATTTTAAAACTGATTTCTTCATTTTTAAAAAAATTTTTTAGATGTTGATGGATCTTTATCTTATTCATTTATTATTTATACGTGATGCTGAGGATCGAACCCAGTGCCTCACGCATGCTAGGCAAGCGCTCTACCACTGAGCTACAGCCCCAGCCCCAATTTTTTCATTTTTAAGGTGAGGAAACATGCCTGGGGAGCTTAAGTGACTTGTCTAAGGTTACACAATAAGTGAAAGAGCTGAAGCTGGAACCTAGGTCCTTATTTTAACCAGCATACTTTCCACTAAAAAGAAAAGGGGAAATATGTGAAAAAAATGTACTAACAGAAAGATAAACATATTGTCCCTTTATTAAAGAAAAAAGAAAGCAGATAACAGCTGAAATACTGCATGAAACAGAGCTATTAACCTTACCTCTAATAATTAAAAAGAAGTAAACAAAGCCCAACAGCAACCATAAGGGCAAGGAACCAAGGGAGAATAGAAGATAAGCAGGAAATGATAAACCTAAAACGTTTAGATAAACTTGGCCCTGAAGACTTTCATTTTGTAGTATAATAAACTGACAAATCACTGTATTAAATGAATTGACTGAAATCATGGAGTGGTCAGTTAACCACTTCTCACTGAGGGAATGGAAAGCATTGAATATTGAAAAGGGCCAATTGGGTGTCATGTTGTTTTTTTAAAGAAAGAAAAGGAATGTAAAGACTTTCAAAAATTACTTTTAAACCTAAGATAAATTATCACAAAATCCATTTGCAGCCACCTACAAAGTAATAACACGCTTTGTAAAAAAACAAGTCTGGTCAAACTAACTTGGTTGCCTTCATGGATGGAGTGACAAACTTGGTACATCAAAGAGAAGTAATCAAAATAGCCCTTTTTGGGGTATTGAGGATTGAACTCAGGTGTGTTTAACCACTGAGCCACACTCATAGCCCCTTTTATTTTGAGACAGGGTCTCACTAAGCTAGGGCTTCATTTAATTGTTGAGGCTGGCCTCAAATATGATCCTCCTGCATCAGCCTCCCAAGTTGCTGGGATTACAGGCATGTGCCACCACTCTGGGCTCTTTAAGTAACCTTTTCATTTTAGGAAGGTTTCCGATTTTAAATTTACCAAGTATTTATATGATCATTAGTCTACTGGGAAAATATCATCCAGATCTCATATGCAGGCATTTAATTCTGGAGAGAATGATAATCAGTGTATTAAGTAATACACATTAACACAAGGAACCAGTGCTACCCATTTTATCTATACTTACTGAACTGGTCAGCTAGTCCTAGGGGTTGACTAGGGTTTTCCTCTCTGATTTAGGTAAAGGAAGTGAGTTTATTAAACAGCAACTGACACCAAAAAATTGGGAAGCACTGCATCTCAGGAAAAAAAATCATATTAAAAATATGGTTAGATTTAGGGAGGCTAAGACAGGAGAACTGCAAGTTCAAAGCCAGCCTTAGCAACGGCGAGGCGCTAAGCAACTCAGTGAGACCCTGTCTCTACATAAAACACAAAATAGGGCTGGGGATGTGGCTCAGTGGTCGAGTACCCCTAAGTTCAATCTCCAGTACCAAAAAAAAAAAATGATTAGAAATGAAGCAAACTTCAAAAATAGGGAAAAAAAAAGTCACCAAGAAAATACCTGAAGGCCTAGATTAGTAGTCAGCATCACAGCAGTGTCCTTTAAGGCAGAATAATGGAATGCCTAACAAAGGTTTTCAGAAGGTAGCAACTGTGGCAAAATTTGTTTTATTACTAAGTTGACTTAGTAGAAAGATGATTTTAAGGTCCTTAGTGATTTAATTAGTCAAACTAGGTGATCAACTGTTTATCATTTTAGTTTTGTTTATCAAAATATGGTCTTTTAATACCAATTAATCACCTTCCCTAAGAGTAAAATGAAAATTATGAAAAAAAATTATAGCAGGCTCTGAAAATGAGAGGGCAGCTTGTTCTGAGAGGCAATGATATCTATCTTCAATTCTAGGTCGGTATCCAATTTTTGGAAAAGCAGAACATGGAAAAATTTTAAACATATTCCTGAGTTCTGTCTGTTTTTTGTCATTCAGTATGAATCACTGGTTTAAAAAACATGATTAAGTCAAACACAAAGCACTCAAGGATGATTTATACTTTGATTTTCCACTCTTCGGGTAGTTCTGACTTGTTATACACTCTGTTGAACTAAAAGATACTTTTCTCATGTTCAGGGACTATATACTAAAGCTCTCTTCCTCCCAATATGTACAATGTGATTTACTTAAAATGATTTGGGTACTTTTCCTCAATTCTTCCAGAACTAGCTCATATTTATGAATCTCATCTTCAAGGCATAGATTTCTCATTAAAAGGTTAAGAAAAATCCAAGTAGGGTGGATATACTTAAACCTAGCAGGAAAAGCATTTTAAACTCAAAATTACAAATTTCAAACACATTCATTAGGAGGGTTTCATATGTAGTGTTCAACTCTGGATTTTAGAAAAGAAAAACATGGAGGACTTAAGAGTTCAGAGTAAAACTCTAAGATTTATGAATAAAGACTGAAGTAACCAATGTCATTACAGTATTCAGTCAATGAACATATGCTGTGTATCTTCCTATGTCCCAGGTGCTATGGGAGGCAACAACTCTTCATGTAGGAGAAAGAAGGGCTGGAATATTATTACATAGTATTAATAAAATTACCTACACCAATATGGTATATAGTTTTCAATTCTCATGCTAATTCTGAACAACTGGAAGTGGTCATTTCAATACTTATCAAGAAACAATATAATGACTGATTAGCAACATTTGTCATGTGCAATGGATGAGGAGCAGTAGTAGCACATAATACAAATTTATCATTACTAGGCTCTTATTTAGAATATTAAATTCTCATTAGTCATTTGAAAGAACAGTATCTTAAATTTGTAAAGTACCTTGCTAAACATTTTTACATATTTTAACTTATGTTGTGCTCAAAAAATTCCCCCTGGTCAGTTAGGGCAAGCATTACTTTCACTTTGTTGGAAAGTGGGGCAAAGAGAGGCATAACTGACATGCCTAGGGCCACACAGCTAGTTAATGGGAAAATCTCTATTAGAACCCAGATTCCCTCATTCTTAAATGAGCTGCCCGTAGTCTTTATAGTTAAAGGTTGTTAGAACAGAATGGTATCCAGACGTTCTATATTTCTACTAAGGAAAAAAGTAGAGGAAACTGGTTTAAACTACCATGTAGATTTAAGCCAGACCAAAGGAAGATTTTTCTAACAGTGAAACTGCTAATCACTGTTACAGATAACTACAAAGAAGGAAGTTATATAAAATTCTCTGGAGATTAAAAACATTCATACATAATGTTTAGATATAAATGAATGTTTTAAGTCTCCAAAGAATTGTGTATCTGTGTGTGTGTGTAAGTTTTCTTTCCTGGGAAAAACATGTCAATTGTCCCAAAAGTTCTTCAAGAGGTATTATAGTATTATAGGTGTGTGGGTTTTAATTGAAAAGACCTATATTCATGTCTCTTCTCTCATTTTACCAGATGGGTGACCTTAGGCAGTTATTTACCTTCTCAAGGCCAGCTCTAAACTGAGGATAATATAATCTATCACAAAATTATCATGACACAATACCATTACAACATGTTATACTGACTGGAATTTTCAGTCCATTTAATGTGTGTGTGTGTGTAATATATCTTTTAATTTTTAAATGATAGGAAAACTTGAGGTATAGTTCAATGGTAGAATGCTTGCCTAGCATATGCAAGGTCCTGAGTGGCCCAGCACAGCAGAAGAGGAGGAAGAAGAGAAAATGGTAGAATGGTAGAATGAAAATGGTAAAAGAGAAAATGGTAGAATGGTAGAATGCTTGCCTAGGTCCTGAGTGGCCCAGCACAGCAGAAGAGGAGGAAGAAAAGAAAGAGGAAGAAGAAGAAAGAAATGAAAGGAGAAACAATTGCTTCAAATATCTAAAAGTAGTTCATATTTTCTTCCTTATTCAAGGCATATATCTCCACTAGATTTTTAAGTCTTAAAGAGAAGAGGAACCAAACCATGCCTTCTAATTCTAAGTAGGAAGGATGGTGCTTGGCACAGGGTAGGTGCTCAGTGACTACCAAATGGAGGTACAGCATTACAGAAATTTTAAAATAAGAAAAGTAATAACACAAAATCATGCACTGAGATCTATGCTGGATTCACTATATAATGACAATGCTACTATCATTAATAAAAACAGCAGCAGCAGCAGCTAATGTTTATCATATATTTATTATAGACCTACTGATACAGGAGTGAGAGTTTCTAGTTTCCAAAGATGACTAAGTAGTACTTTTTATGGATTATCTCATCTGATTTCCATTTTATGGATGAGAAAACAGAGGCCTCCAGAGAGTAATTTGCCTTAGGTCACAGTTAGTAAAATTTTGTAAGCACAGAATCAAGCAGTCTGATTCCAGTCTATAATGTTATCCATTGTGTTGTACTGATTCCACTGCAAACAAGAATGTAGGTTCTGCTTAATACCTAATCAAGACTTTTAATTTCATAGGGAAAAATAAGAAATTAAGTGAGAGGCCTTGGACTCCATGTAGACAAGTGCATGAGTATTGGCTCAATACAGAAAGATGCCAAAAAGAGACTCACCAGAAAATTTTTCATATGCATGTTCTCAGATATAAAAGAATACGAGAGCTCTGAAGCAAAATAAAGGAAGAGTCCTCTAATCCATAGAGCCCCTGTTATCAATAGATAGGAGGAATCTATCACAAAGACCTTTAGAAAAGCAACAGGGTACTTAACCAGTAGTCTCATTTTTAAATGCATCACTGAAATGTCCTTTGTAAAGCAAGGCATTTAAAACAAATACTTCCAATGGAGTTGCATGCTGATGTGCCTATAGAGAACTAGAGAGAAATACTCAAGATGATATCCATGTAAAAACAAATGCTGCAGTATTTGTAGAGAAACAGGTGATACTACAGTGACAGAGGCATGGTACACTGCTGAAGGATTCATATCTCCTTCTTTAGATACCACTATTGTTACACTCTACTCATCTTTTGAGATAACTGTGTTATTACGCAGAAGTCATTTTCCTCAGAGATAACCAATTACCACAGGGTTAAGGACACTGCACATTCTTCTTTAATCTAGTTCTGTTACTGCCATATATAAAAACCAGGGGAATCTTCTGCTGTTTCTATAGTCTGTAAGAAGCCTTTGAACAATGTATTGGGGGAAAAAAATTCAAAACTGCCTCATTATAATCATTAAGGTTTCAAAAATTATTTCAGTTCAACTTTGAAACTCTAGCACCTGCCATGACACACTCTGTCACTGGTTATCTGGCTGGTGCAGCTGAGAGTCCACAAGCTGCCTGCTATCACCAAAGCAGAGTGGACAGGACGTATTAATGGCCTTGTTAGACTGGCAATAAACAAGGAGTTTGAAACTTCAATTTATTTAATGGAAAAATGAAGTTACTTTTCAGTAAGTGGAATTTTCAGAATAAATTGCCTCCACAGATTTCACAGATTTGGGGCTAAGGCAGGCAATGAGACTGTCTAAAGCCTGAAGGTTGATAAAAAATACTTACGTGTCAAGCCCAAGGCCTAACTAAGTCTTTACATACAATTCAAAAGCCTATAAAGGGGAGATGCATTTTAACTTCAACTCCAGACTATAAGAAGAATCCTACCTATGGATACATGTGAATATTTTCTGAGAAATCTTAGGTACCAGAAAATCATGAGAAGACAGGTAAATCTAGATGTATCCTAACTGAGCCACTCAGGATGATCTTAAAAAGAAAAAAATTCCTCTTACACATATTATTACCAATATCAGTTGCTGACTTTTCCTTAATTTGTCTTCTACCTAAGACTGAAGCCATTTGATAACAGCATGGTGATATCATGGCAATTAAGGTCCAATAAAACCAAAGCAAATATGTTTTTCTATCTGGGTAACTGAAATGTCTTCAGAGAAAAATTTTTCAGAGTTTGGAGCAAAAACTGCAGAAAAAGCCAAGAATGAGCTAAGAAGGCCAACCTATCTCTTAGAAAAGTAGGAACATGGATTAGGATGCCTTGGTGTATGGAACAGGAAACAAACCTTGATCCTAAAAATCTTCCTCTTGAATGTAAGGCTTGAAAATAATTTCTATACACACAAGAAGCTTTTAGAAATGGAAATGACAAAATGAATTGTGTTTTGTTCTTTATTTAAAAACCAAAACCCCCCCCCACAAGCCGTACAGTGAACTGTAAGGGGACTGGAGAAGAACACTATTGCGTCAGCTCACCTCGGGCTTCTTGCAGTTTCTTTAGCTCTGCTTCCCGTTCTGTTTTGCTCTGCTTGCTTCGGACCCCAAGAGCACTGATAACCAACCTTCTAGCTAAGGCTGCTGAAGTCTCAGGTCGCTCCTTTGCTGGCTGGAGGAACTCTAAATGGGAGAAAGGGAGGAAGTAGGAGGGAGTAAAGTAAAGAAAACACTGCAGTACCCAGTGATTTAACTCAGTAATTAACACACAAAATAGACTAACAAGAGCTGCATCAGCAGTAATTAATACAAGCCTGATGGATGACATCAGAGGAAATTAACATGGCAAAGCACAAACAATCTTGGCTTCACTATTTGCATTACCGTAATTGCTTACAGTGACTATCAAACAGCTGAAACAGAAGTAAACTAGTTAGGATTGACATCTGAAACTGGTTGCTGCATTGCTTGCAGGAAGTATCCCCCATTCTCCAAGTTACTATTCAGTGGGCATATTTCCAACATGGTTGTTTTCTTTTGTTCTTAATTATACTTCCTTTAACATGAAAAATAAAAGTGATGTCTTTAGAACCCTGGATGGCTTACTCTGCTGGAAAGAAAAGTAACATCACCATCAATAAGAAAAGCATCTACAATTAAAAGCTTACCAGCATAAGCTCTAGCTTTGGCTTTGGCTGCTCTTGTGGCCTGGCACAAGGGCCGGATCTTCACCATGGTATGTTTAATACCCAGAGCATCCCGAGCTGCAAGGAGGAACAAACATAAAGGAGAAAACTTGAAGTGAAGTGATATAGGAGGAAATTTAGGTCTAGTTCTTAGAATGTATTTCACAGATGTTACTTTTTTTCTTCACAGCAAGAAATATATGTCATAAAATATATACAATCTGTAAAGAAATAACTTTACATAAACTATGCCTCTATGACCAAATCCAGGCAACCTACCCATTTTTGTAAATAAAATTTTATGAAGCACAGCCATGCCCATTTGTTTGCATAGTGTCTGTGGCTGTTTGTACTTGCTACAACAGCAGAGTTAAGCAGTGACAGAAACCTTTTGCCTCACAAAGCCTATAACTTATTTACTATTTGGACTTTCATAAAATAAGTTTGTGAGCCTATGTTCTAGGTGGTCCAGACAGGAACCAACCTTCTAACACCTCTAACTTCTCTGAATACCTCTGCATCAGACCTCTTACATGTGCAAAGGTCCAATCATATCTCCAGAGAGTGGGTATTAAAGGAATACTTCAAATTCATTTGTCTGAGGGGAAAAAAAAATACTTATATAAGATTTAGTCCCACTGTCTTCTTAACTCTCTATCTGTAATCTGTTCATGCACTATTATTACTGACAAGTAAATGTGCAAGTAACCCTGGAAGGAGTTGACCATCTCTCCAAATACCATTGGATTAAGGTGAAAAGAGAAAGGGTGAAAACGTGGGTACCAAAGCACAATGCCTTAAAAATCTTTATCAATTCTATTATGTATAGAAGCTGAGTAAAATGCCAACTGACTGGAATAGAAGGGAAGTAACAACTAGCAGATGAAAATGGACAATAAGACAGGAAGACTGAAATGGACTGATATGAATACCTGTAATTGGACTGGAGAATACTCCTAGGGCATGTGTATCATCCACCCATTTAATATCAAATCCTTTCTTTCTGTAACAAAAAAAAAAAGAAAGAAAGAAACAATTTTATTTCTTAAAATAAATTTTCCTTTTATGAAACATCTTTCAAATAGAGTTGTATAAAGCAGTTCATGAGAAAGAGACACTCAATGAGAACACAGGTAGAATGGAGATAATGACACAAAAAACAGCTTGGAGGACAGAAGCCACTGAATTTTAAAAGCAATAATACCATCATAAACAACTATCTCGGAGTATTTTACATTCCCAGCCATTTTATAGACATCAACTAATTAATCCTCACAAGTCTCTTGGGGAAGTAATGTATTTAATGCCCTATTTATAAGAGATGTTCTTATGGGCATAGAATGAGACAAGATGGAAAGAATAAGCAGAAGAGAAAGAATAATATAGGAAGAGGAAGAGGTCACCTGGATTTAAAGCAAATGTAAACTCTGTCATGAGTGTGGGCAGAGGAGGGTATTATGCAAGATATCATTCACATTCTAAAATAAGGAAGTAATGGGAAAAAAGTCAGCTAAACCATAGAGGCTTACATATTCTCTTTTTACTTGTAGAAGGGAGGTAAGAAAGATAATACAGAAAAGATGGTGGCAATGTCAGAAAAATGGAGAAAAAAGAAACCATGGTAAGAAATATCAAACCAGATTACAATCAAAAGAATGAACATTTACATACTAGAAAAATATCTTTATTTTAGAACAGAGCTATAGTGCACACAAAGAATATTAAGATGGTGACATACACTTCATATTTTTTCATCTAGAAACTAACTGCTCGTAGACTCAATAGAGTTCACTGGAAAGAGCACAGGTTTGAGGTCAAGCACAATGGATTCAGGGTTCTGCCACCTTGAGAACATGGGCAGGTTTAAACTCTCGAGCCTACGCCTGCTCATCTGTAAATGTGAGTGCAGTACCTTTGTCACTGAGTTGTGAAAATAGAAATGAGATCATACCTGACAAGACCAAGAATGTGGTGCTCAGCACTCAATGGGCATCTTATAAATAAATGTTACACATTATTATTAATAGCAATGATCATCAGCAAGATTATTAATACTGATGAAGATGGTAATGAAAACAAAGTTGACTCTGGTATCTGACAGGCATTATTATAGGCTTTGTACTATGACTCCTTTAAAAAAATTTTCAGAAAAATATAAAGAAAAAAAAAAGAAAATTGCTTAAATATCTTCCTTCTTTAATGAGTCAAAAAAAAATTCTTTCAGGGAAAATGAATAAAGGAGGCTTTGAAGATTAGTCAGAGAATTTCCTGAATAAAGGTAAGATTAACCGTGGCATAAAATGACCATAAGTGTTGAAAACCGAAAAAGTTCAATAGTAAGTCTATATTATAAGATAGTTTACAAAATAGATGGATTTTGAAGGGCCTTTTATAGACTTTGGGATTTCATAATCCTTAAAATTCCTCTTTTTTGGGGGAATACTTTTGGATTTGACAGGAAAATGGTCTTACAGGTAAGATTAGGAAGAAACAAGGGAAAGGAAGTAAACAAATCACAAGAACTAACTATTTTTGAGGAAATTCTAGACATCAACAAAATGATCCTTTTGTTTTACAAACTGTTACAAACAGTTACAAACTGTTGCTATTAATGACAATCTAAGGTAGTTCCAATTTGGAATATAATATCATTGACTTCTAACTGAGACTAGGTCTTAACATGATTGTAATCAATTAGACTGACTGACCTATACTACCTATTTAGAATCAGGTTTATGCCAGAGACTAACTGTCCTCCAGGATCCATTTATCCCTTCTTTTGCTTTCATTTACAGAACCAATCATCTCCCCTAGCCAAGTTTAACTGATTAAACAAGTACATAGCTGCTTGCTAGTTTTGTGCATTTTACAATTCTATATGAAAACCAAACATTTGTTTTTATAAATAAAGTTTTATCTTATATTTTACAGCTACACTCACTTGTTTACATATTGTCTATGGCTGCCTTTGTAAAGAAACAATACAGCGTTGCCTAAAATATTTACTATCTAGTCCTTTAAGAAAGTCTTAGAGACTTTACCCTAATGTATAATCTTATGAATTCTAGATGTAAATAAATTGAATTTTAAATTTATAACATTAAACAACAGACATGACACATATTTGAATATTAAAATATTAAAATCTTTATTTCTTGATATTGACTTTCCTCAAGACCCCAAACATCTTTTTCATAACTTTTTTCCTGGATTACCTCTTTATTCCTACAGCTTAATTTTTTCTTGTAAGTTAGATATACAGAGGTATACTTCTGACTCCTGTATCTTCTCCCTCATGTCCCCCAAACCCACTTTTGTTAAGTACTACAGATTGAATCCCAGTCTTGCGTATGCTAGGCAAGTACTCTACCACTAAGCTACATCCCCAGCCCTTTTTACTGTATTTTATCTTTTTTGAGACAGTCTAAGATGCCCAGGCTAGCCCCAAACTTGCAACTCTCCTGCCTCAGACTCCTGAGTAGCTGGGATAACAAGCATGCATCATCTCCCCCAGCTACCTTCTCCTATAAATATATCAAAAGTTAGCAAAATTGTTCTCAAGCTCAATTATATCAGCTAGACTTAATATTTTTATCACATAAATTAAGTTAAATCAATGGAATATGAATGTGAAGAAGAGTTGTGTCCATAAAAACTGTTGACTGCTTTTGAAGACTAACGAAAGGTAAAGTCACTTAAGGAAAAAAACTATTATCAATTTTGTTTGGGTAAAAAGAGTTATAAAAAAAGGTTTAGTCCATAAAGAATACATACTCAGGTAACTCTGAAGATATAAAGTCCTTGCTCCACTTTGAAGAAATCAAATTATAAATTGCAGATGAGGCATTATGAGGGTGACTTAAAGAAGAGAACTCTTTTATCACCACACCAATGACTCAAAAGGCCGGGGATGGGGGGTGGTGTTGTAACCACACCAAAGACTGGCAAGTGAGCGAATTCCATAAATGAAATTTATGTATTAAATTAAAATAACTGTGACATATAACAATTTTTAAAAAACATTCTCCATTTGACTATTTCTGAGTGGTCAGAAAAACTTCAAATCAATAATTTAGAGATCTCCAAGTGTCCTTGGCACCTGGCAGGAAAAAACACATCCTTCTCAGGAGGAATCCTCTTCTTTCATTGTAGGTCTCAATTCCCATAAATAAAATTCTAATTATCAGCACACAGTAAAAAACAACTAAGACACCCCCAACCCAAAAAAAAAAAAAGGAAGTCATTGTGAGCAAGGATTTGCAGAAACAAAAGATACTGAAACAGGGGCTGTGGGTATAGTTCAGTGGTAGAGCACTTGCCTAGCACAAGCAAGGTTTAAGGTTCAATCCCCAGTACTACCAAAAGACAGAAACCAGGAATTGAACTAAAAAGACTTCAAGTAAAGTAATTACCACACAAACACTACAGAAGGTCTACACACATTAATATATTATGTTTAATATACTTAAAAAGAAAAAAAATTGAAAATGTTTGGAGCAAACAAAGTGTGAGAAAATGACTATTCAACTAGGTACAGTGGTGCATGTCTATAACCCCGACAATGCAGGATGCTAAAGCAGGAGGAGGCCAGTATAGGTAAAACTCCATTTCAAAATAAAAAGGTCTGGGGATGTAGCTCAGTACGTGAGGCCCTATGCCCCAGAACTGCAATCAATCAATCAAATAAAAAATAAATTAAAAATTTCATGTAGATTTAAAAAATGAAAAATTTTGAAAACTGGAAAAAAATAATAAAATTTAAAAACATAATTAGATGTATTAAACAGCAATTAAGCACAACTGAAGGAAAAAATGAGTGAACTAGAAACTAAAATTAAAGAAATTATTCAGAATGCAACAGAGTGTATGAAAGAAGTAAAGTAACATAAGGTTAAATGAGGTCTAATATACATGTAATTGGCAGCATATTAAAGGAGGTAAAAAAATATTTGAAGGCAATATTTGAAGAGATGATGTCTAAAAGTTCTCCGAAATAAATGAAAAACACTAATCCACTGATTTAATAAGTCCAAATAATATAAACTCAGGATAAATAAAAAGAAACCTATAAAGCCCACATCACAGTGAAGTTGCAGAATAACAAGGACAAAGAGAAACTCTTTTGGTGGGGGCATGGGTTCCAGGCATTGAACTAGGGCCACTTGACCACTGAGCCATATCCCCAGCCTTATTTTGTATTTTTTTTATTTAGAGACAGGGTCCCATTGAGTTTCTTAGCAACTTTTAAGAGCATACAGACAGAAAAGAAAGATCACAAGCAGAAGTGAAGTTGTCAAAATGTCAGCTGACTTATCATTAAGAGGAAGTAAGAAGACAGTAGAACATCTTCAAATTTCTAAGAGAAAAATAAATTGCCAATCTAGAATTCTATATATATTCAGCAAAAATGTCTTTCAAGAATGAAGCTAATGATTTCAGAGGGAAGATACAAATGATACAGTAAGAAGATAAATCTAAATGCTGATATATAAAATAAAAATGTCAAATGGAACTTGGAGAAAAAAACAAAAAGGAATCAAACAGTCATAATAACTTCAGGAAGGGAGAAGTGGGAAATGGAATCAGAAGTCCTTATGTTGTTTAGATGGAGGGGGAAAATTTGCTTTAGCCACTGATAAATTAAACATGTGTTTTATAATTTCTAAAGTAACCACCAAAAAATAGAAACTTATTATCATTTAAAAAAAAAAGAGAGTGGAACATATAAAAAAATACCTAATCATGTGGCTGGGGTTGTGGCTCAGTGGTAGAGCACTTGCCTCACATTATGTGAGGCATGGGGTTCAATCCTCAGCACCACATAAAAATAAATAAGGTATTGTGCCCATCTACAATTAAAAATATTTTTTAAAAAAACTAATCAATCCAAAAGAAGGCTAAAAAGAAAAGGACACGTAAACACACCCAAAAAGATAGAAAGTAAATGTAAGACATATATTTGGACATAAATCCAAATATATCAATAATTACAATAAATATTAATGGGATATGGATGTACCATGAAGGCAGTTTCAGGAGTCAATGATGGTGGTTTTCTTACATGATAAAATAGGGTCTAGAAAGGCTATCTGGCATTTTTTAAAAACTCAGAAGAATTGGATATAAAAAGATTTCTAATAGACCTGGATAATAAAACAAACAAATCTGACACTAAAATAAGCAAAAGGGAATATGAAAACAAGATGATTTTTTAGAAGACACATTAAAAAGACTTCATCCCACCTTCCCTAATATCTGTAACCACTAGCAAATACTTACTGGTAACTGCAGAAAACCCGTAGAAGGTCTTCTGTACGAAATTCTTGGGGGAAGTCATAAATTTCAATGACATGTGGGAACTCACATTCACTGAGATCAATATCAGGAACTTCATGGTTGTAATAATCAAATCTAGGTTCCTGGATGCTTTCCCTGTTCTTCATATTCCCTGATAACTAGGAGGAAGAAGCACATAAGTGACTGCTGACATCAAATCAAGGCATTATAAACTATTCTCCCATATATAAACAACCCTGCTTCCCTGTCTCCATGTTCCCATTCCTTAACCTTTCACAGTCTTTGTATTAATGTTACTCGAAATATAATGATGACCAGATGTTTACCATCCAGTTTGTATTATAAATGTGGGATAGCTGAAAGGGTGCTGAAATTCCAGCAGATGGACAATGCATAAAACTTTTACCTAACAACCGGTATGTGAGCAAATATAGACTCATCAGAGGGCTGGGGATGTAGTTTGGTGACAGTGTTTATCTAGCATATGCAAAGTCCTGGGTTCAAGTCCCAGAACCACAAAGAAAGGAATTTGTTAAGACAAATGTAATTAGGATAAGTAATTATACTAAAAATTCCTAGCATGAGAGTTACCTAAAGGAGTTCTCACAACAGTGGGTTACTAAAGGAATTAATGGTAATAAAAAGTATCTAAAATTCTACTATCCTATTAAAAAAAACAAAACACATACACACAACAATCCTGAAGGCTATTAACTACTTCACACTAAAGTAGAAGGGGAAAGGGAAAGGAGAAAGTGGCAGCAAAATCATGATAATTACTGCTCACTCACTTATTATAAAACCTAGAAGCAACTACTGACCACCCGAAAAGCCACCAGATCCTTAGCGTATCTGCCGTGTCAATCAAAATTCTAACTGGCTCCCTTCAAGTTTTCCCTCTTTTATGCTGTGCCTCTTTTCTAGTCAAATAAGGAAAATGAGACCATGCAATGCTAAAGATACATTTTCTTGCCTTGGAGAAGTGAAAAAATAGATTTGTTTTACTGGGGAGGAAGGAAGAAAAATATGAATTAGGTAATAGCAATAAAAGTGTTTATTTCTGTGACTAGTTCCTTTTCTCCACTTAGCCTCAGTTTCACAACTAAAAAAAAAAAAAAAGAAAAAAAGAAATGAAACTAATAGTTTTACAACTAAAAAAAAAAAAAGAAACTGATAGTATCTATATTTCATAGGTATACGCACTACGTGAGATGATATAGTAAATGCTTACCATTCCAAAAAATGAACCTACTTTAAAGAAGTTTTAAAGTGCCAACTCTACCATATCCTAAGCACCTCTAATGTTAGTTCCACTCTATTTAAGATGCAGAAGGTAGGAAAAGACTTTTTTCTTCCACTGTAACATGAAAAAAAGACCAGCTGGTCTATAAAATTGTATTTTTTTTTCCTTGAGTTCACAAGAGAGCTGTTTGCCAGACAACAAAGGGAACTAAAACCCACAGAATGACAAGTTCCTCCCAAGGAGAAACAGAAAACACAAATAGTTTTCCTTTTGGCAGACCACAGACAGAAATGACCATCATAAAAGTGATATCAAAAAGATATCAGCTAAACTTTCAACAAATTCTTAAGTCTGTAGGAGGCTAGTGTTAACAGTTTAGAATAATTCAGAGCTCCTCAAACAAGGAGTCTGCAGTCACAAGTCAACCCGTATGCCGGTGCCACACTATCTTGATTATGAGGCATAGCTTTATATTAACTTTTGAAATAAAAAAATCTGAGTATTCCAACTTTATTCCTTTTTAAAACCATACTGGCTACTTGGGCCTCTTGCATTTCCATAGGAATTTGAGGATCAAGTTATTAATTTCTGCAAAAATGGGTAGCTAGCTGCATTGAACATATTATCCAATTTGGGAAATATCTTAATAGTAAGAGATGAACACGGATGTCTTTCTGTTTATTTAGGCACTCCTTAATTTCTTTCAATAATGTTTTCTAGCTTTCATAGCATAAGTGTTGCACTTCTTTTGTTAAATTTATTACTAAGTATTTTATTCTTTTTGATTCTACTATAAATGCAACTGTTGTCTTCAGTTCATTTTTTGATTGCTGGCACTGACTTTTTGAATTACTTTGCAAAAACCAAACAAAACAAAGCACTGCATATTTGAGCATTTGTAACAGTACAATCTGAGAGGTACAAAGCAGACTATAAAATACCGTGGAAATACAAATCCTAAGAACTGATTCCCAAGAGGGAGGAAAAGAAAATCTGGCAAGAAAATCTGATTTATGGTTCTTTACTCTAACTCGGTCAGCAATATTGAATTTGTACACCTACATCTCATTTCTGAGGTAAATATCGAGCACTCTGGCTCCTCAGGCTGATTAAAAAGGAAGTGTTAATAACAGCAAAAATACATAATTCTTATTCTACATTTCATGAAACAATCAACAGGAAGCCTAAAAGTTACATACCTCTGGCCAGTTTTTCCTATAAAAAACTATTTATCATCAGGGATTCCTAATTTTTCCTAATAGGGGAAAGACCTTTTCATTTCCCCGGAGGGATAGATATTATGAGGAACAGTTTACATCTCTACTGGTAACACTTTTTGTGCTTGTATGGAGGTAGGAGGTCACACTGTTAAGGGCACTTTTTATCTTAAGGATCTCAGCAAAACATGCAAGGGAATCTGACAAAAGAAAAGAGGAATATGTGGTATAAAGGAAGGAAATGTCAGAAGATAAAATGGTGTGAAGATGGATGCAAGGACCAGAGTGAGATTGTGAGAGGGGTGGGAAGGTAGGACCACTGACACGGTATGACTAGGTGTGGGAATATAGAACTTCAAGGAAAGATCTGAGGTACTCACTATATAGATACCTCTGCAGTATCCCTGGACTGTCTAATATAGTAGTTGCCTGGCATGTGTGGCCATGCAATACTTGAAATATAGCTAGTCCAAATGGAGATGTGCTTTAAGTACAAAATATAAACCAGATTTCAAAGTTTTTTTTTGGGGGGGGCGGGGTAATGGAGATTGAACTCAGGGGCACTCAACCACTGAGCTACATCCCAGCCCTATTTTGTGTTTTATGTAGAGACATAAAACAGGGTCTCACTGAGTTGCTTAGCACCTCGCCATTGCTGAGGCTGGCTTTGAACTCATGATTCGCCTGTCTCAGCCTCCCTGAGTGCTGGGATTACAGGCTTGCGCCACCGCACTCAGCTTCAAAGATTTAATACAAAAAAATGCAAAATATATCTCATTAATAATTTCTTACATTGCTCATATGTTGACATATGTTGACATGCTATTTTGAACATATTAGATTAAAATATATTAATTCCACCTATTTGTTTTTACTTTTTCTAATATGGCTACTAGAAAATTCAAAATTACACATGTGGTTCACATTTGCAGCTCACATTGTATTTCTACTGTAGACAACTAAAATACTTACCTAAAGAGTTACACGAGACAATATTTTCTATAATCAAGGTGAAAACTTTATACTGTAAAATATGCACACATATTCATATCCATTATTATGGCTAAGAAATGTTTGATATTGCAACAATAGAGGTGCAAGGCTTAGAATGATTCATTCTAATGTATCTATTACAGACTAAGGGTAAATTTGTGAATGCCTCAGAGTAAATCATTTTGAGTTATGGATCACAAACATTTTAAGATTTTTACCAGTGGTTTTTCTTCTTATAAAAATCAATGATATCCACGTATTATTCATACATATAATTAACTTACACAAAACCATTCAACTAAATTAACTTTCTCAAAGTAAGGGCCTGAAGACTCATAGTCTTTGACTGTGATATGACATAATTGCCCCATGTCTATTTGCAGGGTGGGGGGGGGATAATGATGGAGAATACAAAGTCACTGAGGCATGGATCATTGGACTTTTTATTTTTTGTTTGTTTAATTCCTTGTTCTTTAAGATACAAAAGGAAAAACAAAATGTCCTGGATTATTTTCCCCACAGGAAAAAAATACATTATTTTGGAATAAGGTTATCTTTACATCTGTTTCAGATGGGCATGCGAGATTGGTTATTACAATTATCCTAATTACTGGATACTGAGGGACAACTGGATCACAGACTGATTAAGGGATATCCTTAAAGTTAAAATTCAAATTACTGACAAAGTCTGAATCCCAACTCTAGTCTTCTGTTAATCTAGTACTCCTTTCATAACATAGCAAAATGGCATTAAACAATCAGAGATAGTAGCTGTAACAACATTCATGGTAACTAATTTTCTCTGACAAAGTGTTATAGAAAGGATGAAGGAAAGGAAAGAAAATAGCAATGGAAAAACTGGGAAGACCAACTCAGGGTTGCTAATTTCTTTCTAATCTTATATTCTAGACAGAATATATGCCATTGAATAAGATGAGGTTTCCCCCCAAGTCTTCAATACTATACTAAAGCTCCTATAATATGGTCCCAACTACTCATGTTAAGCAGAATAACATTCTGACTTCACCAACATTCTGACTCTATAATTCAATCATAAAGGACATACCTCTAGCTCTATATTCCTCTACCGCATACATAATCTTGCACAAACCAGATATTCAATATATATTTACAGAATGAATAAAACACATATGGCCTAAATTAATAATTATCCAAATGCATGCTTAACAAGACTGAATCTATCAAGAGCTCTCAATAAGGATTTGATTGATACATATTTTTTAAATGATTTTTTAATAACACTGAAATTTAGGGGAAAATGACACTTTTTTCTTTACCTTTGACAATAAACTTTAATTGCCCTGCTCAATAAATCATGAAGAAAATCCAAATAATAAATGATCTAAACTTCTGATAGTGCCAAATGTAGGACCTATCAAGGAGTACTCTGTGTTTTTATAAGTTACTCTCACAGCCTGGAATGCCTTTTCTACTCATGATCCATTCTTTCCCAAGACTCAGCTTTAATCTTCACCTCCTCTTAAAGTTTTCCCTATCAACTCTAATTTGAAGGTTTCTTCTTTTCCTGTTGAACATATATATCTTATCAGTTCTAAGATGTACCTTTCTTCACATTTTAACATTTCTGACATTGGAATATATCTTATAATCACATATATTATCACTGCTTGCCTACTATACACATGCATAAACATCAAAAGCATCAGTACCAAAACTGACAGAGAGGATGGTCAGCAGTGTGGAAGGAAATTCCAGATATAAAAATAGCTTTAGGGGCTGGGATTGTAGCTCAGCGGTAGAGCGCTTGCCTCACATGCGTGAGGCCCTGGGTTCGATCCTCAGCACCACATACAAAGCAATAAAATAAAGACATTGTGTCCATCTACAACTAAAAAAAAATTAAAAAAAAAAATAGCTTTAAGTGCAAAGGTGGCTTATGATCCCAGCAATGATGACCTTCATTCTTTTAAGAAATGATGCGTCAAAGTCCTTGATAGCACAGTGAATAATACTGAATAAACAAGCATCAATGTCAATGACTCAATCAAGAAATTATTATTATGAAGAGGTGGACAGTGAACATGAAGTTTTAGCAAAATCTTAAGCAATTCATTTTACTATTATCTACCTTTTGGTGTACAGAAAAGAGATACAGGATAAAAATTTATGTCCAATTGAGTCTAAAAATTATTTTAGTATGTGTAAAATCAAAAACAAGGAAAAGCACTATGTCAAAAGTTTTTTTTTCCTTTCATAGTGATACATAAAATAATGATGTATTTCACAATCAATAGCATTTTCAATACAATGAAACAGAATATAATTTTTTTTTCTAGTCCCATGAGCTACACAAGACTGTAAACTCACTCCTTAAACATTGTTATTGTTTTCTTTCACTTCTCACATCACCAAGATCATAGGTAGGCACAGAACAGCTACCTGTTGACTGGCTAAGAACTGTCAGGTAGTGGCATAAGCTCAAAGATATGCAAAGCTCCCAGTGCTAGAAGCTAGGAGGCATGGAATCTAGTGCCAATTCTGACACTAACTAACCTTAGGTGGGTAAGTATAATCTTTCTGAGACTTAGTTACTTTATCTATAAAATAAGAGAGGGCCAGATTAGATTATAGGCTAGCCTAGAGTAGACTCCTTAAACAACGGTTAAGAAATTTATAGCCTTAGTTGGGCACAGTGGCGCTATAATTCCAGCAACTTTGGAGGCTGAGGCAGGAGGACTCCAAGTTCAAGGCCAGCCTCAGCAACTCAGGAAAGTCCTAAGGCAACTTAGTGAGACCCTGTCTCAAAAAAAATAAATTAAAAAAGGCTGGGGATGTGGCTCAGTGGTAAAGCACTAGGGTTCAATCCCTAGTACCCGGCCCCAAAATAAATTTATAGTCTTGTGGTACTAATGAGACTTATTCTCAGAAAAGACTTTTGTTTTAAAAATTATTTAATTGTACCTATTTATGGGATACAATGTGACAATTTGACACATGTATACAATGTGTAATAATCAAACCACAGTAATTAACATTTCCATCACCTTAAACATTTAAATATATATTTTGATTAACACATAGCAATTGTACATACTTATGAAGCATAGGGTGATCTTTCAACATTGGAATACAATGTATAATGAACAAATCAGTGTAATTAACATTTCCATCTCCTTATTACTTTGTGTTTGGAGTCTTCAAGCTCTAGTTATTCATAAAATATATGATAGTTTATTGTAAATTAGTCATCCACTATGCTGTGGAAAATTAAAACTTACTACTTCTACTTAAATTTGTTTTGGTACCTGCTATTCAACCTCCCTTTATTTCCTCTCCTCTGCTTTCCCAGCTTCTAGTAATCACTATTCTACATTCAGATCAACTTTATTTTAGCATCCATATTTGAGAAAGAACACACGTTGTCTTTCTGTGTCTGACTTAATTCACTTAACATAATGTCCTCCAGTTCCATCATTTTTACTGCAAATCAAAGGATACCATTCTTTTTTATGGCTAAATTTTTATATTCCATTTTATTCATTCATCTGTTGATGGACATCTAGGTTGACTCCATATCCTAGTTACTGTGAATGCTGCAACAATTAACATGGATGTGCAGGTATCTCTTTGATATGATGTCATTTCCTTTTGATAAATACTCAGAAATGGGACAGTTGGATCTTATGGTTCAGAAATTACTTTTAATGCTAACATTCCATTTTTTAAAAAAGACTTGTGCAGTTCCATCTCTAATACAAGATGAAGTTCTGGTTCCTAGCCCTCATAGTTTAAGTGGTATAACATAATGCTGGCTCACATCCAGAGGGTGGGAATAAGAACACTTTTGTAATTTTAATTGAACTCAGTTTAAGAAAAACTACTTTACAGTCATGGCTATAACAATTTAAATATGAGAGGCATCAGGGGGTTACAGGGATAAGGACATTAAGACTTGATCATAAGTTGGTGGTTATAAAATCACTACAGTTGATTCAAAAGTTACTATTTATATGGAATTAATCCATATAACCAATTATGTAGGTTAGCTTATTCCAATCCTTTATTTCTATTTTTTCTTCTGTACCTGTGACTACTTACCTGCTTGTTAATTAACTCATTTTCTATTGAAGAAAATTCATTTAAAATGTTATGAATTACTATAAACCTTGATAAAAGATTGGGCTCCAGTTTCATAAATCATAAACCAAAACATGGAAGTTTCAGGATTATCTGATTTTGAGTTTATCCAAGGTATTATGATGTACATCATTGAGAATAAATACCAAGAATGTCTCATATTGATCTATATTAATACAAAACATGGAAGCTTCTGGATTATCTGAATTTGAGTTTATCAAAGTTATTATGATATACATGATTGAGAATAAACATCAATAATTTCTCATATTGATCTATACAAATACAAAACATGGAAGCTTCTCTATTATCTGAATTTGAGTCTATCAAAGGTATTATGATATCACACATCATTGAGAATAAATACCAAGAATTTCTCATATCGATCTATATTAACATTGTGAATAAATTTTACTCATTTAACTTTCTATCTTTGGTAAACAGGGAAATAACACCATTTATTTAAAAAGTATTTTAAATCTTTTCAACTTTTTCATGACCTAAATTCAAAAACTCCTAACGAGGTTCCCTAAAAAAGATTGTGTTACTATAGTGTGCAATGTTTGTCATAAGTTATATATCTAGTCTTGTACTGCTTTGGGAATAAATCATTTTCAATAAGGGGATAAATGCAGACATTTCTACTCTAATATTTTATACATTAAGTGTAAGAGTGGATAAGGTCTCCAATGTTTATCCCTATCTGCAAATAAAATTATCTAATATATCTAGGCTATGTTTCTACTGACCTTATCAAGAAATCAAGGTCAGAAATGCAAACCTCAGCTTCATAAAATTTCTAACACAGAATGGTTAAAATGTCATGCCAGGTGTCATCTAGAGTTGTCTCTAGAATAGATATCAACAATATCTATATACCTCTGATTATCTTAAGTAGGTTATTCTCACAGTATTGGACAAAGGCATAGGCAAGAAAGGGGGAAAGTGAGACAATCAGAAAACAGCAATAGGAAACAAGAAAAAAAAAAAAGAGCTAAAATAATGACACATGTATACTGCCCCAAATTTTTCAGATAATCATTTACTGATGCTAGTACTAGAGGACAAAGTTGACAGATTAGTCCTTTCACATGAATGATAGTATATGGTACATGAATTACAAGAAGAGACCAAGTAAATATACTGCGCCAACATGAACCTGGACCTGGCTCCTATTCAAACAGTGTAGAAAGGTTAACATGGCAGACCAACCTTGGCATTCTTGGGAAGATGCTATACAGATTCAATAACAGTGTAAAAACTATAGTAGATAATATTTAAAAATCAAGAGAAAGACTGAGAAGGCAGAAAAACATCTGGTTTTTTTTTTTTCCCTCCTCTTCCCAGCATACTTGAAAGGACTAGATGAAGATAGATTACTGATGAAGTAGAATGGTAAGACTAGACTAGTCTGGAATAGTAAAATGAAATCAAGCACAGGAATGCTGAAACGTTTGAATCTTACAAACTAGTCCTGCTGGTTTTACTCAAGTAACTGATACAATATTCAGTGACAACAGCTGTCCATAGACCTAAAAAAAATTGCAAGGCATACAAAAATGGTATTTATTGTCATTCTGTTCCTTGCTTGATTTCTCTAGGCCCTGATCCACTTTTTCTTTATGCTACCTTAAGCTACCTATAAAGGCCTCATATGCAGGCTTGTTTTCTCTTAACAAAATTTCTCCTTCTTAATTACTTAAGAAAGTATTAGTCCCTTGCTGTCTATCCTTCTCAGTAACAGGTAATAGATATGTACCCCTGAACTTCAATAGGAGATTCAGACCCACTGGTTTAAGAAGCAAGCCATTCATGACCCCAGCAAGTAATATAACCATGACCCGCAATCTGAAGGATCAGCAATTTAGTTTTGATGTTTTAAGCCTGGTATCCTGTATATCTGGGCATCCTCTGGGTTTTTCCTTAACAATCTCAGGCTTTGGCCAATCTACACAAGAGATCTTCTATGTAAGATTACTAATTAGTACTTACATTCCCTCTGTCCTGATTCTAGGTCTTATTGCAAATTTACATCTTCTCACATTCCAACCCCAATCATTACAACAAACAAGAATTCTGAATTTGAATGTTATTTAGACTGTTGGCTACCCAAATCAGCAATCAGGCCTATAAACCTGGGTCACTCCTTTCCTTTTCAGCGCTCTTTTTGAAATCCCTGCCAACAGAATAACTACATATCAAGTATTTTCTGATACAAAACAATGAAATTAATTCAAATCAAAGTATAGATAAGATTTAAGTCTCCTAAAAATATGTTTTTGCCTTTAACCAAGGTTTTTAACATGAACAAATCTTTAATTTGGGGTTATAACTGCTATTGTCTGTTATAACTGAAAATATGTTTTTGCCTTTAACCAAGGTTTTTAACATGAACAAATCTTTAATTTGGGGTTATAACTGCTATTGTCTGTTTTTTCCTGACCACAGTAGGGTGTATACTCTGGTTTTCTGTATCAACCCTAGCCTTCTCCCTCCCCACGTTGTCTGGAACAGGTAATAAATTAAATAGAATAAACATTATAAGTTCCATCACTTACTATTCCTCCTCCACCTGTCCCAACTATACCCCACATACCACATCTCATGGAGTTAACTGAAACAAAAGCACTGCTAACAACAGGACAAAGTACATCAGCAATCTCTGACGCTTCAGAAAAGGATCCTTGTCCATTGTGTTCACAATATAGGCCCAGAACTCTTTATTTTTCTTTAGTTTTAAAATGGAACTAGAATTAAAATGCAGCATGTCTATGTATGCTCAGATGAAAAAATATTAACAAATCTAACAGTAACAAATCTAACAATTCAAAAGGGAGATTTTTAATTTTAGGAGTCACTTGGCTTTAAAAAACCAAAATAAAACAAACAAAAAATGGAATCTTCTTAATGTTCCCTTTCTGTGTGAACCAAAGATCAAGTTATCATTGTTAACGGGCTGAACAACAGAATGCATAAATCAATCAGATTCTTCACCGGAGGGCCCAAGGGACTTCATACAATACACAGATTCTGGAGGGTAAGTCTACAAATCCCCACACTTAGGCAGTTAATTGTACATCAATTCAAAAATTTTTAGAAAAATGCAAACTATGAATCTATTAAAATGAGTTCAAATAAAAGATACTATGAAAACAAATAGAAGGGCAAGGAGGTAAATTGAAACTGCATACTTTATTCATTTTTTCTATAAATAAAAACTGTGCAAAAATAGTCTATTAATTAAAAAAAAATAGGAACACAGAAAAATACAGAATGGGAATTACAATTATAATCTCTTTTTTAACTCATTTTGTTCCATGATCCCAGATAGGCAAAATCTGTAAAAACTTAAACTGAGCAACAAATATACCACTTATGGTAACTTAGAAACAATTATTAAATTCACAGAATTGAAAGCTTGGGACTCAATGGTTAACTCTATGGTCTTACCAATATGAAACCATGCCAACCAGTTTATTAGCCATGGGGGAATTTAATCTCCTTTTGGAGCTGCTGTCTATGTCACTCATCAGACAACCAAACAGTTTTAGTATATCCCTTATAAGGCTGTTTTATATTAATTACCATTCAGACTGCTATGTGATTATGTAGTCATTTGGTTACATATTGTCTCTTTAAATAATATAAACACCTTTAGAGGAAAGGGTGACATGTAGCATAATGCCTTCAATACAGTAGTATATGTATATATATATATATTTTTTTATAATTTATAGTTTGTCAAACTCTTAAGCGCTCAGTTATTTGTTATTTAGCTGATAAGCAATGGGGTGCCAACTACTTACAAGGCCTGTGGGGATGAGATACAAGGGGGTTTCCTCCCTTTGTATCTCATATAATCTTGAAGTGATTGGATTATAAAATTTTTCCTATTTGGGGTTTTCCATTTAAAAATGGACATTTTTGCAAAAGACAGAGAAAGTGGGTGTGAAAATGTTAAGTACACATAGAGAAGAAAGATGGATAGGGAATGGGTGCTATTCCTTTACTTTTCCTCCCATGGTTACACACTGTTAGTGGTCTTCTATAACGAAAGGATTTTCCAAATGGAAGTCTTTTAAAAAGACTTGTAGATCTTGTAGAGACTTGTAGTCTTTTTAAAAGACTTGTTTGTAGATAGTACCTCTACCTACAAACTCAAAATTAATTAATCAATTAATTTTTTAAAAAGCCTCAAATCAAAAGATGATTTAGCTAATAAGGAGCCAGATTCCAGTATCAATCATCAGTTGATAGTGTTATGTTGTTGGTACCCCCATAAGCTCTCCCACCAATATATTTGCTGATCAATACCGGAGGTAGGCAAGGACTATCAAAGTCTTCTCTAGAGAACAATAAATTCCTGTGTTTCTGTACCAAGTTCTTAGAAGGCTAAAAGAAGTCATGCTGACAATATCTCCTTTATCAATTACCAACTTAAGTTTCTGGGCATTCCATATCATGGCTTTAAGAGATTATGGATGATTTCTGTAGACTAATCGAGAGTTTTGTAATGGCTTAACTAAGCTCTACCACCCTCTGGCAGTTTTAGAGGTTCAAACATCACAGGAAATTGCTTTACAATAGTTGCCATATCCTACTCTACAGTATAACTTCCTACCCATTAGAAGTATTAGATATGACTCCATAGTTTAGCCATTACCAAGAAAAACAGGCCAGCTGGGAAAATCACACAAACCCGTAGGTTTTGGTAAATTTTCAATGTAGGCACTCTGGTGTATTTGGAGCAATATAAATCACCAAAGTGCTATCAATATTACTGGATCTGTGACATCTTTTAATAATATGACTATTATTACATTTTCTAAAACCCAAAGCAGAAAGAGAACCCAGTTTGGAACTGGATGTGCTACCTGCATTCTCAACCTAACCGCCTCTTTTCTGCTCTCATCCATCCTCATCCCTCAACAGAAACTCCACTCTACCTCCAAAGACATCCAGGCACTGGCTATTTTCATCTTAAAATACTACCGTTGAGAGCCATCCGTGGACTATATGTGGACCAAACTGGTATGGAAGACCATTAAATAGGAAAATCTGGTATTTGGGGATTCCAGTAGCAATCCCATGATTAAGACCGCCCAGATATATGTGAGTTTCTATTCAGCTCTGCCAGGTCCCACACAGTACCAGAGATGGGGTGACCTGTTGTAGCCACACAACCTCTAAGAGATGGGTGTAGCTTAACAAGATGCCAATCAACCTGCTGATTCCAAGACATCGTGAAGCAAGACTCTGCCCCTGAAACCTTATCTTTGCCTTTGATGTACCCCCTTAAATAAACCACCAGAACCATACTTTAACTGTTCTGTTCCAGCTCCTACCAGGACTGGAAGAATCTATCTGGTGCTCTGCTTTAAAACCTATTCTGACTCTTTTATTTCTTCACTAATTATTTTAGATTCCATTTTCTCAGGTAGCTTATCCCCTCCTGACCAACAGAAATTACCCCAGCAAGGCACTGGCTGCCTCATGATATACTACATACTCTGTTTTCATGCCATTCCCAGCTTTAAGTCATGCCAATGTCCTTAAGTACTGAATTGTTACCTAAGTTCTTTTTTTCACCTAGACCTGAAAAACTGAGTTGTACATCTATCTAATCCCTTCCCTCCAATACACAAGCAATTTCCCTAAGCTATCAAGTACCTGGTAGTCACCCTAAAGACAGAGAGCCCCAGTTCTGCCCTATCATCTCCATCCATTCAATAAATATTTACTAAATACAAAAATGTGTAAAATGCTCTGCATGCTATGTCCTTCTGTTGCAGGAAGATGTTCCTTCTCTCCTATACATACACGTGCTCTCTACTCCTTAGGAAGTCCTTTTGTTAACACTGCTTCCTTTCTTAGTCTAAGGCCTTCTCCCAGTGCTTTGATCCTTAATAACTTCTCTATATTCACCTAACTTCCTCCATTACTGGTATTTTCTAACCTGATCTGGATCTCAAAAGTCTGCTTAACAGGGATTATCTAACTGTCACAAGATATCATGGGAGAAAAGGTGCCTTCAGAGATGAGTCCAAGGAGTTCCCAGAGAGAAGTGGGGAACTTGACTCAAAACCAGCAGACTTTTTAGCTATGTAGCATGTACCAGTCAGAGCAGACAGGTTTATTTTGGAAAGTAGACACATTAAGGAGAGAATGCAGGCCGGCCATCTCAAGAATGAGATGCGTTTTGGGAGTCTCCAGCTCTTCTTTTAAGGGGAACTTGGTGAAGGGTAAGTATGAGAAGGAAGGTATGATCACTAAGCTTAAATGTCTTCATTGCCTTACACAGTGGCACACACCTGTAATCCCAGTGGCTTGGGAGGCTAAGACAGGAAGATCGCTAGTTCAAAGCCAATCTCGCCAATTTAGTGAGGCCCTAAGCAAATAAAATACAAAATAGGGCTAGGGATGTGGCTCTGTGGTCGAGTGCCCCTGAGTTCTATCCCTGGGCACCCTCCCCCTGCCCCAAATGTCTTCCATTTGTATAACTGGGGAATCTTCCAGGGAAGTCATTTTATTCCTTCTGTGCAAAGGTTATGTGAACCTACACTAAGATATGAAAAAGTGGTTTTACTATTTTTACCCTTTCCTTCTCCACTTCTTTTCCTCCAAAGTATCTAACAACGTTCCAACATCCACTAGAAAGATAAACATGAATAAGTTATAATTCTCTTTCCTCTAAATGAGTTCATGTAAAATATATCTTATCAACACACACATACCCAAAATCTCACTGAAAAAGTTTCCCTCTGTCTTTCCTCAATGGATAGCTGGAATCCATTATTCTCTTTATGCAATAAGATCTCTTAGAAGTTGGCTATTACAAATACAGCTCAATTCTTTGTGTTAAATTTTAAATATCAAGATACTCTTTTCTCAATATACAATCCTATTAAGTTATTGCAAGAACTATTGAATTGAATGTGAGTGAATATGTCAACATACGCTTTGTCCATCAAAATAACCTCCCAAGAGATGCAAATCAAAACTACTCTAAGATTTCACCCCACTCCAGTCAAATGGCAATTATTAAGAATATAAGCAAGAAATGTTGGTAAGAATGTGGAGAAAAAGGTACACTCATACCCTGCAGGTGGAACTGCAAATTGGTGCAACCACTCTGGAAAGCAGTATGGACATTCTTCACAAAACTTAGAATGGAACCATCATTTAACCCAGCTATCCCACTCCTTGGTCTATACCCAAAGGATTTAAAATCAGCACATTATAGTGATGCAGCCACATCAATGTTTATAGCAGCTCAACTCACAATAGCTAAACTATGGAACCAACCTAAGTGCCCTTAAACAGATGAATGGACAAAGAAAATGTGATACACACACACACACACACACACACACACAAATGGAATATTACTCAGCCTTAAAGAAGAATGAAATCATGGCATTTGCCAGTAAATGGATGAAACTAGAGAATATTGTGCTAAGTGAAATAAGCCAATGCCAAAACACCAAAGGCCGAATGTTTTATCTGATATGTGGATACTAATTCACAATAAAGGTGGGGTGGGGGAGGGACAGAGGTACTTTGAATTAGACAGAGGGGAGTAAAGGGAAAGGAGAGGGTATGGGAGCAGAAAGGATAGTAAAATGAATTGGACATTATTACCCTATGTGCATATATTACTACATGACTGGTGTGATTCTAAATCATGTACAACCAGAAGAATGAGAAGTTATATTCCATTTATGTATGATACATCAAAATGCATTCTGTCATGTATAACTAATTAGAACAAATTAAAAAATTATCTCGAAATCTAGGCTTCCCCAATTTATAGTGTCAGAGCATCAAGCAATTTCAATTAAACATACCTCTTGTAGAAGACGTGGATCCACGCAATCACCATCATCGTTAAACATAGATTCCCAGCTCTCTTCAGTAGCAGTATTTCCCTCTATTTGAGAAGTTTCAGTTACGTTAAAGTCCATGGATGTTTCCACAGATGATTCTCCAGCAGGAAATGATACACCAAATCCTATATTCTCTGAGTCATCCTGCTCTTTTGTTTTGAACTCTTCAGCAGTTCTTAGCTCATGTAATTCCTCTGTTATATCACCAATACTATCCAGATCATTGCCCAAGGCACTCTCTAAAAGCACTTTTGTCCCATTTGACAAACTGAGTTCAGAGTCCAAAAAAGTGTTACAATTACTACCAGTAATCTTCTTTATAGGTAAGGAGGAAGCACAATCTGACAAGCTCTCTATCAACTTTCCTGTTGACTCTGTAAAACTAGATGAAATACTCTCAACATAAATATCTGAGCAAGCAGTCAGGCTGTTGAAATTTTCTGAGTCATTCTCACTTCTGGCATGAAAAGGGGATACATCTGAACTCATATCTATATATTTTGAGAAACTATTTGTATTGCTACAAGTCTCATCAGCTAGTGTAACTCCAACTACATCGGGATTGCTTATAGTCATATGATCATATATGGCACCTGTAGTGTCTATCACACAAGACTTATTGGTAATGTCACCTATACTCTTGGATCCATCATCTGTATCTGTTTCATGAGCAACTGTATCAGAAGGCTCATACTTTCTGCATACCTCATCAGCAGTGCCGTCATTCTTCTTATACTCTCTAATCACTGCTGGCTCAAAAATGCCATTTGTGCTCTCTGATTTGCTGGCCATAGTCATTTTATGAGAGATGTGACCCACAGTCTCAGGAATGGAATCTATACCTTTCTGAAACAAGATGAAATCTGTACTTTTAGCTTTTTCACCTACATTCTCAACTTCAAAGTCTATACAAGTTTGATCAATGACACCATCTGGACTTCTAGGAACAGAAATAGTAGGGATGCTTCCGTTGCTGAGCTTCAGCATTCCATCTGATGTTTGCAAACCTTCTAGTACAATTTCAGAATCAGAGCTTAGTTTTACTGGTGTACTCATATTCTCAGTTTTTAATATGGTAGTAAAAACTCTAGGAAACTGGGACGGTATCTCCACAACTTTGGCATCAGCTTCAGATTTGCTTTCCAAATCTCTGCCTTCAGAAGTTTCCCCACTTGATTCATGTCTACTGAAGTCATATAATTCTACACTCTGGAATGGTTGTTTTTGAACCTGAGCCTCAGTGATTTCTGAACAAGACTGTGACAGAAGCATTCCCTCTTGTCCTGTCACAACTGTAGTTTGAACCTCCAAACACTCCACACTCTTTGGTTGTCTTTGTAAAGGGGAAGTGGGTATAATCTCTGTATTTGGGACCCTTTTCTGATGTTCTGGGGATGATACTTCATTGAATTCTGTGGCTCCTCTCTTAGTACAAACCTTATCTTTTTTCTTTTTTTGAAGGCATGTATCTTTTCTTAATTTTGTTGAAGATTTCCTTCCTTCCCTACAATTATGCTCCTTTCTATCAGGATTAATATTTAATTGTTGAGTCCCAGGTTTGTCTCCAAAGATGACCTTTTGGGAGAGACAAACTTCTCTCTGTTCTTCTTTTAACACAGAATTAGAAGGACCACAGCTTTTTTCCTTATCACCTGTGTTGAGGAGTACCGTACCCCTTCGAGCTTTAGGTACATAAAGTGCCATGTCAGGCCTTTTGGCTCGAACTCTACATCTCTCTGTTTCTTGTTGCATGGTACCACTTCAATCTGAAAGAAAAGAGAGAGTGATTTAATTACCAAAAACTAATTACAATGTATTGAACTTAGAGATTTTAAAAGATTAGGTAGAGGGCCTATTAATCCATCCTACAGAAATCCTTGAGTTTAAAAAAAAAAAAAGTAAAACCTGCCATAAAACAATTACTGCAATCAGGTGTACAACTAAGGAAATTTAAAAAAAACAACAAAACACCATCAAAACACACTCTCATCAGATCATGAATTCTATACAAATATCCTTTTTTATTCATTTGAACCATTGATCTCTACCTTCCAAATTCTTCTCTACATTTCTAATAAGTAATTTTCTCTTAAGCTGAATTAAAAACAGATATATAAAGTGATTGCCACCTATTAAGTACTCATAAACACAATCATCTCCATATTATAGAAGCTTAGATTTTTACTTTGAAGAGTATACTCAAGAAGAATACCAAAAGCCACATGTCAAACATAAAAAATAATTTAAAGAGTAACCTGAATGTCAGCTGTAAGATGAAACAAATGAGAAAGCTTTATTTCCTACAAGAAATAGCTTTTGACCTATTTTTTTTACTTGTTTTGTTTTGGTACCGGGGATTGAATCCAGAGCACTTCACCACTGAGTTACATTCTATTCTTTTCATTTTATTTAAAATTTTGAGACAAGGTCTTGATAAATTGTTGAGGCTGGCCTCAGACTTGCAAATCTGTCTCATCCTTCCAAGTCGCTGACATTACAGGCTTATACTACCATGCCCAGTCTGAACTATGATTTTGTAGAGGGAAAAAAAAAAAAAGCAGAAAAGAGAAAGTCATTCAATTACCCTGACTGGATCATTACATATTGTATATATGTACTGAAATCTCACACTTCCCCCAAAAAATATGTAAAAAATGAGATCAATGGTTCAAATGAATAAAAAAAGGATATTTGTATAGAATTCATGATCTCATGAGAGTGTGTTTTGGTGTTTTGTTTTCTTTTTTTTAATTTCCTTAGCTGTACACCTGATTACAGTAATTGTTTTATGGCAGGTTTTACTTTTTTTTTGTTTGTTTTTTACAATTCCTCTAAGTCAATTAGAAGTAAAAATATGTCAAAGGTGGTGGCACACAACTGTAATTGTAGCCTATCAAGAGGCTGAGGCAGGAAGATGGTGAATTGGAGGCCAGTCTGGGCAATTCAGCAAAAACTGTGCCTCAAAAGAAAAAGAAAGAAAGAAAAGGGTCAGGGATATAGTTCAGTAGTAGAGTATTTGCCTAGCAGATGCAAGGCCCTGGGTTCAATTCCCAGTGCAATCAATCAATCAATCAATAAAGTAAATAGAAAAGGCACTATTATTCTATTAAAGGTTAAGCACCCCTAATCCTAAAAAGTTCAAAATGCTCCTAAATTTGAAACCTACTGAGTTTCAGCACTCAGTTTTGGATTTTGAAGCATTTAGGATTTCAGATTTTTCAATTAGTGATGGTTAACCAGTAAAGCATATGCACACATTTCAGAATTCAGAAAGCTCTGAAATCTGAAACACTTCCAAGTCCCAAGTATTTCAGATAAAGAAAACTCTGCCCATAGCAGTATTTAGTCAAGAGACCTATTATAAATCTTTACTTCCAGCATAATTAAACAGACCCAGGTAGGATGAAGGAAGGCAGAGAACAATAAAATTATGATGAGACAACTTACACTAGTAAAAACTTATGGAATCTCTACCATGATTGATCAAGAGAATTTAACAAGAAATTAAACAAAGGTTAAATAAATATTTATGTACCATTAAATACAATGAATCATGCTAGGCAATTTCATGTTGAATTATTCTTTAATCTTCAAACTAATACTCTGAAGTAGGAAGGTATTAGTATGTCCACGGCAAAGAGAGAGAGGTGCTATATATACAAAGAAACACCCCTACACACTCATATGCACCCACTGTTAATATTTCATAACATATATTTCAAAGGAAACAGTGAGAAGAAAGAAGGAAAGGCTAATGAATCCTGTTCCATATTAGATCCTTAATATTTAACTTGATCAAGAATATGTCCCTCAGGTTGTGAGTTGGATCCCCAGTACAAAACACACACACACTCTGATGCCCTTCTGGATATATAATGGTACATTGTAGATGATGTAATAGAACATAATAGAACATAAGTGGGCTCACAACTGATTAACTAAAATAATGATAATAGGCAGAAATAAATATGCAGTGTTATTTAAAGGAGGATCACATCCTTTTGAGGGTCAATATTTTACACAATGTGGATGCAGACAATACATATTAAATGCCTATAAATGCACAACTGACACAAAACTGATGGGATTCATAAAACCAAAAATGATAAGATTACAATTCAATATCATTTCTATAATCTGAAATGCTATGCTGAAGGCAGTATGAAGGCAAAGACACAATAATCTGTTTTAAGAGCAAGAAAAAACAAAAATTGTGAAGAGGATGTTTAAAAAAACCAACATGGTCTTTGATTACAGAGAACAAAATATGCCATAAAATACACAATTAAAAGAACTAAATAAAGGAATACTTCTTACCCAAAGAGGTTTAGATGAAAACATTACAGTTAACTTTATACCTGAAGAACTGGTTGCTCTGTAGAAGAGCCAAAATTTCTCTTCTGTATGTTTCTATACTTCTATAATTCTCCAGAACTCAGTGCCAGAACCTACTGGAAAACATTAAAGGAAAAAAAGATTTAATTCAATATAAGAAAATACTCTACTTCTGAAGTTCTCCAATGCCATTATCAAGTAATGAGTTGTTTCTAGAAGAACTTAAATAAAGCACAGATGAATAATAAACATGAGAGAGAGAATTTCTATTTATAATTATAGACAAGCAGTCTAGATAAATTTTAAGTATTCATGAAACCCTAATTCTTTGATTCTATTTCAAATCTGCAGCAGACCTACCAAAGGCTTCAAATTATATATTTTAAAACTATTATGATGTGCTATGGGTAATGGCTTTCAAAGCCCAAACTTTTTTCTTTAATGCCCATAAAACTGAACAGTAGTGTAATAAACTTAATACTGTCTATTTTCTACCACAACACTGAAGTCAACTGTGCCATGACCAGCAGTGTGCTGGTAAATTACCAACCAACTCACCCAGGGTATGTTGGAATATTGGCTGCTATTTTTTGTTTATGTCAATTATGTCAACAATGGGAGTGACTTCTTTGTTGAAATGCATAATTGTTTTTGAATAATGGAAGAATACAGCCTCATATTTTTGAGCTATTCACTATATAATAAAGACATAATACATTTATATTAGTAGCATCTTCTCCATCACTTTAAGTCTAGACAATCAATGAATAATAAATCAAGCCCTGTTTTATGGTGTTTGCCAATGTCTGCACTGTAAATATTCTTTTTTTTTTTTAATTTTTTTTAGTTGTCAATGGATCTTTATTTTATTTATTTATATGCGGTGCTGAGAATCGAACCCAGTGCCTCACACATGCTAGACAAGCGCTCTGCCACTGAGCCACAACCCCAGCTGCACTGTAAATATTCTTAATGTGACTTATTTTCAAGCTACTAACATGGAGTATTATGTTCAATATGACATCATTGAACATGAAGTTGGAAAAAGATGCACAAAATCACACTATTATATAGAATTATCAACCACAGAGATACAAGATACATAATAACTTCAAGAGCAGAGATCAAAATAAAATGTAAAAGTATTGAGTATTAAGTATTTATTTAAGTATTTAAAAACAAAGTATTTAATAGTAAGCCTATGCAGTTTGATTTTTTATATATATATTTTTTGGTTGTAGATGGACACAATATCTTTATTCATTTTTTTTTAATGTGGTGCTGAGGATCGAACCCAGTGCCTCACACATGGGAGGCGAGAACTCTTACCACTGAGCTACAATCCCAGCCCCTAGTTTGATTTTTAATAATTGCTGTGTTTAATAATCTGTGCAAAATTCCTAAAATTTTAACAATCAGCTCTTAGGCCAGTAGAAGATACTCCAATACACCACTAGCTGTGACCATTTTTTTTTTTCATAATAACTTAGACACACAAAAAAGGGAAGTATTACCATCTTGTCGACTTTCAAGATACTGTCAATTTATTTACAAAAATTCAACAAATTTTTGCAATTTTTATGACACATTCTCCCTACTTTCACCAAAGCTGAATTTTTTTCTTCTGAACATTCTTAATGGCAAAGTATAAATATCATGGGCCTTTACCCTACAGTATATGTTTTAAGTAGGAATATTCTCTTTTATAACCACAATACAGTTATCAAGGTCAACAAATTTAACATTGAAAGCGTGAATAAAAAACTGATGTAATACAATGCTAATTCATCCAATGTTAAATATTCCAGTTTTGTCAGGGGATCTAGTAATATCTTTTATTGCATATTTCCCTCTCCAATACAGAATACAGTTTAGGGTTAGGTGCTACACCAATTTTCGAGCTTTGAGCTTCCTATACTCTGGAACATTTCCATAGCTTTTCATTGCCTTTTATGACATTGACATTTTGGGATAATAGCTCCCCTACTCACCCTTTTCAAAAACGCTATTCACTTAAGGTTTGTCTTATGTCTCTTGATTAGCCTGAGGTTATATATACTTAACTAGAACACTACAAAGGTGGTGATGTGTACTCAGGGAATCATATCTGAAGGCACATGATTTCTTTCAGTACTTCAATGATGCTCTTACTTTTATTACCCAGTCACAGTGTTGTCCAATTTCTCAAAATTACTATGCATTTTCTCCCTTGTAAAAAACAAGAAGTCTTTTGGGTGGGACTTCAAAAGCATGCAAATATCCTGTTTCTTCATCAAAATTTCCCCCTACATTTAGTACTCCATTTGCTAAATTTGATGATTTTTATCTGACTCAATCTTTATTATGACAGTCGCAAAATGGTTTTTCCAACTCCAGCAGTCCCTCTACATTTACCAGTCAGCCCTTGGCCTTATTCTGAAAACAAAAGTAAACAATCTATCTTTATTCATAATGGATGCTAAGATTCATTGTTGAAATCTCAGCTCTCATGGCTGGTCAATACAAGAAATGTCTACCTGGAAAACATTTTCTAACGCTTTCCAAATCAAAAGTAAGGCAAATATTATCCAGTGCTCCATTTATATAACAAGAAGGAATAAACCATGTCTTCCAGACAAAGTTATATGGTCCCTTCCCTAGACAAAGCATGTGTCTCATTCTGCTCTCTTTTCTGCAAAAATGAAGAATTTAGTTTGGTGTTCAAATGTAAAGATTAACCCATGCCAAATTATCTGGATATCTGGTAGTATTTATTCCTCTGTCCCTTTTCAAGTCATCTTAAATTCCTTTGAGGAAGAGTCAAGACATAATCAATTCATATATATTAATAAACAGAAATATAAGGGCAAGGGAAATATTTAGGCAATATATTTACTTCAAATCTATTTTCAGAAGAATATCTTTAAGCTTCATCAACTTAAATTTGTTTAAATCATTTTTAAAAATTTAGGATAAAGATATACCTCAAATGAGGTACACACTGAGTTCTAACCCTGGCATCTTCTTTAAAATGGTTTGCAATAAACTATGCAATATAAATATATTTATATAAAGTATATACTACCAGACCATTACAATTCTCATTATTAAAATGCCAATCTATCTTGAATGCAAGATTCAACAGGTACACATAAAATTCAAGAGAAGACTGTAAGTACAATCCTCAGAAATGAACCAAAATCTACATGGGAATTCATTTTATAATAAATATGGCATCTCAAAACAATGGGAAAATATGGAGCAATCAATGCCAGGACAAGCTGCCCGGCTATTTATCTGGCTTATCAATACTGAGGATTTTACACTATAATCAAGTGAGATTGGTCTATGATGTTTTCCTCCTACTAATTAGTTAAATATTTATATATAAAGCAGGGCTTACTGTTCCATGTGAGCAGAACTCACAGCACTGTCATGGAATCATTTTTGGTGAAGATGTTAAAAAATGATTCATTTGTAATGTTAAAGTCTTTCTTCTTAGTTTGGCAAATGTGTTTTTCTAGAAAATCTGCCTTTTGACCCAAATTTTTAAATTAATAGAAAAGTTGCTCACAATCCTTCCTTTATATTGCTTTATCTCTGCTATAGTGGCTATTATGTCCTCTGTTTTAGTTCTTAATAGTATTTATAATTTCATTGTTTTGTATTTGATCAGTCCTGCCAGAAATCTATTCTATAAATCTGTTGAAGGACCAGATTTGGGTTTTATAGATCATCTCTACTTTTTATTTTTCCACTTCATTAATTTCTTTCTGCTCTCATCTTTATTTTCTTCAGTTTTCCTTAGCATTATTCTATTTATCTTTTACTACCTTCTTCAGTTGGTGACTTCACTGGCTACATCCCAAAGTTATTTGTAATTGCTACTTTTATTTGTATTACAAAGATTTTCAAACATAGATAAAATATAATGAACTGCCCAAACATGTATCAGTTTCAAAACATGACCAATGTTTCTTCATATTATCCATGCACACCTCTCAACTACTGAATTATTTTAAAGCAATACCTATTCATTTCACCTTTAAATATTTTCGTACATATCTTTAAAAGTTTTAAAAATACAACCATAGAGTACTAAATTTCACCTTTTTTAAAAAGAATTCTTTCTACCCTCACATATCCAGTATTCAAATTCTACCAATTACCTCTCATTATTTTTTTGAAAGCTCAGTTTGTTAAAGTCAGGATCCAAAATGAGCCAACAGTTGCTTTGGTTTTTCAATCTATTGGTGTCCACCAATCTATTGCTATTTTCCAGTGCTGACACTTAAGAAAATGTTATTTCTTCTGTATAATGTCCCACATTCTGAATTTTGGTGATTGCATGCTCATCGTGTTTTTTTAATTAAGTTTTTATAGTTTCTGTACTTCTCCATCCTAGAAGCTTAACAAGATTTGGATTCAATGTTTTTACCTCGAGCATTCTTCCTAGCTGGTGCTATAACTTCCTATTGTATCACATCAGGAAACCTGACTGCCCCTTTTTTGTAATGCTAACATTGATCAGTGAACACAGGCACTGTCAGCCTGAACTATCCATTACAAAACTGCCCACCAACCTTCCACCTAAAAGTTTTGGCAATGTTTGATGAAAATGCTAATACAAAAAAAAAAAAAAAGGAAAAATACGAAGATAGACTATTTCATCAGGGTTTACAAAATGATGACATTCTGTCATTCTTTCTGCACGTTAGCTTGGATTTCATAATGAACTTTCATCAACTATTTGGTGACTCAGAGGTAGATCTCATATAGGTAAGAGAATAAAAACACAATTCTTCAGCAGTTTCTAAATGAATGAATTGGTCATTTGGCATCCCCCAAAGATGAACAATATAATTATTTTGTCTTAACAAAGCAAACAACAACAAAAAATCCCTTATGGATTTTAACATATTTGCTCTGTTTCAATCCATTAATCTATTCTTCCTGAACCCTAAATTATCTTTGGCTAATGGCAGTCCTTTCAAGGTTCTTTTAAAACAACTCCCAGTTTTTTGGATAGTTTCATGCTTTCTAGCATGACTTCTTATATAAAACTTACTAAAAATTACAATCAGTCATTTAAGGCGTCCTGATTCATCTCAGTGAAAAATAGTATTTTAAAATCACAATCTGGGCACTAAGGCATTTCACTGCTACTTGTTAGTTTTGATTCTTAGAATTGAAGAATTACAAAACATTTTCATGTTTTTTTCCCCAACTCATAAGTTATTTAGAAATCTCTGCCAAATGTATATATTAAATTGATTTCCAAGTTAATTACACTGTAGTCTCAATGAGACCAAGTCTCTCTTTTTTTAAATTCTACTTAGGTATACATGATAGCAGAATGCATTCTGATTCATTATACACAGATGGAGCACAACTTTTAGTTTCTGTGGTTGTACATGATGTAGAATCACATCATATATGCAGTCATACATGAAGCTAGGGCTATGATGTCCATCTCATTCCACCATCTTTTCTGTCCCCATGCCCCTTCCTCCCTCCTTCCCCTTTGACCACAGTTCCTCCATTCTTCCTGTGTCCTCTCCTCTATTATGGATCTATATCCACTTAGAGAGAACATTTGGCATTTGGTTTTTGGGGATTCAGACCAATTCTTTAAAATTTGTTGACTTTTGTTTTCATGGTCCAGTAAATGGTTAATTTTGGTAAATATATCATCTGTGCCTAAAAAAAAAAATTCACATACATGAGCTAAAGTACTGTGTAGGGGTTTAATTCAGGGGCAGAACACTTGCCTAGCATGCACAAGTCCTGGGGTTTCATCTTTAGCACCAACAAAAAACAAAAAAGTATTATTAAAATCATATCCTCATTTTGTCTGCTTCATAAATCACTTAATTAACTATCAACTATTTTGTGGATTTGACCTCTTCTAATTTTGCCATATTTTTATGTAATTTAAGTTATGTCATCAGGTACTTAGTACTAAGAATTGACCTGACTTCTAAATTATGTAGTGACTACATTCATCTAAATTATGTAATGACTCATTCCTTTGTCAATTTTGGGGGAAAGAGAGCTAAAATCAATTTTGTATAAACATTAAATATCCATAGAAACTTTCATTTGGTTAGGTATCTTTGCTTGTCCTTTCATTTTCAACCTTTGTCATGTTTTAGGTGGCTTTCTCACAAACAGCATACAACTGAATTGTGTATTTTGGACCAAATCTGTCAATCTCCTTGTCTTTTAATTATCAAATGTAGTGTCCATTTATAGTTATTGTGATTATACAAACATCAGAAAGTGCTTTGAGCTTTAAATTTTGTCTCCTTTCTATTTACCCCGCTTCCTTGTAGCCTTCTTCTTTTTCTGCTTTCTTGGAGACTGAGCAAGTTTTTATTTTTCCTAGGAAAGCTGTATATTCTGATTTGGGTATTTAAGCTCAGTGTCTTTCACTGATTCTACTCAATCAGGGCAATAACTTCAGATCTATCTTCCCTGCCATCACTCTTCTTTTCACATGTGCCTATTCTACTTTTTAACCTACCCACTTAGTTCTCAAATTTTAATGGCTGTAATTTGTTTGTGATACTGGGGATTAAACCCAGGGGCACTCTGCCACTGAGCTACACCCCCAATCCCTTTGAGATAGCACCTTGCCAAGTTGCTGAGGCTGGCCTGGCACTTGTAATACTCCTGCTTCAGCCTTCTGAATCACTGGAATTACAAATGTGCACCATTGTGCCTGGCTGGCCATGGCTTCTATTATGTAAGTTCTACCTATCTCATACCCTGTCTCTGATCTCCCTGGTCATAGATTTTTTAGAAGTTTTGTTATTGTTATTCCTTTTTAAATTGTTTTCATCTATCTTTAATTATTTTTAATATTTTTACACTAATGTCAAAAATTGTAATTGTGGCATTTAATTTTAATTTATAAATTGCACTGAATTTTTATTATAATTCAACACTTACTTTTTGAAGTTCTGAGGATTTGTTTACTTTGTTTTGCCTAATGCACTGTCTTTTTGTTTTTTGTTTTTCTGTAATTTGGAGCAGTGAACCAAACGGTGGGATTTTACAGAATTCCATCCAGGCATGTAGTAAGGACAGAGGCAAGGCACTGATGATGGCAGGTAACAGTTTTATTTGGCTGCAGCCAGGTTCAGAGGGTAGAGCTCGCTATACTCAATCCCCCTAAACCCCAAATTCAGGCAGTTTCAGAACTTTATACCCAGTGTGTAAGAGGAGGCGCACAGAAGTTCACAGTCTGCAAAAGTTCCCACAAAAGCAGCTTTTTCTCTCACTGTTCTGGACAAGTTAACCCTTCAAGGACGGTGCCTGAGAAGGAGAGAGCTTCTTATCTCCCTTTCTTTCCCTCCCCTGCCAGCTGTTACCAGGGAGCCCAATTAGTAACATTTTCTCTTATCTTTGAAATGTAAACATCTCTATGAAGCTCAGGCCAAGAGGGCAGAGGCCTTGTTAAAGGATCTGTCTTTCTTATTACACTTTGTATTTGCAAACCCACTTCTACAAAATACTATATATATTGTTTCTTATATTAGATAGTCCATAAATGTTTGTGAAAAACTAGTAAAGGGGTATTCAGCACCCGGAGTGCTGATCTCTTCCAAGCCGGTTGCCAAGTGAGATAGAGCAATAGGAAATAGGAAGTTCAACTATATTGAATTCTTTTGTAGAGACTCTTTTGCTGATAGTCCTAAGATCAATTTTAGTAAAGATTTCTGGAGAAGCTTAATTAAGATTTTCTGTGGAGGAGGGGGTGCCATTACAGCCATACTATATATAAATGCCCTTCTAGAATGGTTCTGCAATAATGTTAAATTTTCAGTTTGGGGTGGCAGGACCATACATGTAAAAAAAAAATAAACCCACATGAAGGTAGTTATAAATTCCCAGAGAAAACTTTTCCCCTTCACTCAGAGCTCAGATTAAGAACTTATTTTCTATAAGTTTACTTATTTTCTTTCTGTGACGCTGAGTAATTTTTTTTTTCTTGTCTACCCTTTGAGTTGAGAAGACAAGACTAAGGCCATTTTGGTGACTCAGGGCCTTTGTCCCCAACCCCCACCCAGTTCTTGGAAAAGTAATGAAAAACATTTCTTGTGTGTTCTCTGGCGCCAGCAAGTCGTTTTGCAAACTAGGGCCAGCCAATCAGAAAACACAGCACTGACCCCATGTTAGCCAAACCTATCAGCCTAGGGGTCAGTTGACCACACTTACCCTTCACCCAATCCTATAATGACAAGACAGGAATTCCCCTACGCATGCTCACCTTCCCCAATCCTGTAACGCCAAGGCATGTACTGCCCTGCTTGGGAATGGAACCCATAAAGATCCCTGCTTCCCTAGACTCGGGGCTGCACCTCCCTATCCACTGCGTTGGTGAAGGTGTGGGGTCCCTGCTCGAGCTTGTAATAAAGACCCTTCTGTGATTGCATCAGAATCGGACTCCTGGTGGTCTCTGGTGGTCTCATGAGCTTGGGCACTGCACTACAGAGTAAGAGTACACCTCTTTGAGAGTTAAGGCTTTAGGGGATAAACTCAGTAACTAACTCCTCATCTCTTCTAGGCCCAATGCCTCTATTCCTATTTACTACCCGGTTGTTAAAATCTAAGCTTCTCCATAACTAAAAACAGCAACCATTAGCCATTAGTAAAAGTAAAAAATAACCCCAAATCATAAACAATCTAAATAGAAATGTTTTTATGATGACATATACACAATGAATGGATATCCAAAACAAGTGAAAAAAGGAAATTATAATTCCAACCCATTTTTTCTTACACTAAATTATGTGCATGTGAGGTGTGGCTCAGTGATAGCTGCCTGGCATGAGCAAGGCCCTAGGTTTAAACCACAGCACCTCTAATAAATAAGTTAAATTCATGATCCACAAATTACTAATCTTTACTTTGGACAAAATAATTGTATGTGTGGCACAATGGAGTTTCATTCTGTCATAAAGAAAAATGAAATTATGTCATTTGTAGGAAAATGGATGGAACTTGAGACCATATGTTAAATGCAAAAGCCAAATTCAGAAGGTCGATGGTCATGTTTTTCTCTTGTGGAAGCTAGAGAGGAAGAAAGGAAAAGAAAGGTTAAGTGGGGACCTCATGAAAAGCAAAGGTAGATCAGTGAGACCCAGGCAAAAGGACAGTTAGTGTAGATAATGAATGGTTGGGTCAGGAAGATGAGGGTGGATTCAAGAGGAAACAAAATGCTAATACCTTCAGAACACTTCCCCTCCTCTAATCTGTTGTCAAGGTTACTTGTCTCCAAGGAACCCCTCCCTGCAAGGGGTTGTTAATGAGTAGCCGTTGAGTAGCCTGAGTGACTCCCTCCCTGCCTGTACCTCTGGATGGCTTCATTTCTGCCCTTAGATCACTCTACCTTTTGGGTCAAGTAGGCAGGATGGGAGAAGAGGACATGAAAACAAAGGAAATTTATAATGTATAAAAGGGGCAGGACATCCCCACTCCCTCAGGCACCAACTTGGACCTCCTCCTCTGCAGAAGTGTTTTCACTTCTGTATCTCTCTGTTCTATCCTTTAAATAAAACTTTATGCTCCCACCTTGGCGCTTCAGTCTTCAACGTGGGGAAAATGGGGCTCAAACCTGACCGTCAACACCAATATCATAAGTAGAACAGAGGAAAGGGACTGGGGCTGAGAAGGGAAGTGCTATGGAGTAATATTGGCCAAACTACATTGTTATAATGTGAGCATATACTAGTAACACCAAATCCCACTATTAGGCACAACTATAATGCACCAATTTAAAAAAGAAAAGTAATTAGAAGTGTGGTATAAGAGTTTACTCAAAACATAAAATGAGAATAAAAGACTGATTTCAGGAAGATTAAATAAGATTGTACACGTACAGAAATTTGTCAGGCATGGTAAAGTCTCTACAGAAGTTAGCTATTCAGTAGGCAATTAAATTCCTTAAGTTTTAAGTTTGCAAGGGAGTCAAAAGTCCTTAAAATATTACAATGTGTACTGATCACCTGTAAAATCCATTACTGAACACTAACATCTACTCACTTATATATCCTAGCTTTATCCAATATCCCACTAATAGCTCAATGTTGTAAACATCTAATAATAAAGTAAATTCAATGCAACCAATTGTAACATGAAAATTCAAATCCTGAAAAGAATGTGAGATTTCATGAAGTCTATGAAAACACTGAAAAAGATACTCATCTCACAGCAAAAAGAGGAGGAAATTCAACAAGAATGAGAACAGGAATCAAGAAAAAAGGAAGTATCAAGGGATTAAGAAACCTCTTGAGAAACTGGTAAATCCCTCAAACACTTTTGATAAAACTGATGCACTAGCTTCATCTATATAATAAATACTAGGAAAATTGAAGACAAAATGAAGTATGTTATCAGACTATCACACAATTCTATTGGAAAAATTATGCCAAGAAAATATCATATCATTGTTTGTTTTGTTCACCATGGGAATTAAATTCAGAGCTTTTGCAAATGCTAAGCACACACTGGACCCACTGAGCCACATCTCCCAGGACCCATTCTTTGTTAATTCTGAGAATCAGCACAGCTACAATTACAACCTACATTTTGTGAAATCGAGGGTAAAACAAATATTTCCATTTCTGGAGGTCGTATCTAATGAATTTTTTTTCTAAAGTTAATAATCAAAAACTTTAGTCTCCTTTTGTTTTTGGTCCTACTGAACTCAGGAACACTCAACCACTGAACCACATCCCTATTTTGTGTTTTATTTAGAGACAGGGTCTCAACGAGTTGCCTAGCACCTCCCCATTTGCTAGGGATTGTCCAGTCTCAGCCTCCCAAAGCGCTGGGATTACAGGCATGCACCACTGCGCCCAGCTTAATCTCCATTTTTAATAGACTAATTTTTAAGAAATGTTTTCTAAGTACCAATTTTCTCAGCTGGCAAAAGGTTCTCATAAATGTATATTCCTAAGGAGAAAAAGACTATCTAAACTGCTAAACAGTGGATATATCCTCGAGAGCAAAAAACAAAAGAAGAAAAAGAATTTTAAATGATTACTATTTTAAAAAAATTTTTTTGTAGTTGTACATGGGCAGCATGCCTTTCTTTTGTTTTGTGTATTTTTACGCAGTGCTAAGGATCGAACCCAGTGCCTCACAAGCTAGACAAGCACTCTGCCACTGAGCTACAGCCCCAGCCTCAGGATTATTATTTTTCACACTACGTTTATTACAGTATTGTTTAAATTCTTTACAACAAACATGGAGTAATTTTGTAATTAAAAACAAAATCACTAAAATTTATGGACAAGTTATTTTATTTTATTTTTTTAAATATTTTTTTAGTTGTAGATGGATGCAATATCTTTATTTATTTATTTTTATGTGGTGCTGAGGATCGAACCCAGTGACTCACGTATGCAAGGCAAGCGCTCTACCACTGAGCCACCACCCCAGCCCCTGGACAAGTTATTTTAGTAAAATAGGACATTTCTATAAACTGACACAAGAGAAGGCAAAGGTAATAAACACTGATAAAAAGATCTTTATTGGGTAAAATTACGGTAAGTACAAAAATGAATGGAGAAAAGAGGGAACTTTTCAATGTACTTCACAGCATAAAAAAACAAGCGGCACACAAATTACTTGATGTTGGAAACATACCCTGAAATATTTCAGAATGCTTAGCAACCTCTACTACTTTTTGATTTGAGAATGATCTAGGACTACAATGTTAAATACACTAGCCACAAGCAGCTACCGAGTATCAGAAATGTAGAAATGTAGATGGCCTGAACTGAGATCTGCTGTGCACATGAAATACCCCTGGATTTTGAAGACTTGATACAAAAAAAAAAAATTTAAAATCTCATTTATTGTATGTTGGATATACTAGATCAAATAAAACATTAAAATTTTAACTTCATCTGTTGACTTATGTACTTTTAAAAATGGTTTCTAGAAAATTTTATATTACATATGTGGTTCACATTTGTGGCCCACGCTACATTTCTAATAGAATAACACTAAGATCTTGCTGTATCCCTAATGCCACAGGAACAAATACAATCTTTTTCTCGTCTTGTCAGCTTCAGCAACATGGAAATATACTGAATCAGAAAATCAACTAAAGCATGAGCATACATATAGAAAGATATGCTTATCTCTATACACTTTAATGTCCCCTAAGTTCACAATGATTTTGGTCTTCTAATGTTTCATAAATCCAAAAGACAATTCAACAACACTCCCATGAGATAAAAAGTTATCCTCAACAAATTTAGGAGCATTTTTTCCAATTTAACTCCCCCCCCCCTGAAAATGAAGGCTTTGAGCTTACAATTTGAAACAGTGGAGTGCCTTAGATTTAGAAAAAGAAAGCAACTTCCATACCAGGCACACCCTCGTAATTCCAGTAACTGAGGAGGTTGAGGCAGAAGGATTGCAAATTTGAGGCCAGCCTCTGCAATTTAGTGAGGACCTAAGAAACTTATTGAGACCTTGTCTCAAAACAAAAAATAAAAAGGGCTGGGGATGAAGCGCAGTGTAAAGGTTCCCCAGGTTCAAGTCCCAGAACCAAAACAATAAACAAATAAATAAGGTTTTGTTTGTTTGTTTTACTGCACTATCAAGAGTATCTTTTTTCTTTTTTCTTTTTTTTTTTTTTTGGTACCAGGGACTGAACTCAGGGGTACTTGACCACTGAGCCACATCCCCAGCCCTATTTCATTTTTATTTAGAAACAGGGTCTCTGTTTAGCTTAGTGCCTCGCCGTTGCTGAGGCTGGCTTTGAACTTGCAATTCTCGTGTTTCAGCTTCCCAAGCAGCTGGGATTACAGGCATGCTCCACTGCACCCAGCTTAAGAGCATTCTTTTTTTTATTTTTATTTATTTATTCTACTTAGGTATACATGATGGCAGAATGCATTTTGATTCATTGTACACAGATGGAGCACAACTTTTCATTTCTCTGGTTGTACGTGATGTTGAATCACATCATATATGCAGTCATACATGAAGCTAGGGCTATGATGACCATCTTATTCCACCATCTTTACTGTCCCCATGCCCCCTCCCCCTCGCTCCCCTTTGCCCAAAGTTCCTCCATTCTTCCCGTGTCCCCTCCCCCATTATGGATCAGCATCCACTTATCAGAAAGAACATTTGGCATTTGTTTTTTGGGGATTGGCTTACTTCGCTTAGCATGATATTCTCCAACCCCATCCATTTACCTGCAAATTCCATAATTTTATTTTTCAAGAACATTCTTTATTCTCACTTGCAAACCAGCAATATTAAGAGATAGCAACATCCTTCAGTTCAGCAGTGTAAATGCCCACTTATAAGGAAATTAAAGTATCTTAAGGGAAATTCAGTATATTTGTAAAATGTAAAACATATTGTATGACACAAGCAAACCAAGACTTCTGCACTAAATTATATGCTTTTAAATTATAGCCATATCCTCAAAAAAATTTCACTGCTTTTCCATCCCCAGTTGCATAGCTTGGCAAACAGTATCACCGTTAACCCAGTTGTTAAAGCCAGAAGTTACTGTCCCTAAACATTCCAAGAGATCTGACCATTTCCCTACTCAAAATTCTCTAGTGGCTCTTTACTAGGCAGGAACTTTAAAGTACCTTATGCAGATAGATGACCCTATACAAGAGCTCCATTGCCTCACCCAAAACATTCAATCTGCCCAATCTCATCATCAGTTACTCCTAAATTCAGTTATCATTTTTTACCAATTTCAACTTCAGGTAATAGTAGAAATATGCCCAGCTATCTTCTCACATGTCTGTTTAAAATACACTAGTGTTGGGGCTGGGATTGTGGCTCAGCGGTAGAGCGCTTGCCTCGCACGCATGAGGCCCTGGGTTCGATCCTCAGCACCACAAACAAAGCAATAAAATAAAGACATTATTGTGTTCATCTACAACTAAAAAAAAAATCTTTAAAAAATAAAATAAAATACACTAGTGTTTTCTCAGCCAGATGCCTGTCCACTAGTCACCTACTTGTCCTTCAAGTCTCACCTAAAAAAGTTACCTCCTCCATAACTTCATGACTGACTCTCCCTGATAAAGTCTGCCTATAAGTTCCCACTACCTTTACATATTCCTTCAAGAAGCAATGTTCATAATGCTTTATTGTTATATGATTGCTCCTCTTCTGTGTAGGGTCAGTATCTTTTTGTCTTTGCATCTACAATGCCACAGCAATCCATTTGGCACTAAATATATGTGTTAAATCAGATCAAGATAAACCTTTCAATAGAGTTTCTTCTCCACCCCCAACTGAGATTTGGGGCCCATTCATACATTCAATCCACAAATGTTTGTTGAGTTCCTAGTATGTACCAAGCCCATCGTGGGCACCAGGAACACGGTAATGAATAAAACAAGTTCCTGGTCTCATGAAGCTAACATCTTACTGGTGGAGATAATGAATAAATAAGCACCTAAGCATATAGTATAGTATGTGATAGTGATAAATGCTACGAGTAAAATAAGCAGGGAAGGAATACACCGTGATGGGGTATGTAGCTACTTGAGAAGGAAAGACCATGTGGTAAAGCAAGACCACCAGTATGAAAAGTCAACACCTGAGCTAATATTGAAGAGTCAGAGAGATGCACAAATTATTGGGAGATATACAAGACAGACGTAAGAACAAGTACAAAAGCTCTGAGGCATGTACAAAGGAGTAATAGCAAAATAAGTGTGGTAATCACAGAAAAAGAAGGGACAAAGGGGTCAGTATGAGCTAAGAGCCAGAACAAGTAGGGTTCTGAACTTTCACTTATACTACAGAGCTACAGTAACAAAAACAGCATGGTACTGACACCAAAACAGACATGAAGACCAATGGTACAGAATATGAAGACCAACGGCACAAACCCACATAAATACACTTATCTCAGAGCCTACATACAGAAGGGGAGAAAAATCTTTGCCACCTGCACCTCAGACAGAGCAGAAATCTCCAGGATATCTAAAGAGTTTAAAAAAAAAAAAAACTTGACACCAAAAAAAAAAGCCCAATCAATAAATGGGCAAAGGAACTGAATAGACACTTTACAAAAGAAATACAAATGGTCAACAAATATATGAAAAAATGTTCAACATCTCTAACAATTAGAGAAATGCAAATCAAAACTACTCTAAGATTTTATCTCACTCCAGTCAGAATGGCAAATTATCAAGAATACAAGAAACAATATATATTGGTGAGGACCTGGGGGAAAAGGTACACTCATACATTGCTGACGTTATTTACATTGCTGCAAATTGGTGCAACCACTCTGGAAAGAAGTATGGAGATAGAAGAAAAAAAAAAAAGTAGTAGTAGTATGGAGATTCCTAAACTTAAAATGGAACCACCATTTGACCCAGTTATGCCACTCCTTGGTATATACCCAAAGGACTTAACATCAGCATAGGACAGTGACACAGCCACATCAATGTTTACACCAGCTCAACTCACAATAGCTAAACTATGAAACCAACTTCAGCACATGAATGGATAAAGAAAATGTGGTATATATACATAATGGTATGTTACTCAGCCATAAAGAATAATGAAATAATGGCATTTGCCAGAAAATGGATGGAACTGGAGGCTATCATGCTAAGTGAAATAAGCCAATCCCAAAAAACCAAAGGCCGAGTGTTCCCTCTGATATACAGATGCTAACACACAATAAAGGGGTGGGGAAGAGAAATATAGACGTTCATTGGATTAGACAAAGGAGAATAAAGGGAATGGAGAGGGGATGGGAATAAAAAGACAGTAGAATGTATGGAACATAACTTTCCTATGTTCATATATGAATACATGACCAGTAAAAAGCCACATGATATACAACCACAAGAATGGGATGCTAATTAGAGTAAATTATACTCCATGTATGTATATTATGTCAAAATACATTCTACTGTCATGCATATCTAAAAAGAACAAATTAAAAACAAGTAGGATTTTGTAGGCAAGAGCTTTGGATTTTATTATCAATGTGCTAGGAAATTACTGGAAGGTTTCAGCAAGAAAACTGACATGATTTAACTTACCTTCACTGAAGATCTTTCTAGTAACAAGTAAGTATAGGGGGATAAGAGTAAGAGGGTAATGTTAGGAAGTTATTATACTGTATTTAGGGTAGACACGTAGGAACTCATAAGTAGTAGTCAAATTAATGATAATTCTAAAACCAAAACAAACAAAACTTGGTGAATTCACTGTGGGATATGAAGGGAAGAAAGGAATCACTCTGAGATTTTTGGTATGATCAATTTGGGTGATAATATTTATTATATTTTAATATTTATTAAATTTTGTTAAATGGGGCAAGACTGAACAAGGAAATAAAAAAAGAGAAACCAACCAAGGGTTTTGATTTGGACGTGTTAAATTAGCCTACTGGACATTCTGGTACAGTTGTTATGGAAGCAATTAGAAAATAATTCTGAAGAGCTCATGGGAGGTTTAAGAATTGGAGACAAAAAATTGTGCTTACCATAAAAAGATTCATACTGAGAACAAGCCAATACCATTTAGAGGGTAAAAAAAGATCAAAAACCAGGGGAAATAAGCCATGAGTGCTTATGGAGTTGAAAGGGACTCCAACACCTACAAGTGAAGACGAGGAAAAGGTACCACCATCAAAGACTGAACAAACACAGAGAAAGTAAACAGGAGCATGTAGGATCCCCAGATGGCAAGTGCACAAAATACTTTTAAAAGGCAACAGTAACCAAGTGCATTAAATGCTGATGAAAGATCAAGTAGAAAGGACTGAAAATTTCTAATGGATCTGTCAGGATAGAAGTTGTTAGCAACACTGGAATGGCTTCAGCGGAGTTAGGGAGACAAACATCTCACTGGAAAAGGCTAAGAAGCAAGTATGAGGTAAGGAAAATTTATCTAAAGAAGAGGAAGAAACATATGATGCAAATGGGGAATAAGGAGGTTAATTCTACGAAAGGTATAAACAGGTTTTAAATCCTAGAACATAAAGTTACCAACTACGAGATTAGAAATTCTAACAATATCTGCTTCATCATATTTTCATTAGAAACACAAGGGGCATATTACATAAATATGATATTCTGTACCATTCAATTATTCACCAGAGGGTCATTAAAGCACTTTTAGCTTCATTATTTGTACATCGATAAAGCCCATGTATTCAAAATCTATTTAAAAGTTATTTTCAACTTAGAAAAGTTCAGGATTAAAGCCTCTACAAGATAGTTCTTTAGTCATTTGAATTCAATCAGTAAGGCACACACTTATATACTTACATACTTCTTTAGCAGCAGTGTATGCCTTTGGAGTACTAGCCACCCTTGTCAATGTAGCAGTTGATGTTGGTAAACATTTATAAAGTTCTTAGTGTTCTGGTAACCAAACAAGACTACCAAGTTCTCTTTTTTTTTATCACTTTGGGCTATTTTGAGAAATAAGATTTTTATTTTGAGAAAGAAGTTTCCCTAATAGAGAAAATGGGGTTTCTCTATACAAATTGCATACCAAAGGTCTACAAAAGAGGGTAAAATCCACTTCTTTTTAAAAAGTTGTAGATGGACACAATATTTTTATTTATTTATTTTTATATGGTGCTGAGGATCTAACCCAGTGCCTCACACATGTGAGGCAAGCGCTCTACCACTGAGCTATAATCCCAGCCCAATAAAATCTACTTTTAAGGAAAAAATTAATACATAAATAGTTTATATAGTATATATACATAGTATAAAGCAAATAAAAAGTAAAGATTTTTTATATTTTTTCTCAGTACCAAAGGCTGACACAATAAATCTAAAAATTTTTTAAATGTGTAGTCTCTCCTTCCAGGGATAAGAACAATGATAACATTTTGCTACATATGCTCCTAGATGGTTTTTATATTTTAAAAATCATGGTTAAAAATATGTTATAAATTTTCTCTTGTTTTTTAACCATATAGTACAGTACTGTTAACTATATGCACTCTGTTGTACAACATATCTCTACAACCTTTTCTCTTTTTGGTACTGGGGACTGAACCCAGGGTCACTTAACCAGTGAACCACATCCCCAATTTTTTTCATTTTGAGACAAGGTCTAAGTTGCTGAGTCTGTCTTTGAACTTGCAATCCTCTTGCCTCAGCCTCTGGAGCCCTTGGGATTATAGGTGTGCACCAATACGCCCAGCCTAGAACTTTTTCACCTTGCAACTCTATATTCTGACCAGCCACTCCTGTTTCTCCCTTTCTGTAGGCCTTGGCAACCATCATTCTGCTTTGTTTCTCTAAGTCTGACTTCTTTAGCTATCTCATATCAGTAGAATCAAGTAACATTTCTCTTTTTGTGATAGTTTTATTTCACTTAACATAATAATGTACTCAAGGTTCAACTATGATGTAGCCTAACAGGTAGCTGAATAATATCCCACTATGCACTCTTTTCTTTATCCATTCATTAGCTGATGGACATTTAGGTTCCTTCCACATTTTGGTAACTGTGAATAACGCTTCAATGAATATGGGAGTGAAAACATCTCTTCCAGATGCTGTTTTCAATCCTTTTCGATATATACTCAAAAGTGAAATCACTGAATCACATACTATCATTTTTAATATTTTGAAGGGTTTCCACACTGTTTTCCATAGTAGCCATACCATTTTACAACCCCACCAACAATGCAAGGGTTCTAATTTCTCCACATCCTTCCTAACTTTTCTTATTTTCTGGGTTTTTTGTTTGTTTAATATTGGTTACCCTAATAGGTGTGCAATGATTATCTCACTGGGGCTTTGATTTACATCTCCTTGAATGATTAGTGATATTGAGCATCCTTTCACATAATTGTTGGTCATCTGAGTATTTTCTGTGGAGAAATGTTTATTGGGATCCATTGCCCATGTTTTAATTGGGCTGTTATTAAGTTGTAGGAGTTCCTATATATTCAGGATATTAACCCTTTATCTGATAAATGGTTTGCAAATATATTCTCTCATTCTGCAGGTTTTTTTTTTTTTTTTCTTTTTTTGCAGGTTGTATTTTCATTCTGATAACTGTTTCCTCTGCTGAGCAAGTTTTTAAGTTTGATGTGGTCCATGAAATACTTACCCTCAATATATGCATCACTCTTTATTTCTTAACTATTTTATTTCATTCAATTTAAAATTATGATTTAAAATCAATTCATTAAGATGATTTCACTTGACAGTTTAAATAATAGCATCTTCAAGTCAAAAACTTATACAATAGACATAGAAGTTATTCTCTATTTCAAATAATATAGAATTCTAGTTGTAGAGTAAATAAAAGGGAAAGCTACACATGAGTAAAAAAATCAGATTTCACTGATTGATCAGAATTATTCTTTAACAGAATATAAAATTATTATTTTATATACTCAATCTTTATATACTCAATCTTTCCACATTTTCAAGGTGTTTCACTCCCAATGTTAAGCACACAGTATTTGCAAGTAACCAAGAAATTTCCTTCCAAGTTGAATGTAGTAGTACACGCCAGTAATCCCAGCTACTTGGGAAACTAAGGCAGGAAGATAGCAAATTTGAGGCCAGATTTGGAAATTTACTAAGATCTTGTCTCAAAATAAAAAGAGGATAGGGAGGCGGGATGGGAAAAGGAAAGACAGTAGAATGAATGGAACATAACTTTCTTATGTTCACACATGAATACACAACCAGTGTAACTCCACACCAGGTATAACCACAAGAATAAAAAGTTATACTCCATATCTGTATGATATGTCACAAAATACACTCTACTGTCACGCAGAACTAACAACAACAACAAAATAGGCTAGGTGCAGCTCAGTGGCAGTGCACCCACGGGTTCCACTGCCAGTACTGGGGGTGGGTGGGGTGGGGAAGGCAATCAAAACATACGAAGCACTTGTGTGTTATGTGAAATATAAAAAATTATAGCTGGACAACAGAGAAATGCCTTTGCATTGTATTTTTTATTTATTTATTTTTGATACCAGGGACTGAACTCAGGGGTACTTGATCACTGAGCCACATCCCTAGCCCTATTTTGTGTTTTATGTAGAGACGAGGTCTCACTGAGTTGCTTAGCGCCTTGTGGTTGCTGAGACTGGCTTTGAATTTGCAATTCTCCTGTCTCAGCCTCCAAAGTGCTGGGATTATAGGCATGCGCCGGCTCTTATTTTAAAATCTATAAATTCTGCTAATGAACCATAACCGACTGTGCTGTAGTTTTCTTAATGCATTCTTTCACAAATGTACTTACACTTTCACATTTGAAGACACAGAATAATTCTCATTTCTCTTCAAACCAGACTGTAAAAACATGTACTACAATTTAAATTAACAGGGTAAGACAATAATCTGTAATGTTAAGTCTGTGGTAGAAGAAATTACTCTAGGCCTTCTCTTCAACATACCTGGATTGAAGAGAAATGAGATAGACACTCTTAAAATCCTTTCACGGATCTTCCTCAAAGGCATGCAATTAATAAATAGAAAGCAAAATGAAGAGTAAACAGCTCTATGCAAATTGCCAAACTGGCCCACTTATGAAGGAATGGCTCAGTCATTATTCACTGTGAAAAGCTGCCCTTACCCCATATACTACGTAACATTATGAACTTTGTATTTTTCTATTTTTTTTTCCTTTTGAGATTGGGTGAGGATCTGTCTCACTGTTACCCAGGCTGCCCTCAAATTCACAATCCTTCTGCCTCAGCCTCCCAAGTAGCTGGGATTACAGGTGTGCTCCATCTTGCCCAGTAAAAATAGTAAAAATATTACTGAGTTTTTTTTAGTATAGTACCTGATGTTTATCATTTTTATCTCTTCACCACCTGTAACTTCTTGTTACTCTAAGCATTTCTATTTTTCTCAATCTACATTTTATCTTAACCAAAAGGCCGAGTAGTGATCTATTTTTCTCAATCTCATGGGCAATGCAAATTCCAGTATGTTCAAATTATATACAAAATAAAAAAGGCTTCTAAGTGAGGATCTGAGGGACTTATTTCAGCAAATTATATGAACTTTAACATATGAACTTTATGATACCTATTTTTGCCACTTACCAGATCTTATTTGCTCACTTGATGACTCTGGTTATATTCAAAACAGTATTATTTCATCTTCCCCAAAACTCTATGAAGTGGTATTATTACTACTCCAATTCTACAAATGAGGAAACAGTTACCAGGGGATATTAACAACATGTCCAAAGCTGAAGAAGTTGAATATGGCAGGATTATCTAGATTCTAATCTTGACAATTTGATGCCAGTCTGTGTTCATAAATGCATTATGGCAATACGTAAATATCAGTGTGTTTAGTACCCTTTACTTTAGTACCTTTGACAATCCTCTGGAAAAACAAGAGTGAGGATTAACTACATTAACTAGTTGATACCTAGGCAATCACAAGTCTTAATTTTCCCCCTTTCCACCTCTCTAAAAGCTACTCTAAAAGACATGACTGAGCCATAAGTGAAAAGCCAGAGGAACACCATTGAGTGAAGAAATGCTGATCAGAAGTTTTCAGGGGTCTAGTCATTTGGGGCAGGAGATACTAGAGGTTGAATTCAGGGCTGCTTTACCATTGAGCAATATCCCCAGCATTTTTTTACTTTAAGACAAGGACAGAGACTAAGTTGCTGAGCCTGGCCTTGCACCTGTGACCCTCCTATCTCAGCCTGTCCAGTAGCTGGAATTACAGGCCACGTGCCACTGTGCCCAGCTTCAGGCCTCCAGTCTTAGGTCAGATTACAGTATACCTGTCCTATTCTGAATCAAAACCCTAGACTCTCTATTGCCATTTGAAGACTATTTACCAAAGATAATTTAGGACTGTTCCTTCTGAGACACAGTCCCAAATGATCTTTAACTACTTACAGAATACTTGCATATTGTAGATTTCAACAAATATTCCTTGAGTAAATGTGGGTTAGGTCTTCTCTGCTCCCTGCTGCTATAACAAAATATTGGCATGACTCCCAATTATCCCTTGAGTTTCTTGAAAGCAAATAAAATGTCTTACGATTTTTACATTCTCAATAGTTGGCCCCATTCCTGACACACAAATGGCAGTAAATAATCGTTCAGTAAACAAACGAGTACAAAGCAAATGTGTCTAACAAAAGCAGTATCAATTAAAATTTTGCTCCTTTTTAGACTGTATGTGTATATTTTTAAAGGTCTGTATATTATTTAATAAAGTTAAAAATTCTGTCATTGTGTTACTTCTTTGACTCAACTCATTAACTACTTTCCTACTAAAGTAGACCCTTTTCAACTTTAATATATGACAAGTGTTTAAAAAAACATTTACAGAAAGAGACCTTAGGTGCACACTAATGGTAATAGTAAAATTAAACCAGATCCAGAATTAAGGGATTCCCCTCATCAATGCCTGGTTCACTCTTGAAAATCACAATTTTATGCTACCATCAAAGAAATAATACTCTCTATTTTTAAAAGACCACCCATTTTTTTTTGTAAATATCTTTTAGTTATGCATGAACACAGTGTCTTTATTTTGTTTATTTATTTTTATGTGGTGCTGAGGATTGAACCCAGTGCCTCACACATGGGAGGCAAGCGCTCTGCCACTGAGCCACAACCTCAGCTCCAAAGACCACCCATTTTTATACATGGGTAATATGTAGACATATTCCAGTTATGAGAAATGCTGAAAAACACTAAGACTATGACTGTTTCTGAGATTACAAAAATCTTGTTGGATTTAGGAAATTGTACATGGAAATATCACTTAAATTTGTGTTGTACAAAAGAATTCAGTTAATAAAGCATTGGGTAAGTGCTCATGTACATCATTTCATTTAGCCTAGGCAAAATTACTCCTTCAGAAACATAATTACTGTCACCATTTTATAGATGAGGAGGACACACATCTAGCTGATAAGTATAGGAGTCAGAACTGATGCCCATACAGCTCTAATATAATATCCATGCTAGTAACTACTTACAACTTTATCCTATAGTATACCCCCAGTAAAGCAACTCTAAATTTTCTCACTCATAACCACCTAATATTGTGATAAAATACCATATCTGTTTCTAACTCTATCATTCTGAGAAAACTGTTCACCTTCGTAAGTTCCAAATATTTCTCCCCACCTTGACCATCGAGAGCCTGAATCCTATGAGGGCTCTTCATCACTAACATTTCTTTTCTGAAAATTGTATTTTGCCCCTCCACAACCATGAAAACACTGCTGACATCCACAGCTGTGTTCTGTATAAAACTTGTCACAGCTGTCAGTGGCAGTGGTCATGACCTTATGTGACTCTGGAGGTTTAGAAGACTGGAACTCTCAAACACAGGTTGTAAACATTTATGTAATATTTACCACACCAAATGCTGAGTAAAACCATCTGGGAAAAACAAGGAAGTTATGTGATTAAATATGTTAAGTATCTGTCTAAATGGAACAGCTATTTGAAAAGATCGATTTTATGTTTTTATTCAAAAAGGGTAAGGAAGCCATTTTTCCAGATTTTGTTTGTTTATAAGCCTAGTGGCTAAACATTGAAACTGAAAGAACCAAACTGTCTCATTTTTCTCAACACTTAAATATAATCAGGCAAAAGATTATTATTCGCATGACTTACAAATTATTTAAATTTTTTTTTTCTTTTCTGACTTACCTCCACCCAAAGCCTCGATAAATTTTGAACCATGGGTCATGAATGGTGAAGTCAACCTTTTTATTTTTACCCTCCCTCTCAAGAAAGAAAGGAAAACTGTAGCAACATACCAAGACTTTTACTGGCTACATTGCAAGTCTTCCTTCTCCCTCGACCTCCATATTCAAACAATAGACAAATTCTACTGACTGTCATACCAAAATATCTCTTTAACCTGGGTTAATTCTCCCTATCCCTAATGTCACTGCTCCAGGTTAAACAAACACATACACATCCCTGATTGTAGTAATAGTCCATCTCTGTCTTGGTTTCCTTTCCATTCATTCTTCACCTTGCATCCAGAATGAGCATTTAAAAACAATCCACTGCTTAGATAGACCCCTCTCTAAAAATCTTTCAGTGACTCCCAATATTTTTATGATAACAATCAACCTCTTAACATGGCATACAAGACTTGTTCTACCTGGTTCTGGTCGATCTCTCCAGTCTTACCTTCTGTCACCTCTGTCTTTATATACTATTTAGTCATAGTGGGCATCTTTCAGCTTCTCAAACTCTCTGTTTGTTTTGTGGGGCTTTTGTTTTACATATTAGCCACCACACAGTCTCTTCCCTCTACCTATTTTACTCTCTTACAACTTCCCATCTTTACTAATCCTCTCTATTGTCTATCTCACAAATTTCCTGAGAAAATCAACTTAGGAAAGATTTATTTTTGGCTGGTGATTTCACACCATGGTTACTTGGTCCTGTCACTTTGGGCCTTTGGTAAGGTGGAACATCACAGTGGAGAGTGTAAGGTGGAGTAGGTGCTGCTTACCTCACAGCTGCCAGGAACTAGGTGGGGAACAAAGGGAGAAAATATACCCTTCAAGGATATGCCACCAGTGACCTATATCTTCCAGTAGTACCCACCTCCCAAAGCACCAACTGGGGACCAACTATTAACACCTAAGTCTTTGGGGGACATTCCGGATCCAAACCATAATATTAATTATTTAAATTTATACTGGGTGCTTCCTTCCATATACTCCTTCTGCAGCTCTTATCAATACTTTAAATTAGTAAATTACTTAATTATTTGATCTTCTGCACTAAACTGTGTGCTCATTAGAGAAAGGATCATGTCTCCTTGCACACTGTATCCTGAACACTTAGCACAGCGCCTATGTGCATAGCAGAGATTTGATAATTTTTTTAATCAAATGTATGAAAAAACAAAGAAAAATATTAATTTGGGAGTTAAGAGTTTAAAGGACATCTTTAAATGGTATTTTAACCATCAAAAATCCCATATCAACATGACATCCTCAAATAAATTAAGTGAAGCTTCTGGCTTCTGCCTCAAGTACAGAATGAAAAAAAGAATGTTGGATAATGTGCGAAATTACAAAATTTCCTGAACCCTTACTTTCTTGCTGGCTTCAGGAAATTTTGTGATTTTACACATTGCACAGCAATATACCCAAAATTTAAGGGCAAACACTACCTCAAATTTAAGGAAAGACAGACTCCTCAAAGGAGAGATGGGACATGAGGACACTTCCTTACCTATAGTAAACAATGGATACCATACAAACCAGTTAGAAATTAAAATGATTTTACAATTACTACAGGCCAAATGTGGGCTATTAGGAGAATATAAAACCCTTGGTAACCACAGAAACAAAGGGAATTCTCACTCACCCACAGAACTCTTCTCCACAGACCTCAATGCAGGCTCAAAAGAAAGACTACAATACATTTGGAAGAGAATGGAAGCTCCTGTGGGAAAAATACCAAGACCTACTTGGATTCTTCTTGCCTACCTCTCCTACTTTTCGTCTTAAGTGGTGAAGGAGAAAAAGCAGTAAATGCTGTTGCCCTCAGGAAAAAGGCAAAGACCTACTGTAGTTAATTAGGGGAAATGAAACAAAAACCAAAGAAAAGTCTTCTACCCTTAAAGAACCACTGAAAAAGTCTCACAAGTGAGTTCCAAGGGAAAGTGAGGCACCTACCTAAAACTAAGACTGGGCTAAACCAACAGTAATAACAAACACCTACTTGGGAGAAGAGCTACAACATGGAGGATACCCTCTCTGAAATGCAAGTTCAGTGGGAAGGCATAAAGGTCAGAATAGAGGAGACATTAAGAAAATCCCTCTGGCAGGGTGGAGGTATAGCAGTCAGAAGTATGCTCTAGCGTGCACAAGCCCAGTAGTCAAACGCACGCACGCGTGTGCGCACACACATACCCTTTAGTGAGTCACTAGAACCTATAAGATATAAAATAAAGAATTTGAAGTTTGCCATGACTTGGTGTCAATGTACTGTTTCAATCAGGTTTCTAACACTCACAAATAAAATTCTCCATTCTAGGCAGGATGGCCTCCCAGCCTGTTCACCCAACTTCTGAAATACCCCCCTTGAATTATCTCAGTTTAAACAGCCCTAGTCACTATTCATTCAAAAGATGTATATCAAATTCAGCTTTTTCCTATAACCATTTGAAGGTACACTGTTTTCATCCTTCTGTGAATTCATAAGCATTCATTATCTGTGGTATTCATTTGTCATTATATACTACCTTATACTGTTGTTTAAATGTTTTATTTGTAGCCAGGCATGATGATGCACACCTGTGATTCCAGCTACTCAGGAGGCTGAGGTAGATCAATTCAGCCCAGTAATTCAGGGTTAGCCTAGGCAAAAGAGAGAGACCCTCAAACCTTAAAAAAAAAAGGTTGCACTTATGAATGTTATCTCATACTCTATAAGTTTCTTGAAAGTAGACATAATTCTTCATGTGCTACCTGTATCCATGTGAACACAATTACTAAATAAATACGCAGAGAAAAAATTAATGCAAAAATTAATTCAATAACTCCCTGGAAAGTTTAAACTTTGAGAAATTGAGGCAAATGGCACTAGTTTTTGCTAAGATCTGCAGCTATATTAAACTCATCTTGCAATTTCCAGAGTTGAAAATAGTATCTGACACACAGAAAACACTAAAATAGTTAAATATTTAACTAAATTTCATTTTCTAAGGCCAAGAAGAAATGGAACCCTAGAGTTCTATCCCAGTCCTCCTCAGATTATACCAATATCTTGAAATAGACTAAATTCTATTTGTTCATTTTCTCCCTGAATAGACTACAAATATCAAAGACAAAAGCTGCACTTTCTCCTCTTTTTAAAGCCTGCAACCTAACTACCACAGCACTGAGTACATGCATAGTAAGACGACAATATTCCTCTCAAATTTTTAAAAGTAACATAAGGGCCACTTATACACTTATCTGCCCCATGTAAAAACATGTTACTCTTCCTACTGGAAAGATTTATTTTTCATCATCTTTGGCACAAATTCTGAAATGCTATCTGCCAGGTCCCATGCCCCAATAAATATGCATCCACAAGCAATTATGGAGATAGATAGCTTATGGGGAGGGGGCACTCTTTGGTCAGGTCCCAATGCTGGCCTGTGGTTAGGGGGAAGGAGAAGTGGGGGGAGGGGTGTGGCCCTGTGATTAATCACTGCCCACTCTGCTTAGGGGTATTTATCACAGCCCACTGTCAGGTAAATCACTGGAAAAACACCTCTTCAGTAATTAATGTGAAGTGACGGATGGACAGCCCCTGGGCCCATTAATCAGGAACATCAGCAGCCTACTGAGATTATGAATGTCAGGATGCATAAACTGCCGGTGGATCAATAAGCCCAGGAATTCATCCAAAGCTCTCATTTCCGAGGCATCTCCGGTACATTAGGCTTCCTTAACCCCTCCCTCAATCTGAAGTGAAAATCAAGGCTTCAGAACAAAGAGCAAGAGCTGAGGTCTAAAGTGACCACTGCAAGACATAGTCAAGGAAGTCCATACCCAGGAAAAATACCAGGATAGGCAGCATGAGTACAAAGTGCTATTTTGACCAACAGACTAGACTCTCTCAGAAGATTCAGTTATGGCAAAAGTAGAGGAACCATAAAGATACAGTAAATATTCATCTATTTGCAGCTTAATAATCCACTTTAGGGATCATTTAGGTTCTTGTTTTTAATCTTTTACCCATTTTCCTATCCACACTCTCTTTCCTTTCACATTAGCATCATTAATGTAGAAAGAAACAGGATGAAAATTCAATTTTTACTACCTATGAATACAGGTAAAAATTTTAATTTAAGAATAAAAAGAACTTACATAAAATAAAGTCAATGAATTATCTTTGAATTTAATTCAACATCACCCTTATTACCATGATGAATAGGGAATTGCCAGCAGAAATATCTACAAGTGTTAAAAAATATTAACATCAAAAGGGTCTGCTCAACTTGTGAAACAGTCTGGAGTGAAAGAGAATTACTGTCTACTCATCATCAAAAGTTTAGCCAAATTTTTGTATGGGAAGTAAGGCTGGCCTATGGCTTCATATTGAATACACTCTAGGCTGGCAGTGACGGGAAGGAGACTGCTGCCACATCCCGCCAAATCCCAGTGCTGTGCTTTGTGGTGAGACCCAGGCCAGGGCTGCAATTGTTGGTTAGAAAGTGTCTTAGAGTTACGGCTGCCTGTTCCGCTAAATCTCATTTCATCCTACTGATGGATGGATGGACAGATGGCTGCTTGGTGAAAGCAGCATTATCAGCCAGCTTCTATGGAGCCTCTGAATGATGGATAGCCCTCTTTCTACTTTCTCCAAACCACCATCGATCCAAGCCATATTTCAGCGGTCAGAAGCCCAGTAATATTAAGACACACAATCAGGTTAAGTTACTTGCAGTGTAAACCTCTAGAACAGAAATCCTAACACCTCTGCTTTGCTGTCATGAACTACACTAAACATGTTACAGTTTCATTCTTTCTAGCTGCTAACACAATGAATTCCAGCAGCTTAAAGCCCAAAGGGAACAGCTGGGCTCCATTCCTAGCAGTACTTGAAAAGCTAGCTTGCCTGCCAAATTTTTACTAGCCAGTTCATTTCTGGGAAATGAACTCTACAGTACTGGTGAACAGATCTGTGAATATGTGTATCCAGTGGAGTGTGATGCTATTAGAACCATCAAACCACCTAGAGTTTGTCAGTGATATATCACTGTCCTCAAACACGTATAAAGCCTTAGATTTAACAAGGAGACCTGTCTACCAAGGATGGTGATTAAAAACAGGACAATTAAAATTTTGTATTTAGGCCCTGTGTGGTGACATATGCCTATAATTCCAGCAGCTCAGGAGGCTGAGGCAGGAGGATCCCAAGTTCAAAGCCAGCCTAAGCAACCTGGCAAGACTCTATCTCTAAAAAAATATAAAAAAGGGCTGTGGATGTGGCTTAGTGATAAAATGCCCCTGGGTTCAATCCCTGGTACAAAAAAAAAAAATCTGTCTTGTGTACATAATGCTAAAATGCTATTTCTATCTACCTCACTTTTACTTTCCTGGGTACATATCAAAGTTAAGTACTAATCCTTGCCTACTTTCCAAAGCACATTCTTATGTCCATTTGCTTTGCCACCTTCTAGACAATCATCTCAATTTGTCTGTGTTAGACTCCATGCCTTTCTTTGTTCCTTCCATGCTATCCTGAGCTCTCAGACAACACAGACTCATATAACTAGACTCTGTATCAAAGTTATTTCCATTGGTGTAGCTGGAAGAAATTGATACATGACTCCAGATTTGTGATAGGAACTCCCAGAACCCACATACTCTCTTTTTCTATGCTTACTTATTCCCAAATAAAATCTCCTCTAAATGTTTCCTTATCCTCTACACCCCAATTAGGTCAGCCTGGAGCCTAGTATTGGCCAACTCACTCTTTTTTTTTTTAATTTGTTCTAATTTGACACATCATACAATGGAGTTTAACTTCTCATTCTTTTGGTTTTACATGATGTAAAATCACACCAGTCATGTAGTCATATATGCACACAGGGTAATACTGTTCGATTCATTCTACTATCCTTCCTATCCCCATATCCACTCCCGTCCCTTCATTCCCCTCTGCCTAATTCAAAGTAACTCTATTCTTTCCTAGCCACCCCCCCCTTATGTGAATTAGCACCTACATATCAGAGAAAACATTCTCTTGACTAAACTACTGCTACCCTAAACCTATAAGCAAGGAACCTGTCTATATTTGTGGGGCAAAAAAATGATTCAGTGGAAGTCTTTCTTCGTGTTGTATGGTAGTTTAATGCTTTAATATTTATGCCTTAACAACATCTGTATCTGTTTGTTAAAAAAATAATATGCTGTGTTTAAAAGATACTGCTTTAGCAGGGCCCATGGTTCATGCCTGTAATCCCAGTGACTCAGGAGACTGAGGCAGAACAAGTTTGAGGCCAGCCTGGGCAACTTAGTGAGATCTTGTCTCAAAATAAAAATAAAAATAAAAAAGGCCAGGATATAGCTCGGTGGTACAGCAGCCCTGGTTCAATCCCCATTACTGGGGGGAAAAAAAAGAGAGAGCAAGTGAGAGAGAGAAAAGGTACCATTCTTTATTATAGTTCTATATTTAAGAAAACCACTTCCCCTCATATAAATATCAAAGAATTTTTTTAAATATATTTTTTAGTTTTCAGTGGACCTTTATTTTATTTATATGTGGTGCTGAGAATCGAACCCAGTGCCTCACACATGCTAGGCAAGTGCTCTACCACTGAGCTACAACTCCAGCCCTATCAAAGAATTTTTTTGCAGTATCCTCAGATTACTAGAAAGGATAGTACAGGTCACAACATCTTAATTTTTTCAGATAAGAATACCAAGGATCCAGAGTTTTACTCTCCATGGTTACAAAGATATTAAATGGCAAAGCAAGACTGAGACTTAGATTACAATTACAAATACTGGTCTCTTTCTACAATATTTCTCAGACATTTTGTTTTCATCCTGGGATTTCAGAGAGGGTGGATAATGAGAGTTGAAAAGTGCTCATGTGTTTGTATGCTTGGAGAAGAGTGCTACAAATAATTAAATCTGGTCACCTAAACTATTGGGCTTCCCACTGAAGTTGCATTCACTGTCCTAGAGAACAAAATCAGGTATCAGTGAAGCCCTGATAATCGGAAACCGCTACTCTTCTTTTATTTGCCCCAGTACTATCCAGAAGGTTGAAAAAGAAATAAATCAAAAAGATACTGAAGGAAAGTAGTGTTGAGAAAGGAAGAGGCTCTAAGACTGCGGCTAGAAGGACAAGGAAACAATGTGTCCTCTTCATTTCCAAGAATGCCAAGCTCTAGTCAACAATACAAGATGACTGACTGGATTTCACCCTCTGGTGGCCAGAATGTGTCACTGCTGCATTTCCTAATTTCCAACCTACCTCCATACAGATCCTATAGCCTTATGGCTAGCTGAAAAGAACCTTTGAAAATCATGCTGTATGACCTCCTCATCTTAAAGATGAGAAAACTGGTTGGGAAGTGCATCTAAGACTTAACATTTATTTAACTGGAAACTGAAACCTGAATCCAGATCACCTATCAACTACAAAAGTAATTTTGTCACCATTATAGCTATATCACCCAATTTTCTACACAGTATATGATCAGGATATATGCTGAGCAAAGTTTAATCAGGAAGTTAATTGTGCTGCAAAAATAATCACTTAATGCACATCAAATTCAAATATATTATCCCACTAATGCTCATCTCCATTAGTGTAAATGATCAGAATGACTTTTCCATCTCATTCCCACAAAAATATGTTTCATACACTGGACAAAACCTCTACCACAACTATTCTTAGCACCAGAAGAAAAGCATTTCTCTTATGAAGTACACAAAAGACACTTAACTTGACTGTTTTGAAGTCTTATTTCAATATAATCTGTAAGAGTTCACAGAAAGGCTGTTTTATTTGCATTAACCAAATACATTTTAGAATAATCAATTTTTTAATACTCATTTACACAGCTACCTTAAACCAACACAAAGATCCTTACCTTTCATTTAGAAAAGCCATTCAGAGATTCTATTTTTGTTAAGAAAGGACTATTAACCCATGCCTAAAAGAATAACAACATAGTTTTCAAAATCTGCTCCTATGAACCATGTCCAGATATATATATAGATATATATAGATATAGATATATATATGCGTGTGTGTGTATATATATATATAAAACTATATATGTCCAGTTATATATATATATTTTTTTTTGATTCATTAACGTTTAGGCCCTACAGACAAAAGGCAGATAGTGGTAGAATAGTACCAATACCAGTAGTAGTAGAAGAAAAATAAAAAATAAGCTGGGCGCGGTGGCTCAAACCTGTAATCCCAGCATTTAGGGAGGCTGAGACAGGAGAATCGCGAGTTCAAAGCCAACCTCAGCAACGGCAAGGTGCTAAGCAACTCAGTGAGACCCTGTCTCTACATAAAACACAAAATAGGGCTGCGGTTGTGGCTCAGTGGGTCGAGTGCCCCTGAGTTCAATCCCCAGTATCAAAAAGAAAGGAAAAAGAAAAAGAAAAAATAATAATTAGCTACTATTTAATGAGTGCTCACTATGTTAGAGGAACTGTGCTAAATATTGTATATATACTATCTCATCTGATTCCAACTAAATATTACAAGCTAGCTATTATCCCAATTTTACAGATGAGAAATGGGAAGTTTAAATAACTCAAGATCACTACCTTCTAAGTGTAGGTTAGGATTTTAAAAAGTCCCTGCACTTAACTACTATGCTAGAATGCCTAATGGTCTAACAGTATAATCTGTCTCACAATAATGTATTAATTTCATAAATATTTGCAATTTGCTTAGAATCTATGTAAATGTAAAGCAACTAAAAAGAGCTCAAAGACTGCTTCAGTAAAATGAGAAAAACAACCAGGATAAGAATGAAAGAACTTCAAAGCTTTCATAGCATACCAATTTCCAATAACCTTCTAGACTTAAAGTGCTGACAATAATTATTCACTATCATCTCTGAAACTTCCTCATTCACCTTGCCTCACCTCAAAGCCATATGGTAAAGAACCTCACCAGGTGTCAGGAAAGGAACTCCCTCTCTTCTATTCCCCAAGAGAATAATTTCTATATTTCTTCCCTCCAACTTCCCCAAGCATTTGAAATCATCCAGAGGCACATGTGAACATGGGAATAACCACCAGTGGAACTGACAGCACAGTTCTTAGAGTGAAGGAAGTATACAATGCACACTTCCAAATTTGAGTTTTAAAAGACATTTATACATCAAATACCAACTGCAAATGGTATTTTTACATGCAATATTATACAGAAAAATTACAGTATTAAAATATTGGCTTTCCTTGAGTATTTATAGCCTTTGTGCCTCTGCATGCAATTAGACAAAGAATGTAGCCTACACAATGGGAAGAAACATTTCATGAAAAATATGAATATCAGGACAAGAAAAGATATAGGATACACAATTCCAGGAGGATTTGGGGAGTCCTAAAATACACAGGCAAATTATAGCATGAAAAAGTTATTTTCAAAACACAACACAATTAATGCCCCAAACTTATTTTACACTCCACTGGCTATATGTAGTCACCATGCATTAGCTCCAACTGATTTCACACTTTATAGGCTGGGGAAGAGGTTGCAGCTTTAGTCTCTTGCACATTCCAATGACATGGGAACCCCATGGCTCACCAATTTAACTGTTTCATATTTAATGTTAGCACCCATTACTGACTGATTACCTCTAAAGGCAGTCAGATCAAAGCTTTAATGTAACTGAATAATAGCAATATATTATACAATAGAAAGGGAAAGGGAAAAGTCTGCTTTCTGCTATGTATATATACCTGCTGGTAGGGATCAAAGAAAAACCTACTAAAACTTTTTCTCCTAACTATATATCTGGAGGTTGGTCTGTATTTTAGAGTTATTTGAAATTAATTTCTCCTCTCTGCCTGTCCTGAGTTCAACTGACAGCCTATAGTTGACAATAAAGGAGATCAAATGAATAAAGCTTTGAGGACTACACCTAAACCAAGACATACATTACTATTTGATTTTTCCCCCCTCTTTAAGAAGCAGACTAAAGCTAATGAACCATGAGCAAATGTTAAAGAGTATTACACTTAATCGGTGCTTATTGTCTACACATATACACATATGTATGTGTATATACGCGTATTATCTCACTTGATCCCAATTATAATACTAAATGGTATTTATTATTATCCCAACTTAACAGATAAGAAATCTGAAAATTATGTTACTTAAGATCACAGAGCTTCCAAGTGTTGGTTCACAATTCAAAGCCCCTGATATAACTACTACCTTAGACTAGAACACAACCTTCTAAAAACTGTGGAGTAAAACAAATAATAGCAGAGAATATTTAATAAACACCAAAGTAAACTAGCAGCAAAAAGGAATAACTATAAAGGAGGTAAAGTCTATATATCAGCAATATGTAGTTACAACTCTGTATTTCTCTCCTCTCTCCCTATAGTTCTGTCAGTGTGAAAGCCAAATGTGCCCAGTGAGAATAAACCAAAAAAGCAAGTTTCACTTTAAGGCAGGCAACGAAAACATTAGAAAGTTAATAAATAATAGCTTCTATAGAGTTTGAAATTTGCTAATTAAGAGTTTCAAGAATAACAATTACCTTGGAATAAATAACATTTTCAGAGCAATGTTATTTTAAGGCTCAGAAAGCCTATACAGAGGGCTGCAGAACGCTTTCAAAGAAGTTATGATCTATTGATCAAATACTGCTCAAACACTTAAAATTGCTTTCTAATCTATTATTCTTATGACTCAAAAAGAAAGATAAATGTTAAAGATTGATATAAGCTAATAATATGTAATGGCCTTTTCTCACATCAAACAACACATTAATAAAAATGTGATGGGGCTGGGGCTATACAGTTCAGTGGTAGAGCACTTGCCTAGCATGTGTGAGGCACTGGGTTCGATCCTCAGCACCACATATAAATAATAAATGAATAAAATAAAGATCCATCAACAACTAAAAAATATTTTTTAAAATATGAAGTTTTCCCACTTAAGATGCCTCTATCTAAATGAAAAGACACTTTAAAAACAAAAAGGTAGTAGTATTAGTAGTTACTGTTGTATGCAATTGCCAAATAAAGGGAAAAACAGTAAATGATAGAAACCCAGAGGACAGAGATATCACGAAAGGCCTGAAATAGTTAAGGAAAATGTCGTGAAGCAATGGTATTGGGGCCTGAACTTCAGAAGCTGATATTCAGACAGAATTGAGGTAGAAAAAAGAGGCTGAACGTGTAAAGAAACAGTAAAGTTAGAAAGTATTATTTTGAAAATAGTTAACAAACTTTTATTTCAGTTCAAGCTGCTATGAAAAGTACCACAGACTAGGTGGCTTATCAACAACAGAAATTTCTTACATTAGTAGCAGCTGGTAGTCAAAGATCAGAGCACCACCATGGTCTGGTTCTGGTGAAGGCCTTCTAGTTTGTAGATAGCTAACTCCTACTCGTATCCTACAAGGGAGAAAATAAGGAAGACAGCTCTCTGGCACCATCTTAGAAGGTCATTAATCCCATTCATGGGGGCTTTATCCTCAAGATCCAATTACTTCCCAAAGGCCTTGCCTCCAAAATACCAACACATTAAGGATTAGATTTCAACATATGAAGGGGGTGGGGCAAAAATTTACTCCATAACACTAGTTTAAGTAAAGCCAAAGGTTCATTTTAGGAAAACTATGGATGACTGCCAGAAAGACTATATTCAGCCTGGATAGCCTCCACACTAGGATAAGGGGGAGAACATTTGCCTTTCCATTTAGCCCTGGTATCTTTTTCAGTATGTATCAATGCTATAGAAGAGATAACAACCTTGACTGAAACATATCTTTTTCAGTATGTATCAATGCTATAGAAGAGATAAGTAACCTTGACTGAAACCTCGTCTCATGATTACTTAAAACCAATTTCATCAATGAACAAGCAGTAACATATTTAACCTAAAACCAGCAACAGAATTAACAAAAGGAATGGGGTCAAAAACAATGGGCCCCAAACCTAATTCCATATTTAGAATTACACATTATACTTAGGAAACAATCAAATACATTTAACTGGTTGAGATTCCCTTAGCTGAAATGCTTGGGACCAGAAAGTTTCAGATTTCAGAGTTGTTGGATTCTGGAATATTTGCACAGACTTATCAGTTGAGTACCCCAATTTGAAAATCTGAAATCTGAAATACAAAACTTTTTGAGTGTTCAACCTGTACTTTGTATAATCATTATTAAAATCTGAGAAAGACCAGAACCATAAATTGTGCTACATTAAATTATCTTACATAATTCAAGTAATAATTCAGAAACTTATTCCTTGATGTCTGACAAAGATTGCTTTAGTTGGTCATATTTCTGAAATGATACCAGCTGGTGGTATATGCACATGTATGTTTGTAAATCAAATCAAAAGATGCATAAATCCATAAGATACCTTTGCCTGAAATAAAGGCCCAGTCATTTGGGATCTAGATATTCTGCAGACTGTCCCTACTATTGCAATAATTCCTGGAAAAGATAAGTCTCATCTCCATTACCCCGACCTTTTATAGTTTCATTCCCTGGTATAAAGTGATATTTCTAATCTCTTCCAAAAAAATATTATTATTATTATTATTATTGGTACCAGGAATTGAACCCAGGGGCGCTTAACTACTGAGCCACATCCCCAGCCTTTTTTATTTTATTTTTTAAATTTAGAGACAGGGTCTCGCTGAGTTGCTTAGGGCCTCGCTGAGTTGCTTAGGGCCTCACTAAATTGCTGAGGCTGGCTTTGAACTTGCAATCCTCCTGCCTCAGCCTCCCAAGCTGCTGGGATCACAGGTATGTACCACCATACCTGGCCAAAATTTTTAATTCCATCTAATCTCACCTTACAGTTTTGATAACAGAATTAAACAATAACACCTTGAGAGGATAAGTATTTCCCCCCATCCAAACACACACCCATGTTTTGTCAGCAGATCCTAACAACTAGAATAGTTTCCATTCAAACTGCCCACAAAACTTAAGAGTTGCTCTACCTTCTCTCATTTCTTCCCCGCCCCATCTCCTCTTTAACTTCCATGCAACTACTTTACCCTGCTGTACACCTTCTCCAACTGCTGCTCAACAATTCACAGGCTGCCACAGATTGTCAGCACTGCGTTTGGGGACTTAACAAGTACTCTTGTGGGACAGTAGAGTGTGTTAGTACAGCATTTTCCTGGACACAATGTCACTCTTTATAGGCAGTTGCAAATTAGTTTCTTAAAAAAAAAAATAATACTCCTAATAAGACAGGTACAAGGAGATTTTAAATAACCAAGATTAAAACTCACTTTGGTTTAATGAGATCTAGGCAATTTCAGTTATGTACAATGAAATCCCATGCATCTACTTACATGAGCCAAGCATTTAGAAATGTCTCAAGATAGCTTTCTGATGCTAACAAAAGCAAAAAACTACCAAAAACCATATCAAAAGAGAAACTTATTTCCCCCTTTTATCTGTGCCCATGACTCCTCAACCTTGTATTCGTTTTGAGAACACTGTTTAAACTCAAGTCTCAACATCAACATTTATATCTCACCATGTCTAGCTGTGCTAAACAATTTAAAATAAAATTCTGCAAATCATCAGTATCATGTTATTACAGTTTCCATCCAATTTTTGCCGTGTGCTTCAGCAGCACATGAGTACAATTATCTTCTCACAGTTGCTGTAACTGACCCTTTGATTACTACTAAAGCCTTCATCCTGTACATCAGCTTCCCAGTTGCCAACTGGCAGCACACAAGAGTCAGAAGCTGGAATATACTGAAAATATCAAAGAATGGGTAAGAACACCTCTCACAAAACAGCAGGTCATATCAACTAAGTCTCTGAAAGAAAAAACATTAATTGAAAATAAATACTTATAGGATAGTATTAAAAATCAAAATTAGTTATCTAATTGTTTTTTCACTCCCAAATTCTTTAATAACATTATTCATTCTACTTTATTATATATACTTTACTAAGGATTTAAATGACCATCTATTCTTTCTGAATAAGTTAATTAAGCCCCTATAATATTTATGTCATTGACATCCCTTCAATAACACTGCATCTTTGCTGCTCCCTATGTGAATTATAGGAAAGTTAGAGTTTGATAAGAAGCTCAATTGCTACAATGGAAAGAGACTAAACCAACAAAGCTATAATCCAACTCTGAAAACTAATTCCAAAATTTAACCAGTCTTTACTATTTCCACAACAAACACCAAAATTAAGAAAGACAAAGACAACAGAAGAAATAAAATCTTCAGAAGACTGTAAGTCTCTCAGGAAATTGACCCTTTCAGACTTGTTTTACAGGACAGTAATAACACTGAAGTAACAAAATGTAAGCAAATATTTAAATAAACAAATTTCTATAAAATTTGCCTAAGTACAGGAAACTAACTTGCCACATTTATATTTTGAATAATAAAACTCTACACCATGCAAACAGACTGTGTGTGAAGGCATACTGTACAAAATTCCCTCTGACAGACAGCAGCCTCACCTGGAAATAATAACAGCAAAAGTTAACTTTTATAAATAGTATTTCTTTTGACAACTATCTTTGGCATTTAACTTTCCTTATCTAATTTTGTAACTACGAAGAGTTTAATAGTGATTACCATACAATGTGTAATGAAAACAAGTACTTCTTAGAAGCTCATCAACAAAACAGAACAGGAAATGACAGGCCTATAAGGCCTAACAGGACAGAAATGACTTCTATTATCAAAACAGATAAAACACAGACTAGTATAAATGACCAAAAACACACAAAGATGTTCAACTCCCTATCATTATTATAGTTCCAATATATGGGGTAGTTGGCCAAAAAACAAACCTCATCAGTTAGCAAAGAAATGCAAAATAAAAATGCTTTTTTTTCTTGCCTGTTTTTTAGATAAAAAAATGAATGGTGAGGTCTTATTTTGATGGATGCCAACAGAATGAGGTTCAAGTACACTGTTAGTGGAGGTACACATTTTATTACTATAGAAAGCATTTTAGATCTGTTTTAAGGTTTTCAAATGATCACTTTATAACTTTTGTTAAATAAACAACTTATTTTACAGTATGCTTGATACCCTATGTATCTATGACTAGAGATATGTCTACATCTGAGTGATAAATATGCAGAGTGTCTGAGCTTTGTCTAAATGTTAGGCACATTTGTGGAATTAAAGGTACCTAGGTTTAATACATGCAAGGTAATCAATAAGTGGTTTCTTTTATACAATAGGCATTGTATATGGACCTTAAATATACAAAACAGTCAATGAAGTTTTTGGCATTTCTGCCATTTGTATTCACCATCATTCAGATGAGAAAAATTCCACTAAAAATTCCACTCCTACCATTTAAAACCCAATCTGTACCTGCCTACTTTGAAAATGGAAGGAGATATTTTAGCAATGTTTCAGAAACTTAAAAATCAAAGGGTATTTGACCAGGCAGTTCTCCTTCAAGGAATTTAATCTAATAAAATACAAGAACTTCTACACAGATACTTATTCCAGAGCTATTTACAATAGTGAAAATTTATAAGCAAATTTAAGGTTCACTGACATGAGCCCAGTTAAATAAATTATGGTACATTCATACCATAGAAAACTACAGACAATAAAAGGAATGACATAGCTCTATAGATTTGACATGAAGATCTAAAAACCATTACTGAGTTTTTTTTTAAAATGGAGAATTTAACAAGAAGTGTAAAAAAACAACACAAAGGGTTGGGGTTGTGGCTCAGTAGTAGAGCACCTGCCTCGCACGTGTGAGGTTCTAGGTTCGATCCTCAGCACCACATAAAATAAATACATAAAGATATTGTGTCCATCTACAATTTTAAAAAATATTTTTAAAAAAATGAAGGAAACTTTAAAACATTCCTGAAGTATACAAAAGTAGATTTGGGCAAATGGAGAGTTCTCTCTTATTCTGGATAAAAAACTCAGAATAATTTAATATCATAAAGCCAGTAAGTTAAATACAAATACCAGAAAACTTTTTTTAAATGGAGATAGACAAGCCGATGACAAAGTTTAACAGAAAAATAGTCATGTAAGGATAGTCAGAAAAACGTTAAAAATTTAAAAAGCTAGCCCCGTATTACTATTAGACTTTTTTTTAAATTTTTTTTAGTTGTAGATGAACACAATATCTTTATTTATTTTATTTTTATGTGGTGCTGAGGATTGAACCCAGTGCCTCATGCATGCAAGGCAAGCGCTATACAACTGAGCCACAATCCCAACCCATATACTATTAGACTTCTAACAGCAACAGAGAGAAAGTGATAAAAAGTCCAGAAATAAATTCATACAAAAATTGTGCATATGATAAAGGTGGAATCTCAAAATCACTAGGGAAAGTTGGTCTTATTGGAACAAGTAGTTTGCAAAAAAGATTATAATATTAAAGAAATAGTTCACACACCTTATTTTGTAGTAAGTTTTCAAAATCGAATGCATACTTTACACTTAGAACACATTTCAATCCATGTTGTAAGTAGCTACCCTACTATACAATGGAGGATTGGACTATATGCCCTAAGGTAAAGAAAAAAAAAAACTATAACCAAACTGAACTCTGCTTACTAGGTGTCTTTTATATAATGGTATGAGTTAGCAATTCTTAAACTATTTTTTTTTACACTCCAGAATTGAACCAATAAGCAAAAATTTCTCACTGTTGGATGGAGCCATAAATATGAAAGGAGAGAAGACAAAATTTCTGTACTGTTTGTTAGATCAGAACCAAAGGTATCAGTATAAACTCACTACATTTAGTAAACAAGAAAAGTTTTATCAGTGTAAATACACAGACACACAAATATCACATATATGTATTTCCCAGGCATCTGCAGAGAGGGCTTTGAAGCAATGATATCCAGTAGCAGCTAAGACTTTTAGAGTTCAGACTATAGCTTACAAAGCCATTCTCTACACAAAGGAACCGGGGATCCTTGAAGAAATCACTCATTCCAGGGCTGTGCAATGTGACCCTAAAATGCCATGCGGAAGCAAGAAGTGCTCAAAGAATGACTGTCATGTGAAATGGAGACAGGAATCAGCTTGAAGGGGCTCCAAATGGCCAAATCAGGGAAAGAGTGAAAAATAAAGTAATACCGTAAGTATAGAAGGAATGATACAATCAGTAAATCACCATAGGAACCATTTTGAAAATTATTCGGGCAGACCTCATCAACAGATATTAAAATCAAAAGTAGCAAAATATTTTATGAAATCTCAATGTATGTTTCCTGAGATATTTTGAAATTACAAAGGGAACGTAATGCCACTGAACTATACCTTTAAAAATGGCTAAAACCTGAAAACAAATTGTTATATACATTTTACCACACACACACAAAAAATTTACAAAAGGAACTGGGTGCGGTGGTGCATGCCTATAATACCAGCAGTAGGAAGGCTAAGGCAGGAGAATCACAGGTTCAAAGCCAGGCTCAGAAACAGCAACGCCCTAAGCACCTTAGCAAGACCCTGTCTCAAAATTTAAAAAATAAAATAAAAAGGGCTGGGCATGTGGTTCAGTAGTTAAACATCCCTGGATTTAATTCCTGGTACCAACAAAGAGGGGGGAAAATTATGAAAGGAAAAACAGTAACTCTGTGAAAAGCCTAGCAGATTCAACCTTAATGGAGTAAGGTTGGACACATTCTACAAAATAACCAGCCTGCACCCTTCAAAAATGTCCGTGTCATGAAAAAACAGACTGAGGAACTGCTCTAGATTAACAGAAACTACAGAAATAATAAAAAAATGAACACACTCCATGATCTGGAATTTCCTTTTTTTAAAAAATATTTTTCTTAGTTGTGGATGGACACATTATTTTACTTATTTTTATGTGGTGCTGAGAATCCAACCCACGTGCCAGGCAAGTGCACGTTCCCAGCCCCTGGAATTTCCTTTTATTATCAAGTACATTATTGGGACCATGGGTAAAATGTAAACAAGTCTGTGGATTATAATATTAAATCAACGTTAATTTCCTGATTTTGACAGCATTACATAAAAGAATGTCCTTGTTTTTAGAAAATGCATGCTAAAAGATTTAGGCATGGGGAAGGGGTCTATGTCTTTCTTTCACAAGAAATACAGTTATGTACCACATGATGTTATGGTCAACACAGACTGCATATATGACAGTGGTCCCATAAGATAATAATGGAACTAAAAAACTCCTACCACTTAGCATCAGCATAGCCATAGCAACATGTCACTTGTGTGTTTGTGGTGATGTAGGTGTAAACAAGCCTACTGGGCTGCCAGTAGTTCTGTTGTACAAAAGTATAGTGCACAATTATGTACAGAATGTGCTGTGTGATGATTATCAACTGTTACTGGTTTACCATACTATATTATATATGTTATATACATACATAGTATATTTACTATACTTTTCATCATTTTAGAATGTGTTCTTAAAAAAAAGTACTGTAAAACATATGCCATGTTTTATAGGCAGCAACCTCATACATCAAGTTTACCATGTCTTTTGACTGCTTCAAGAAGCAACATCAAGTGATTGACCTATTCTACTTAGGTTTACATAAGTACTCTGATGTACACACAATGATTAAATCACTTATGAATGCATGTCTCATAATGTTTCCCCATCATTTAACACCACATGACTGTATACACCTATATACTAAAAGGCAATAAGGAAATACACTAAAATGCTAACATTTGGGATATATAGGTGAATTCTTTCTCACCACTATTAGACTTTTCTCTGTAGTCTGAAATAATGTTAACATAATTAAACTGTTTAAAAAACAAAGACATCAGCACAGTGCCTGGGCAGAAAAGCTACAATCAAATAAATAGCACTTGTTAGATGTTGTTAATGAAAATATAATCTCTTAGGAGTCTGAGCAAAAAATTCTTGAGATATATACTTTTATGGTGAAAAAAATGGATGAATTAAAAAATACATGTAGTATGTCCCATTTAAATATACACATACACAGATAAAGACACAGAATACTAAAAATATACACTACATTATTAACAATGGTTACCTCTGGGTATGGAACTAAAGGGATTCTCATTTTCTTCCTCAAGCTCAGTATTTTTCTACTTATAATAAAGAAGACTTTTGTCATTTTTTTTCCAAAAATTAATTTTAGAAATTAAAGTGATAGCTCACAATCAAGGAAAACGTGACATCATTCCTTTTCTATAGCAATGCCCTTTCTATAGACCTATGTTTAGTTACTACATTTGAACACCATATTATTATTTTTTTAATATTTTATTTAGTTATAGATGAACACAATACCTTTATTTATTTTATGTGGTGCTGAGGATCGAACCCAGTGCCTCATACATATGAGGCAAGCGTTCTACCGCTGAGCTACAACCCCAGCCCCTTGAGCACCATATTATTACTTCACCTGTGCTTATTAAAATAATGATCATGCAGTATAATTTCACATAAGAATATCCTAGTCTTGGCCAGACACAGAGGTGCACACTTGTAAGTACCAGTGGTTTGGGATACTGAAGCAGGAGGATCTCAGTTCAAGGCCAGCCTCAGCAACTGAGCATGGCCCTAAGCAACTTAGTAAGATCCTGTCTCAAAATAAACAAAACAGGCTGGGGATGTGGATCAGTGGTTAAGTGCTCCTTGGGTTAAATCCCTAGTACCAAAAAAAGAGACTATCAGCAAATAATATTTGCACAAGCATGATAATAAAAATAAAACATTAACTATTTCATGTAACCAAATATTGCAATAAAAGTAAATTGAGAGGCTAGGGGCAATCCAACAGTGGAAATGGTGATTTAAGAATGAAACTTTCTATACCATAATGAAAACTCAATACATAATGAATAAATAAGTGAATTGAAAGATAGCATTATAAAAACATCATTTTAAAATGTGAAGATATATAATGCCAGAAGAAATAGCTTAAGGAGTTGAAAATGGTTACCTTTAGGAACTACAGAGAACAGGGAAGGTAGAACAAAAACTATCCCCTGTATTTTGTTATGAATTACTTTTCAATATTTTACTTTTTAAATTATGTCTATTTTAAACAATACCCATTGATAAAAGAATTTAGAAAGTCATTTCAAATTAACAAAAGTCAAATAGCAACATACAATCTCTTTTTATCTTAAATAAAGAATTTCTCATTCAAACTTGTTAATAACATTTTCAGTTGAAAGTGAGAAAAAATTCTAGGGAAAATGTTATCTTTTTGTTGGAAACACTTCACATTTCTAACACTGAAAGAGTATAAACACAAAATACAGAAGCTTTAAAAATAAAAAAAAAATTTAAGTACCAGTTGAATGGATAGAATTCAGTAATTGTACTACTATGAAGATTTTAAGTCTGACCTTACAAATTCATTAATCATCAGGAGACAGTGCAAATAACACATTTAATTAAATTTACTCATTAAACTATTTTGGGAAATAAGATTAAGAGCAGTGACAGAGAGAAGTAACATAAAAGACAGAGATGATTAAAAACATTGGCCAAAAACCAACCAAATTGGCGAATGAATGGAGGACTGAGTAAAAATTATAGGCTTTAGATCAACAGAAGAGGGATATCAGAGGTTTTCTTATCAATTTTTCTGTACATTGTTGCCATGTGAAATAATTTTGTTCAACACTGTTAAATGGAAATATACACATATGTACACACATATATACACACAGGATCCATAAAGGGATTATATCCTAGAAACAACCTACTGGTTGAGTGTCCCTTATCCAAAGTACTTGGAACCAGAAGTGTTTCAGATTTCAGAGTATTTCAGATTAGGGATGTTTAACCTGTACTTTTGATGCAATTAAGAATGAGCTTGTACTCAATTTCATAATAATAGAAGTTCTACTGAGGATTACCAATAACGAATTAAACTGTCCTAAAGACAAGGAACTATTATCTACCCTGTATTCCTCTTCTAGCTACACTTGTCTAAGTATTCCTATTCTTTAATCCTAGGCACTAACCGTTCAAATAAAGTGTACATTTCCCAAACCGTCCATTAGCAAGCTACAGCTATGGAATTAAATTTTACCAATGGAATATAAACAAAAGTAGTATACATATAAAATCCAGGAATTTATCTTTTAAGGGAGGCAAATGTGTTCTTCTTCCTTTCTGATGGTCAGAATGCGGAAGAAATGGCTACAGCTCTAGTAGACCCTAAAGAGACTTTGGAAAAGGACAGAATCCACACATAGTAGATAAACAACATGACATATTGGTAAACCATACCAGCCCTAAACTGACTTACTGGAACTCTTCATCTCAAGAGAAATAAACTTCTATTCTGTTTAAGTCTCTGTTACTTGGTTGCAACCAAATTAATCCTAATTAATTTAACTTCTATATTAATATGTTTTCTTTCTCTAAACAATCTCTGTTCCTTTGCAGGCTCCTTTTCTGCTTCCCATTCCTCTACTGTGAGTATTCCCCAATATTCCATCCTTAGTCTTCTCTTTTCCCACCAACCTCTAGGACAAAATAGTCTTTAAAAAAGACTATCTCTGATCATCTGAGCTCTAATTTTATCTCCAACAGCCTATTATTCTATCAACATGAAAAAATAACATAAAAGAATGTAGCTGATTTTTAAAATGAAAGAGATAATCAGATAAAGTGGTAATGGTAGCAATAGCTGTAACAGTTGTGGTAATAAATAGCTATAAGTACCAAGCATTGTTCTAAACCTAAGAGCTAGTCCTCACAACAATTCCGCAATACAAAAAGTGTTATCACCATCCCCATTTTACAAATAAAGAAAAGGAGATCCAAACAAATTGCTTGCTCAAGATACACAACTAATGTACTAAAGAGATCATTAAAACCTGACTCCTAGAACATACCCTTTAACCAGTGCACACTAACTAGGACCTTGTTCCAAAGATAACACAGTTTAAGGCTTTTTACCATCTTCAGCAACTGCAATAATCATTTAAATATCCACCATAGTAATAAACTGTATGTCTTTGCAGATTAATTTTTAGAAACTGTCATCACTTAAGCATAAGTATGGTAAATAAGATAGGTGGTCAAGCAAGATAATACTCTTTGGGAGAAAAGGAATAGGACCATGAGACTGATTTTCTTATATGGCTCTACTGGTTCCAGAAGCAGTTCCAAAAGACAAAGTCCAAAGAACATTTATTTGCTAGAATAAATGTGTGGCCTCAAAAACATATTAAAAGGGACAGTACTCATTAAGATTAATAAATGTTTAAAGCACCAGATTTTCTAAATCACTTAAGTTATACGATACCTAGCATTTAACATTACAAATTGAGTTCATTATCTTTCTCCTACACACATCTGAGGCCCTTTCCCAATGTTACTCTCTATCACTGACACAACTACTAAATATTTTCCAGGTGTTCCTGCTTGGGGTTATCTCGCACACATAACCACCAAGACAACCTTTCTCAAATATTGTTATCACTATATGAATCTCAACAGAAGTACCGTTATCTATTGGATCACATCTAACCAGGGTATAGAAAACACTTTATAATTAAATACATTAAAGACTTAGGATGTAACTTAGCTGTAGACCACTTGTCTAGGCACTGGGTTAGATCCCTAGCACCACCAAAAGCAAAATAAAATTAGTATTTCTGTGAAAGTATAAATTGTTATACTATGAAGGATGAACACCACAAATAGCTTTACATCAGTGCAGACTGGCTTTTCTACCATCTGAGTTAGCCTCAAAAGTATTTTAGTGGGGCTGGGGTTGTAGCTCAGCAGTAGAGTGCTTGCCTCCCAAGCGTGAGGCCCTGGGTTCAATCCTCAGCACCACATATAAAGCAATAAAATAAAGACATTGTGTTCATCTACAACTAAAAAAAAATCTTTAAAAAAAAGTATTTTAGTAATTTTTCATTATTTTCATGATTTTCCATTTTCAAAACAGTATAATTTAGTAATCATGAATAAAAAATTATGTACCTGAAACTGGTCACTTCTAAGAGGTGAGATTATGGGTTAATTGTGTACTCCTCCCACAACAGGCAGATTCCATGTAACTGCTGCTCTCCTTGGATCTGCCAAGTTGTGACACTTATGACTTCCAAGGCTAGCTCAAAAAGGCAATGCAAGCCGGGTGTGGTGGCGCAAGCCTATAATCTCAGCACTTTGGGAGGCTGAGACAGGAGAATCGCGAGTTCAAAGCCAGCCTCAGCAACGGTGAGGCGCTAAGCAACTCAGTGAGACCCTGTCTCTACATAAAACACAAAATAGGGCTGGATATGTGGCTCAGTGGTCAAGTACCCCTGAGTTCAATCCCTGGTACCAAAAAATAAAAAAATAATAAATAAATAAATGGCAATGCAAGCCAGGCACAGTGGTGCACACCTGCAATCCCAGCAGCTAGGGAGGCTGAGGCAGGAGGATCACAAGTTAAAAGCTAGCCTCAGAAACAAAGCAAGGCTGTAAACAACTTAGCAAGACTCTGACTCAAAAACATTAAAAATGGGGGAGAGGTGCTGTGGATGTAGCTCAATAGTTAAGTGCGCCTGAGTCCATTCCCTATACACCCCCTGCCGCCCCTGCCGCTGCCACCACCACCACCACACCACTACCACCAAAAAAAAAAAGCAATGCAGTTTCTACTTGGTTCTCTCAGGGTGCTCACTCTTGGGAAACAGCCATCACCAAGCTCAAATTAGCCTTTGTGGAGAGACCATATGTAGGTGTTCCGGGGGACAGACAACAATCACTAGACATGTCAGTGAAGAAGCCTCAAGATTCTAGCTCCCAGTCATCAAGTCACAACCAGCTTTCAACCTTACCTAGTTAAGGCTTAAGTGCAGCATCTTCACACTGCCCTGATTCTCGACAAAATTCATAAGCAAAATAAAACAGCTGCTTTGCATTAGTAAGTTTTATTAGCATGGCTTGCTACACAACATCATCTAACCCGAAAAAGCACCCTTACTCTATCTAGTTCAACAGCTTCATATTAAAACATACATTACTCTCTAAATATCAAGCTTTTCTCAATTGGGCAGAACTATTAATAGGATAATTCTACTTAGAGGGCTTAATAATTCATCTCCAATATATTGTAAGAACCTATTATTTGTAATACTATGCTAAAAGCCTAAGACACAGGATGAATAACAGTTAAGTTTACAATATAGGGAGAAAATAAAAATAGGTATACAAATATTTATGAAAGTACATAAGTGCCAAAGTAGGTATATAAAAATAACTCTACCACAAATGGTTAATTTATAGTATAATTTTGGACTTATAAACAGCTTTTTTACTCCTTTAGGAAAGCAGAACTTCAGTAAACACCTGGCAGTGGGGGGAGATAATTGGGGGAAAACATGAAAAAGGTGGGACGTTATTTTATGTTTACAGTATGAAATTGAGTATTTTCTGTTGTTATCCTTTAAAGTTTTCTATATTTCCCAAGTTTTCTATAGTAAGTATGTATTAGATTTTGAGGGAAAAAATCATTTAAAAAAGGAAATAACATTTATTTTTCTTTAAATATGTTTAAAATACAGTATGAGGGGTCAAATAAGTAGTTAACCGGACTGTAACAAACTGGCTTGGTAGTTGTATGTTGAATATACAATATAAGTTTTTTTTTAATATTTATTTTTTTTAGTTGCAGGCAGACAAAATATCTTTATTTTTACATGGTGCTGAGGATCGAACCCAGTGCCTCACACATGCTAGGCGAGCACGCTACCACTGCGCCACAACCCCAGCCCACAATATGTTTAATATTAAAGGGAAAATGATAGTATAATAAAAACTGCATAAGCATTTTACTTGATTTACTATTAATATCTGCTTTTCTTTCCTAACTATAAATATTTACAAGTTCTCCTCAAATAACAAAAACCAAATGAATAAGCTCTCTATCTCGATCAAACCTTCCTGGTTGTTCCCTCACTCATTTTCTGACTGTTTTTCATTGGTTAGACTGATCTTCTAAATCTGCCCTTCTCTTTACATCTGATCACCTTACTTTCCAACTACCTACGCACCTGCCCTACTCAATGTTTCTGATTTTTCTATCTCCCACACACCTGCCTACTAGATACATCTGCACGACAGTATTTTTGGACTCTTTCTTTCCACCCCATGGTTAGTTACCCACCCCATTTTCAAGACATCCTTATTGTTTATTTTTATTTTTTAGAAGTAAGAGTTAATATTATGCCTATTTTACAGCTAAGAAAACAAACAGGACCACTGGTATAAATTTGAGAGGATTTAAATCCAAGTGCTTCCCTTCTTTAATACTCTTGTGACATTCCATCACAAACAACTTGAAACAGCCCAAATATCGCCAATATTAACACATTCAGATTTTTTTCTAAGAAGCAAATTTGCTATTAAGGAATGCTAAAATCTTTGGCCCAGATTTTTTATTCTGCATCAAGTTAAATGGTCATAACTGTCAGACACTTCCCTATTTCAGAAATTCATATTACGTTCAGAGGTTAGCCCATATTATTTGGAAACTTCACAATACTAGAGACACCAGAACCTGTTTCCAACAATACTTCTTTGCTTCTGTTTTTATTCCTTGTCCCAAATCTGCCATGTTTGGCATTAAAGGAGACAAACAAGAGGGACAACAAACATTAATAAAGCTGAAGAGTGAATCTGAAGAATGGGAAACTATACGGCTAGCATGGCAATGAGTAATGCACACCAAACTGGAAGAAACTGGTCTGTTTTATTGAGAGAGAAGAAAATTCTCTTCAAATGCAAGCTTACTGCTGATGAGCAACACTCTATACTTTACTCCTATCTAGTGCTATGACAACTGGAATTTCTCCGTAATTCAGTTAAGTTCTCAGGAATCACCTTCATTCAATCAAGCTTCATTCATCCTGCTGGGCTCATTAATAGAGAACTCTAAAGTACATTTTCAAGTAGGCAGCATAGAGGTAGGGTACTCTTTCAACACATGAACAGCCTACTTCTATTTCTTCCCACTTCTCTTATAGGTAGGAAGTCTGTAACAAATATAATTCAACAACTGAAAGAAATTACAGTTCTGGTTAGCAGCTGTCAAAGATCATCCTGTAGGTCACCAGTTTTATACACAGCATGAGGGTTAGTCTTAATAAATTAATTAAAAATCTATACTTTTACTCCTTATCCTAGTTTTCTTATGACTAATGAGCTACATGCATGACAAATGAAAAACATACTAGCCTTTTCACTTATTCATTTATTGGTGAGATATTTGTGAATAGTTAGCTCATGAAAATAATGAGGACAAGGTCAGATTCAGTGCTGGCCAATTAGATTTTCAATATTTCATGTTCCATAGTCACAGTTAACTACCTTAATCCTGGGTAACAAAAGAACACTAATCTTGTGAAGCATTACCAACATCTATAACTTTAAAATAGTAATAACAATCCCTATTTTTTACCAGGTTCGGCTAGTATATGCCTAGTTCAAATAATCTCAGATCTTTTTAGCCATGTTTCCAACTTTAAAGTTTTATACTCAGTACTACTTCAGCAATACCTGGTCTCAAACTGACTTCAAAGCGTAGGTTATTTTCACAATACAGTATGGCCTCTCCTGAGTGTGCCTCAGTGACATGGGATAATCAACAGAATGCTCCTATTCAGAACTTTCCAGCACAGTCATTACTGAGAATTCATTGTGCCTACTCAGATACTACAGTCGAGAGTGAAGTTTACCTTCCAAACTCCTTGCAACTAAAAATGCGTCAAGGAACAAAAGTGTTTTTAAAAAAAATGGAAAAAACACATTAGAGCATATAAAGTAGATTCTAATGAAAGTGACTGTCTATTGTAACAGCTTTTAATACAATTCTGTTGTGAAAAAAAAAAGTTTTCTTGCTAATTCATAACTAAAAATCTGAAACTGAACAAAGGATAGCCAGGGGATACACAAATCAAAAAAGCGAATAAAGATTTCTTGAACATCTGAATCTATAGGTTTCTGTTGATTCCATCATAGCACTTGAAGAAAGTAAAGTACACATTTCAATTCTAAGACTTTGCCTTAACCAACAAATCGTTTTTCTCTATAAAGTTTCCCTCTCCGGTTTCTCTCACTCACTCCTTATAATTAAACGTCCCCATGCCAACAGCAGCAGCAGCCACTAAGTTTCCACCTTTAAAAAATGAAGGTCAATGGGCACCATGTCGCACACCTGAATTCCTACTCAAGAGGCTGACGCAGGACATCATGTGTTCAAAGCCAGCCTGGGCAACATAATGAGACCCTGTTTCAAAATAAAAATTTTAAAAAGGGCTGAGGATGTAGCTCAGAGGTAGAACACTCCTGGGTTTAATCCTTAATACTAAATTTTTTTTTAAAAGCCTCTATTGGGCTGAAGTTTTCAAGTCAAATAGACTGACTTAAAAAAAATAAGTTTTTTTCTCACTACAGATCATAAATGAAACACCAGTCCAATTTCAACCAAGTAGGTAAAAAGCAACATTTGGAATCTCTAAAAACATAGAAATCACAACACATCCCAACAACTTTTTCACAACAGCATTGAAGAAGTCTTTAAAAGTGGGGAAAAAAAATGAACCCAGGTTTCATGCACCCTACCACTGAGCTACACTCCTAGCCCCCATAATTCCTCTTATATAAAACAACACTGCAGGGGCTGGAGTTGTGACTCAGCGGTTGAGTGCTTGCCTCGCAAGTGTGGGGCACTGGGTTCGATCCTCAGCACCACATACAATAAATAAAGGTATTGTGTTCATCTACAACTAAAAAAAATTTTTTTAATAAAATAACACTGCAAAAAAAAAAGTTTACAATCTGAAAACACTATTTAGAGGATTTTGTTGTTGGTAGTGATGATGGTAGTAGTTTTTTTGTTTTCTTTTGTTTTTGGCAGTACTGGGGATTGAACGCAGGACTGAGCTACATCCTCGGTCCTTTGTACTTTTATTTTGAGGCAGGGTCTTGCTAAAAGGCTGGTCTTGAACTTATGATCCTCCTGTCTGAGCCTCACCAGTTGCTGGGATTACAGAGGAGTGCCACTACACTGGCTTTTTATAGTATTTTATTTTTTAAGTCTATAGGTTAAGGATAATTATCCTCATTTTATAAACAAACGGAATCTCTAGAAAATACCTATAATTTTCATCATTTCTTATCATAATAATCAATAAAAGCAGCAACAAAATAAGAATTTATTACTAAGGCCTTAAAAGACACATCTCACTTAATCCTTACAGACACATTATGAAGGAAATGCTATCACCTCTGTTTTAAAGATTAGTAAATAGGCTCAGAGAAGTCAGCTAATTCATACAAGTTGAAAACTGGTAAGTCACAACATCAGCATTTGAATTCAAATTTGTTCTACTTTGTACACAGTACTAAAGCACTTTACTGCCATCCTGTGTTTTTTGAACTATATTCAAGTATTTTCCAATCAATAATTTTGGAACAAATACAGGCTAAAATACCTAATTACTACAACCCAAAACCCTTTTAAAATTGACTGCAAAAATCTCTATTCTCTACAAGGTGAAAAAGAAAATAAGTCAATGAGCAACCTCCTTAAGAGTCTCAGAGTTCAATCATCAGAAAACTGCCTGAAAAATTGGCTACTGATATTCTGAATTTAACTGTGAGGAAACAGACTCCTGGCACACACATCAAGGATAGATGAAAATAACATTATTTCAGCTAGAATGCACACAGGTTAGTAGGACTGTGTTAGAAGCAGAGCTAGACTTAGTGCATGAGTAGCATCAGCAGCAAAAGACATTAAGAACTGTTAGAAATTGATAATTAGTTCATCATCATACTTTGTGGAGCTTTAAGTGCTTTCTTAGATGCTGGTTATCTGTGTGGTATTGAAAAAACGTTATAACAGACCAAAAGGAGCAGATACTTGTGTGTGCATTGGAGAGGGGAAAGTCCAAATTCTGGTGGGTCTTAAAATCCAGACGAAGTTTAAAACTGACTCCACAGGTGGTGAGGCCCTAATGTCACTTCTTCACTGGGAACCCAGCATAAGACCATTTGTATGGTTCATACTAGTTTCCAAAGAGACCCTCACTGTATTTATTAACTCCTCTGCTTCATAAAGATGTGGTTTTTAAAATTTAACTGACCTGAATTGGAAACTGAATTATACCACAAGTATTTTAAACATGCTTTATAGCCCAAAGCTTTCGCACATATATCACCTTCTGCTGAATCCCCAAATCCTGGAAGGCAGAATAAGGAAAAAAGATTAGTGTCCCCATTTTTCAGATAGAGATAATGAGGCGACGGGAAACAATGTACAACAAAAGACCACAGATCGCCGGGCGCGGTGGCACACGCCTTTAATCCAGCACTTTGGAAGGCTAAGACAGAAGAATCGCGAGTTCAAAGCCAACCTCAGCAACGGCGAGGCGCTAAGCTACTCAGAGAGACCCTGTCTCTACATAAAACACAAAATAGGGCTGGGGATGTAGCTCAGTGGTCGCGTGCCCCTGAGTTCAACTCCCAGTACCAGGAAAAACAAAAACAAAAACCTCCACAGGTCCAGTAAGCAACAGATCCAGACTCATCCCATGACATCAGCCTCCAAACCAAAGCTCCTGCTCTTAGACAACTCAGAAGTAGCTGTACTTCTGAGTGAAGAAAACTTTGATGATAGCACTAGAGTTTTCCCAGGGCAGCTCCAAAGGAGCAGGAAGTGCATCCTCCTTTACAAACTGTTCACTCCCAGCCCAGGACCCCGGGCTCGCAGCCTGAAAATCTCCACTAACCCCCCGGTGGTCGCGGGGTTCCCTCTGCCGCGCACCCCGCTGCAGCACTGCTGGGGGCACCACGGACCCCGCTCACTACCTGTTGAAACCTGGGAGAGGGACGACCCACACCCTGGGAGCACTTAGGGTGAGGCCCAAAAGGGGCATGTGGCCCCTGCGAGGGCAGAAGGGTCCCGGGAGGGTTTCTGGCGACCCAGGGCCCACGGGGATCTAAGGGCAGGAGCTTCCCAGTAACCTCTGCCCTAGGCGGGGGCCGGACCTGTCCGTCACGTGAAGAAAAAAATACCGGTAACAAACACAAGAAGAAACGAAGTCGCGTCTCGGACTGTGAGGGGGAAAATGCGGTCAACGAACCCCAGCCGGGGGTGCCAAGGGGTCGAGGGAAGTAGGGCTCGTGGTTACCGAGACGCCGAGGATCTCTTCTTCCGCCGCCTCGCCAAACCTCGGGCTCTTCCGCTCGCGCCGAAGAAGCGCGCTCCAGGTCTCAGCCACGCCCCCGCGCCGCAGGGCCTTCTGGGGGCTGTAGTCCGCGCGAGGCCCGGTCGCGCCCACTGCGTCGGGTCACATGGGGCGGGGCTGGCAAATGGCGAGGGCGGGAGGGTGTTTACATGCTTGTTCTAATAACCCTCCCTAGTTGCCCTCAGCTGTAAACGTGCTCGCCTCTCCCCACGCTCTATCTCTCCTGTACCTTCTCTTTTTTTCTGTTCACAGCCAAGTTTATTAAAAAATAGTACACTCTCTGTCTCCATTTCCTCATTGTGCGCACTCTATTCTGCCATGCAGCTTCTGCCCCAGCGGAAAATGTCTTTGTTGCTGTCAGTCCCTGTTGCCAATTTATCGGAGGTGTTTCTAGGCTCATCTTAAATCTTAGCCCTTTGACGTTATTGGACGTTATCACTTATTTTCCATAACACTGTCCAGGTTTTCCTTTTTCCTTTCAAGCCATCCTACTCAGTATCTTTCAAGAATTACTTTACTAACTCACTTTTAAATGTTGGTGTTCTCCAGAACTCTTGATCCTGCTCCTGAGCACATTGTTTATACTTCCGACTTCCTATAAGACCTCTCCTCGTCTTTGTCTCAACAAGCATCTCCAAAGTACTTGAAAAGTTTGGGGCTAGGGATGTAGCTCCATGATAGAGCACTTGTATATAGCATGTATGAGGCCCTCGGTTCCAGCCCCAGCATCCCAAAACAAACAAAACTTATAAAGTGAACTACTACCCCTCTTCCCAGATTCACCCCTCTTTCTTTCTCTTCCACCCAGATGAGAAAGATGGTCACCAATCTGACCATCTAGTTCTAGTTCACTTATTCTCACTCTTGCATCTGTTCCCTCTTCACACACAATGCCAGTGATTTAATTCCCACCCGCACCATTTCTTAGCTGATGGCTTGGTGGACTTCTTTACTGTTCTGGGAACCTCTATGGAGTCCTCCCTATTGCCCTTAGGCCAATTTATGTAAATAGTAAATTTAATCAGGTCATGTTTGTGGTAAAATCCTTTAAAGGGCTTCATTCAATTGAGTTTGAAAAGAGAAATTAAGATGAGTATCTTGAGTGACTTCTACAAAATCCCAGCCCCACCACTCCCTCTCATGTCATATTGTGGGTGGAAAACTCAGGCAATGAGGATTTACATCAGATCTTATTGGAAGTTAGGTGGCCATGGGCATTTTTTAAAAGTTTCCCAGGTGATTCAATCATTCAACAAAAATGTATTATATTGCTTACTATGTACCAGCACTGGTACTGAGAAAATAACAAAAGGAATGGCCCCTGCACTTGTGAGTTCACATTCTTTTGCAAGAGAGAGAGAGATTAATCAAATGATCTTATACCAAACAAGACCAAAAAATACAACTACCAGCTGTAATAAGAATTATGAAGGAAAAGTGATCAGTCCCTTTCCCCTTCTCTCTGCCACAAGCCCCAGCCCAGGTTGGGAATTAGTATATATTCCTCATCCTATCAAACAAAGCCTATCAAGAACTTGATCACCAACCCACATACCTCCATCCCCCATCCTACATACATGTAGGTTTACCAAACTGCTACCCTGCACAGCTCTTTCAGCTTTACATAGCTGTCCCTTTATTTGGAAAATCCTCCTCCTCCTTCCTTGACTAACTTCTATCCTGTATAATTCTCCTCTTTGGGATTCAAGGTAAACCCAGCAGAACACTAGCCACATGGAAGTATTTTATGCGGATTGGACTGACCTGTGTAATAATGTCCAGGCAAGCAGAAGTGGCCTCCATAGGGGAACCAATTACTGTTGAATATAAGCTACGTTACCTAGTTTAGAGAGATCCAGCCTGCAGGGTAGGGTGGGCAGTGGCACACACCTGTAATTCCAGCAACTCAGGAGGCTGAGGCAGGAAGATCACAAGTTCAAAGCCAGCCTCAGCAATTAAGTGAGGCCCTAAGTAACCCAGTCTCAAAATTAAAAAATAAAAAAAAGATGAGGATATGGCTCAGTGATAAAGTGCCCCTGGGTTCAATCCCCAGTAACAAAAGGAAAAAAAATCCAGCTTGAGACAAAAAAAAAAAAAAAAAACACAGATCCTTCAAAACACAGATCAAGTATCATTCCCTCCAGGAAATCTTTGCTTAGCACTCCCAACCCATGAACCGGTGAGGTCAGTGTGGCTGACCTGTAATGACCCTACTTCCAGTGATAGACTACCTCAGAGCCAACTGTTAAATATTCAGGAATTTCTCAAGTCAGCTTTTAAACCATTGGTAGCTTGAGATCAGCTATAATGGTGTATCAGCAAATGACATATGGGGCCTTTTTTGTTTGTGTTTAGAGAGTTGATTTACCAGCCTTTGTCATGACCACACCTCTCTTAGGAGCATTCCATTCATTAACTTCATTTAGCAAATATTATTAACATTTACCACTACAAATCAGAGACTTCGCAGTGTGCTGAGGGGTTATACAGTACAGAACTAACCAGTGTGATGCCTGCCATAGTGGAGTTTATAATCTAGCAGAGAAGTCAAAAAATGAAGTATTAACTCTATACTTTCAATTTGAGCTGGGCTGCATCTTGGTGATGAATAGCAGTGGACACAGACTGCTACACTACTTTAACAAGGTCATCTAGGAAGGCTTCTCTGAGGAGGTGACCTTTCCACCGAGCACAAAAGGATGAGAAAGAGGGCTGGAGTTATGGCGCAGTGGTAGCGTGCTCGCCTAGAATGCGTGAGGCACTGGGTTCAATCCTCAGCACCATATAAAAATAAAACAAAGATATTCTGTCCACCTACAACTAACTAAAAAATAAATGTTTAAAAAAAAAAGGATGAGAAAGAGATAGTGAATGGGAAAACCAAAAAAAAGAAAAAGAAAAAGAAAAGAAAAGAAAATGAGTGTTCCCGCCAAAAGAATCATACTGCACAAAAAGCTGGTCAGTTTTGGAAAGAGTGTGGGTTGCATGGTCTAGATGATTTGAAGAGGCAAATTGGGCTAGGTATACACATCCTTGAGGCCATGAATTAAACTATAGGCACCAAAGTCATATAAACAAGGGGTGATATCATCTGATTCACATTTTAATACAATGTTTGGAGGACCAGAGTAAGAAATAAGAGCCCATCTGTTGCAGTAACCTAGGTGAGAAAGAATGAAACAAAGTGAAATAGAGGAAAGTGGGTGGGTTTGACATATTGAGTCAACAGGATTTGCTGATAGATTGAATATAGTAGGGGATGGACTGGTGAAAAGATAGGACCCAAAAGCAGTAATTGGTTATATCCTCCTCCATAACTTTAGCCCTTAGAATTTGACCAAGCACAATGTAGATATTAAATAGCTGTGTTGAATGATTTTATCCATTCAGTATGCTAACCTGTGTGCCCCATCACTATCAAATTGTGTTTAATACGGTGCCTCTATCAGTTCACATAGCACTATTGTGTAAATTAGAAAAAAGTAACCCCTCCTTCAGATGGACATGGCCCATCACCAGAGTGCACATTGATGAGCAGAGTGTGGACACAACTCCATCCCCCACTTACCCCTCAGCTAGTGTCCCTGTGCAGTGCATAGTCTGTGTAACCACATGTGGTAGCCTCAGCTTGATTTAACATCCCTGGGAGATGGTTTAGCGGCATCAAAACCAGGATACGAGTTCCAGGGGAAGGAAGCTACTTGCTTAGGATCACTGGAGCATCTTTTGTGACTGAAATTCAAACCTTCGCCTTTTGAATCCCTGAGGGCTCTTTAGCCTTGGAGCCACATTGTCTCTCCCCAATCATTCAGCCCATCAATAAAAAGCTAAATTCAAAATGGTGACTTTGCTTCCTTGAGTTTCTCATCTGTCTCAGTTACTATTGTTAGAGTATTTTACATTTACATAGTATCCAATATGTGCTTGGTGCCTTACAAAATACAATAAGGGAATGTGAAACCAAAAGACCTTGATTTAAAAAAAAAAGAAAAAAACAGAACAAATAAGGAATGGCTCGTTTAAAGAGCTCTTAGATCTTGGATGTAATGAACTGTAGTATATTGGTTTAAGGGGACATTGTGAGCAATACCAAAAAATAAATAAAATGAAACAAAAATCGATCATATGCAAGCTGCTTTTCTTTTGTTACCAGCCAGAAGGATGGGATATTGAAACATCTAACTCCAGAAATGTAAGCAAGGGAGAGTCAGGGATGGAGGTCAAGGACATAAGGACAAGGGAAAACACCCTGAAGGAGGAAAGGTTTTTGTTTGTTTGTTTGTTTGTTTGTTTAGCAGTACTGGGATTCAGCTCAGGGATATACCGCCATTGAGCTACATCCCCAGTCCTTTTCATTTTTTTAAATTCTGAGACAAATCTCACTAAGGTTGCCCAAGCTTTCAGTCTTCCTGCTTCAGCTTCCCAAGTAGCTGAGATTACAGACATGTGCCACCCTTCCCAGCTCAGAAGTCCTCTTCCTTTAATCACAGCATTTAGCTGGGCACAGTGGTCTGCACCTACAATCCCAGCATCTCAGGAGGCTGAGGCAGGAGGACCACAAATTCAAAGCCAGCCTCATAAACTTAGCAAGGCCCTGTCTCAAAATAAAAAATAAAAAGGGCTGGAGATGTAGCTCAGTGGTTAAGCACCCCTGGGTTCAATCCCCAGTGTTAATAATAATAGTAGTCTCAACAACAGCAGCAGCAGCAGTTAACAAGTGTTTAATGTGTGCCAGAAGCTATGCTAAACCCTTTACATGCTCGATCTGAGTCAATCCTCACACAAGCCTCTCAGGTCAGATTCACATGTACCATCATTTTACACTGAAGGAAACTGAGATCCAGATTGCCTATCGTGCCCAAAGCTATGCTGCTAATAAGTGACAAATCTGAGATTTAAACCAAGACAATCTAGTTCCAGAATCTGAGCTTTCAACTACTATATTATACCACCTCAAATACGTTCCTCTAAGATGTTCCTGGTGCCAGGTCCTCCGTTTTACATAGTATGGACCCTTTGGAGTCCTAGGATGACTCATAGGGACTATCTGGTTCTCAGACTCAGGGAATTCCATGTTGCCTGTCTGCTCAGTGATTAAGACATGGTTATCTCTAGCTTAACTTTCAAATGGACAGTTGGACCAAGGCATGTCTAAGAGATGAGGGGCATACATAAGGTAAATAGGAGAAAAACCTATAAATAGCCTCATGGGAGGGGCATTTCACAATCTCCTCTGAGTTTGAATATTCTCCCAATATAATACCATAATTACCCATAGGGTACGGAAGATGGAGGAGAATATGTTACCAGGAAAGGACTAAGTAAAGTTTCCCCTTGGAAAGAGTCCTGATTGGTGCCTCGTAACTTCAGGATTCTTTCCTTTTGTGACTTTCAACTCATAAGCACGGAGGATCCAGATTTTACTGGGCTTTTGAGCATTGGGCTCTTCCCTTGTGACTAGCATCAGTACGTGCTTCTGTTTAGAATTGCACAGATCTCAGGCATCAACTGGAATTTTTTTTAGGACAATGAGAGGGAAGAGCTCCCATTTAATTCATGAAGAAAAGTATAACTCTGACAAGTGAGAATGACTATAAAGCCTAACTTAGGAACCCAGAGGACTCTCCAGCTCTAACTGAAGCCACCTTAGAAAGGGAATGACAGCAACATTATTTTGACTGAATCTCTGAGGTCAGAGCATGGATCATGCCAGCACCCACCACCACACCACCACACACCCACACCCTTGTGATTAGCTTTCCTTCACCAAGGTGTTCCACCTGCCTCTTGATTTTAAGGCTTGTATGGCGAAACTATATAATGCCACAGTACCCACTTAGAGGGAAGGGCTTGGTAATATTGTGCCCACATTCATTCTGAATCATCTGAAAATAACTTGGCTCCTTAGAGCTGTAATTGGTAGTCTGGACATTTTGATTCCAACATGGCATTATCTATGCCCTGGTTTTGACATCCTCAACACCTACTTCGGGGTGACAATGAGCCACACCTCCTACTCCCCGGTGCTGGCAGAGGCCTCCAGCATTCATCAGAAGCTGTGTTGAGCACCTAGAAGGAGTTGAAAAGCAAAGTGGTATGTGTAAGGGAACAAACTTAAGACCAGGACCCCCAAAACTTCTATTATAATGCATAAAATCCTAGATGATTCACTTAAACTCAGTTTCCTCATCTGTAAAATGGAAAGCCACCAAGACCACCTACCTCATCAGGTAATCATGAATACTAAGTGATATGGTAGATGGGAAATGGTTTGGAGAACTGTACGGGGATAAAAAGAAATGGGGGTATACATTATGCAAAGTTTTCCTCATAAGGATAGATATGCGTAGGGAGCAAATTGACATTTTTTATTGCAATGCTAATTCTTCTTTCCTTTGAGGTAGTGGTAGAGTGACCTTTTCTTCAGCGTTCCTTCTCAGCATATAATCCCTCTGTCCAGACCTTTCCCATGCCCCCATAGCATTCAAAAAGGTATGATTCCCTGTTAAGGACTCCTAGGACAATACCTTGCATACAGTAAAAACTTGTTAAATATCTGTTGGACGGTTACTTATTCTATTCAACAGCAGAATGCCAAAATTAGAATTTAGCTAGACCTATCAAAAAGAGTTACATTTTCAGGCATACCATGGAATTTATAACCCAATCCCTCTTCCAGGGCTCCAGGGCCCCACACTGACCTACTGAATCGAAGAAAGCAGGAAGCACAATTCCAGGCAGACAGGACTTCTTGCTGGTCTCCAGACTTGCCATGTTATTTTACACTTTTCCTTTGCTGCTGCTATCTCTTTCTTCCTTTCTTCCACCTCCATCAGGATCTAACTCATGTCACCTCTACAAAACTTCTCCAATTTCCCTAGACTAACAAGTCACTCCTTCCTTCTCCCTCCTCCCTCTTACCTCTTCCTTTTTCCTCAGTGAGTGCTCATAATCCTTGGTTACAGTGCTCCCCACTAAATCATAATTATTTATGTGTCTGTACCCCACCAGAATGAGTGTTGGCATTAAACACAATGCCTGACACTTGGGCCCCACACGTGTTTATTAAATGAACTGGTCTTCTGTCTGACTTTTCAGGGAAAGCTGAGAAGGGATAGGCAAAGGAAAACTCAGAGGAAATCAGGAAACCAACAGCTTTAGTTTACACTCTCATTCTTCAAGAACACTTTTGTAGGCAGCCCCCCGCCCAATACCTTTACCTCCAGAAATAATCTTGCAAAGCATATGATGAATTGCCTGGGAGTAGGCAGAACTTCAGAAAGAGTAATACCACTTGACCTTGTTCCTCTACCCACACCTAAGCTGGTTCACAATAGTTAAGATCTCCAAAGCTGAATAGCTTGGGTTTAAAGCCTACCTCTACCAACTACTAGCTGGGCAACTTTAAGTAAGTGACCTAATCTCTCCGTGCCTTTGTTTTCTGATGCACAAAAAAAAAATAGTGACATCACAGAAGGTAGACAAGGATCATGAGAATTAAATGAAACAATTTATGTAAAGTGCTCAGATACTAGCACATAATAAATGTTCCATAAATGGTAGCTGGTTTGTAAGCAGTTCAATCTTAAAGATGACAAACCCATTCTATTTAAACCTTCTGAGGACTGGCTTTATTCCAGGACATCCTGCTCAGGGAGGGGTGTCGTGGCCACTCTAGAGTTCTGTCTGGAAGCTCAGACAATTGGTGTCATCGACCTTTGGTTCTAATCTGGATCCATTGCTCACTAGCCAAGGCCCCAGCCTAAGTAGCTTATATTCTCCCAAGCCTTATGTCCCCAGTAGGGCTAGCAGTACTGAACTGCCTCACAAAGGGGTGCCGAAAAGATCAATTTGTGTTAGCAAAGTGCTTTGGAAATGTAACATGCTAAATATTAATGGGTCTCTCTGAGTGTCGGGAAATGTGCAATCTGAACTCTGCTCAGGGCAAGCTGAAGATGGGGGGAGCAATTCTGGGCAGCCCGATTGCCACATCCTTGGTCTAATTGGGAGGTGGTGCTGGTGAAGGAGGAGGAGTACCACCGGCATCTGGGGGTTGGGCAGGACTGCAGAACAGTGGCCCTGGAAGGAAGGATGCTCTGAGGAGGCACCTAATCCACAAACAGACAGAAACGTAGAGTGGGTCATGGACAAACCCGGAAAAGTCCTTGGGTTTCTTTATGATAAGCAAACACAAGGGCACTGTTGGCTACTCCCTGTCTCTCCTCTCCCCCCTCTCTCTCTTTCTCTCTCTCCGCCCCCTCTTTCTCAGTGTTGCGGAGGACAGCTATCTAAGGATCTGTTGGCCATCTGAGTTCTTATCCTGCTGTCAACCTCCTGACCCCCAGAGGTAAGGTAATCAGTACATATTTTATCAACCTTTGCCAGAACTCAAATCTTTAGTGTGGCCAGACATCAGGGATTCTCCCCTTGTGCCATCCATCACTGAACTCTGGAGTAAGGCACCCCTCAGGGAACTGTTCAACAGTCGCTTCTTCCAGGAAAGACTTCTTAGACTCAACCAGGTTGAGCCATGAGCTCCCTTCCAAGGCTCCCATAATGCTCTGTGCATGGAACAGACACTCAGTACTCTGCCACGTTCTCTTGGCACCAGTGTCACCTACCACTCATGACTTTGTGTTGCATGTGGCCAACCACGTGTTCATCCAGAGATCAAGGAAGGCCAGAGGTGGGAGTTAATGAGAAAATACCTCAGGTTCTCACCCTGGGACAGCTTCTACACTGCATCTGAGAGACTCTCCCAGTCCTACTGCACCCCAGTCACCCTGAGCAATAACCTGCTGGTTAACACACCTGTGTGGGTTTCCTTTCCTTGTCTTAGCTTCTTACTCCTCTACTGGTCATTCCTGGAATAACTGCCTGTGACTGCTTCTGGGGCATTGAGCAGAACATGGACTCAGCTTGCTGGAGGAGAGTTATCTGTGCCTCTCTTTCTCCTAGACACGAACTACTTCAGGGAGAAGACTGCAGTGACTTCACCTTTTTATCCTTAGTGTTTTGCCTAATGCCTGGAATATAAATTCTCAGAAAATATTTGTTGAATGAATGAATCGATGAATGAATAAGTCAGATATGAGGCCAAAGGATGATATTAATTTTATCTGGTGCTTATTGAGTCTTATGTAATGTTTCTTTTACTAGTTTCAATATCAGTACAGAAACAAGGGATTCTGAGCCAGGGCTTAGAAGGAAAACAAATACCTGTAATAACTGAACTTTCAAGATGTGGCCAAAACTTGGCTCACACCCTCTGGCAGTTAGCTCGAACGAACGCCAAACTGGCTGCCCCTGAAAGGCCTGTGCATCTCCTGCAGCTCTGGGGAATTCATCACCTGGAGCAGGACAGCAGCTTCTGCTGTATATAACAGCAAATGCTCTTTTCTCCTCATGCCAACTTCTTAGGCCTTGCTCTTTTCTGTTCTTCACATAAAAAAAGAAAGAAAGAAGAAAGAAAAGCCTGGCTGGCTATTTTTCACGCCTTTTCTGCAGTGTTGCTTTCCTCCTGACTTTTTCACTTTCTTGGTATTAAAAGAAAGGGAAGAGCATGAATCTATAAGAGAAGTGTCCAAGGGCTGAAGCCAGAGCATGAGCCAGTGCCCCAGAAAGAGCGAGACACAACCGAAGGTCTCAATAGCCATATAGGGAGGAGGCCATTCAGAAAAGGCCGAACCCGCTGTTGGTGGAAAATGTGGCAATGTGCATGTGACAAAGAGATCAAACTATTCTGTGTATTTTTTTCTTGTCTTCCCCAATCCTTAGAAAGGCGTTCAAACTAGAAACCATATGATAATATAATAATGCATAGGATTCCAGCAGAGGGCAAGCACCTGAGCAATTTATAGCAAGGTCATATCATACAAATCCAACTACTGGCATTTGGGGAAAGAGAGAAATAAAAAGGGGAAGAGAAAACAAGCAAGCAATTACATTAGAAGTAATCTAGCACATTCTGCCTGACTTTCCACCCATTGAGTGTATGCCTCGGCCTGGACATGAGATAATGATTGCCAATGTTGATGGAAATTCTTACTGTGTGCCAGGTGCTATTCTTAGGACCTCATATACTTTGAGGAGTTTGGTCTCAATTTTACCCTTTGAGGCTGGTGCTATCCCACTTCACAGATGAGGAAAGTGGTGCAGAGAGGTGAGTAACTTGCCTGTAATCACACAGCATGTAAGTAAATGTTCAAGCTGGGATTCAAAATTGGACAGTCTAACTCAAGTGCCCACACTCAGAACTGCTTGACTATACCAGGGGATGTAAATTGCTGTTTTCTCAGCCTTAGTTCCCAAACATCTCCCATAGAAAAAGCACCTAGCCAAGCTAAGAGTGAATCAGGTATTCAGGGATCCATATTTTTCACACCACAGAGCTTCTAATGCAAATAAAGCCATTCCTTGGGTGCAGGACTACAGAATCAGTTATCTGTTGTGATGCTAGGGATGTTCAAGGAAAATTCTGGTGATACATCAATTTTACCTCCATATGCAGACTTGAAATGAAACCTCATGCTAGATGAGAATCCTCTGTGCGTACAATTTGTCAGTATCTTGGCCTATGTAGAAAATCTCCCAGATAGCTGGGAAAACTTGCAGATCTTAAAGCCACAATCAGAAGCACTGAGAAATAATAAAAAATAGGAAATGCCACAGGATTTTAAATGAGACACTATTTGGGCTCATTTTCAACAAGAGAGGCTTGTTTCTAGAAACTACAAAGCATGCTGGATGTTAATGTCCACTGCTCCTAGTATTTTAGAATAGGTTATCAAGAAGATTAACTCAGGGCTGGGATCGTAGCTCAGTGGTAGGGCGTTTGCCTCACATGCATGAGGCACAGGGTTCAATCCTCAGCACCACATAAAAAAAATAAATAAATGAAGATATTGTGTCCATCTACAACTAAATATATATATATATTATATATATATATATATATATATATAAGATTAACTCATTCATTCACTCCACTGATATTTATTGGGTCCTTGTTATGTGAACAAAACAGACAAAATCCAAAATCCAAAAATTCTTTTTTTTTTTTTAACAATTTTTTTTTTAGTTGTAGATGCACATAGTATCTTTATTTTATTTATTTTTTATGTGGTGCTGAGGATCGAACCCAGTGCCTCACGCATGCGAGGCAAGCGCTCTACCACTGAGCCACAATCCCAGCCCCCAAAAATTCTTAAGCTCACCTTCTACCAAGAGACTGACAAATAATAAATAAATGTTAAGATAGGTTTAGGTAGTGATGGGTGCTCATAGGGAAATAAAGCAGGTAAGGGGATAATGAGTCATAGGATAGGGGGACTTTAGGTCTCTCTGTGCAACTGAGTAGAGACTGAGTAATGCGAAGGAGGAAGCCATGAGGGAGGCCCCAGGGGGAGGAGCCACTGTACACCCAGTGTAAAATCCCCAAGTTAGGAGTCTGTGCAAGGACAGCACAGTGTCATCAGTGTGAAGAAGTGCAAGAGTTCACATGAGCAATGAAAGGTAGCCAGACAACAAGTTGTGCAGGGTCCTACAGGCCACTGTCAGGAACTCAGGTTCATTTCTGAGTGTAATAAGAAGCCTTGAAGCAAGAAGTAATACAATCTGATTTGGTCTTTTTTTTTTTTAAATTTTTTAGTTGTTGATTGAGTTTTATTTATTCATTTATTTATATGTGGTGCTGAGGATCGAATCCAGTGCCTCCCATATGCAAGGCAAGCGCTCTACCACTGAGCACAAGCCCAGCCCATGATTTGTTTTTTTTTAATATTTTTTTTTAGTTGTCAATGGATCTTCATTTTTTAAATTTATTTATATGTGATGCTGAGAATCGAACCCAGTGCCTCACACATGCTAGGCGAGTGCTCTACCACTGAGCCACAACCTCAGCCCCTGATTTGGTCTTTAAAGAGAGAACTTCTGCTGCTGTATGAGAATGGGTCATCTCTGCTCTCTTCATGGGAAGTAACTACCTTTTCCTCTATTCTTTTCACTTTATTTAGCAGATGTCTTGATTATAGCATCTGTTTTATTTTATTTATTTGTTTATTTATTTATTTGTTTGGGGGTGGGTTGCCCACTGGAATGTAAATTCTTTGGAGATAAAAGTCTGAGCTTATTCATCCTATTCCTTCACCTCGATTACCCTTCTGGAGGACTCATGTTCCCTCACCACGATGCCTAGAATAGTGCTAAGCAAATGAAATGCTCAATAACTCTGAAAAATGACTAATGTTACAATGAATCTTATTTCAACTGCAATGGAGGAATTTTTCAACAGGGGAGTGAGAACATTGAATGGCCTGCCTTCAAATGAACTAAGTTTCCCATCATAGAAGATACTCAGGACTCCTAATATTTTACAAGGAAATGATATAGACTGACCATTTAGTCATCAGATGGGTGATCATGCCTTTTAAATATCTTTGTAACTCTGAGCTTCTATAGTTCTGGGAACATTTTTTAAGCTATATAAAGCAATAAGACTTCATTCATATAAGAATTTGTGCAATCCAGCCCAAATAAGTCATGGCCACACTTCCAGACTTCTCCCTGCCTAGAAAGGTCTTGATGCACCCTGTCAATTCAGTGAACTCTTTTTTCCTCTTCAAGACTTACATAAAGATCTGCATGTGCTGACTTGTACTCTAAATTAGTTAGAGCACAGGTGAAGTACTGTGTATATTCTGGGTCCTCTGGCTTCAGAGAATATAGACAATTTGGGACATGACAACTGGAGGCTAACCAGAGAGTCTGAGAACCAAATACTGTAATCACTTTCAAGACTTCCTCCAGGAAAAACAAAGACAAAAGTGGGAGCGGGTAGAAGCCACCAGAGCCACCTTTAGATATTGGAAAGGGCTGTCAGGTGCATAGGGAGAGCAGTATATGCTGTTCAGAAGGCACATGTAGGACCAAGGGGAAGGAATTACAAGGAGGAATGCTTCTGTCCCACTTAAGGAAGTGCCTTCTCAACACCCAGCCCAGGACCTTTCCAATAGTAGGAACACAATGTATTTTAATTGAATTGGAGGTTGAACAATTTGAGTTATTCAACAGCAAAACATTCAGAGCAGCTCTTCAGAAAGCCATAGACAGGAATCTTTCTGGAATGATGTTAGATTGAATTAGATCCGGAAAGGCAGTGAACTTTCACACAGAAGGCCAACCATGGCTCTTCACTACCTGACAGAGTGGTGAGGATATTTGGAACCTGCATCTGTGTTCAGCAAGCAAGCGTGTAGGTGTCAATGAGCAATGTCTGCTGTGGGTAGAGAAGCAGAAAATAACAACAGGAACGCCATGCACAATATCCAAGGACCTTTTCAACTGTTCAGTTGTATGTTCCTCTGTGGCTGTATGCTTGTACATTGGGCCTTTGGTGGTCCAGTCGTTGGTATGAAATTCAATCAAGTGTTTTCTGGTCTCCCAAACAGGTACACATGGTTGTATTCTACAAAGTCAGCATGGAGCTTCCATCCATGGGCCCTGTGGTTTTTGGATCTGCTTTGAGACCTGGGCAGTTGGCATTGATTCTGTTTGTTTCCTTAGAAGGAACAATATTGATCTACTGCACTGTGAAACCTGCTCCTGGGTCGCCTAGTTCCAACAAGCAATTCCCTTGTCTTCAGCAGCCATTTCAAAGTCCCCTGGACACTCTGCTTCTATTTGGCTCAACCTCCAGCTAACAGGCCACTTATACTGGGTACTGTTGGGCAGCCTCAGTTCAATCCGTGTCACTGTCCCTTACCGCACTGAGTGTCAACCTCTTCAGTGCTGGGAACAGCTGGGCACTTGGATGAAACTAGCCTCTCACCCCAGTCTGCTGTGGACAAAAGATAAACAGGCAAAACTAGCCAGTCTAACATAGGTGATGCTTGTAAAAGGAATTGAAATTGGGACTGGGAGATCAGGTAGAGGAGGGAGGCCAAGCTCTCCTAGCGGGTAGGAAGGGGCTGGTGACAGCCTCTGGGACAGAGCTGGGTGCTTTAATGAAAGTTTCAGCAAAGGAGGAAGGTGGATCTTAAAGAAAGAGTGTCTCCCAAGGTAATTAGTGCAATGTTAGAGTTTGGAAGTCACTTCTAACGACCTGACAAGAATTCCAAAGATTGGTCAACAAAGTGTGAAATCAGGCCCAGTGCTGGACAAATTGTAATCTAGATAAAGTTTGGCATTTCTCTTCCTCTCAGATTTCCCTTCCTTTCCCTTGTGCATGGATACTCCCTCATACCCAGGAAAATGTCCCCTCCTCTAATCCCAGTCTACCCCGGAAGAGGGTGTCCTGAGCTGTTCTAACCAGGGATTGTCTGTTCTGGATCCTGTGAGGTCCTGACCTTATCTGAATTCTGCTGAGAGCTCTAGAGTACTCAGACTTTTACCATCAAAACTGAACTTCTAGGCTGGGGCTATAGCTCAGTGGTAGAGTGTTTGCCTAGCATATGTGAGACACTGGGTTCGATCCTTAGCACCACATACAAAATGATAATAATAAATAAAGTCAAAAAAAAAAAAAAACTCTGATCTTCCCCACCATGAGTGTAGCAGCATTACTCATACTATCCACAATGTGGAAGCGACCCAAGTAACCATTGATAGATGAATGGATATACACAGTGTGGTGTACATGAGCAATGGAATGTCACTCATCCTCAACAAGGAAGGAAATTCTGACAAATGCTCCACCGTGGATGAACCTTGAGGACATCATTTGAAGTGAAATAAGCCAGTCATTAAAAGGCAAACACTATTACGACTCCACTTATATGGAGTACCCAGAGTAGTGAAATTCATAGAGATGGAAAGCAGAATGGTGGTTGCCAGGGGTTCAGGAGAAGGAGGGATGGGGAGCTGTTATTTCATGGGCATAGAGTTTCAGTCTTGCAAGGTGAAAACGTTCTGGAGATTGGTTGCACAGTAATGTGAACGTTCTTCACACTATTGAACTATACACTTAACAATGGTTTGAAATGATTAACATTATGTCAAGTGTATCTTACCACAATTAATACATTTTTAAAAATACAAAATCAGAAACAAACCCCAAGACCTGATTTTCCCCTGTGTCTGTGCCAGAACTGTACACAAGCTTCTGAAGGGAGTTGGCTTTCCACCTCCTTCATCTGAGAGTCTGATGCTATGATCTTCCAGGAGAGGCCAGGGAAGCTGACAAACCAATTGTGCCCAATGGGTGATAACAGAATAAAGTGAAGCTCCACCCAGCAGTATGCTGGGACCAGGGTCTTCTGGAAATGGAATGTTCTTTTCTACTTATGCACTGAAGGAGTTGGTTCTGTCTGTCAGGACCCCTTCTTTTGAAGGAACTACTTCTCCCTCAGTCCTTGAGGTCTGAGTGGCTGTCCACCACTGCATATTTCCCACTGACATGGGACCCATGCTGATTAAACCATGGTACTACGTACTACATTCCTTGCACCCACTTACTAGCTTGGATGTGGGCATAGCACTCAAGCAGGGTTGATGACAATCCTCCCATGAGATTTGCACATAAACAAAAAGATAGAAAGGACCTTCCCTTTTAACCAGCAACTATCCTTCCCACTAGTTGAAGAGACCAAGCCAGAGAATGATGCCACAGTGATGACCCAGAGCTGGAGACAAAGAGATAGCATCCTGATTTCAGTATTTAACTCCTGGATGCATCTATGCCTACAGCTAGATCTGTTCTAGTACTTCTCAATTATGGGAGTCAATAAATTCTTTCTTTCCACCCTCTCCCCTTAAGCTTGTTTGAGTTGAACCTTGCAACAAGTAATTCTGACAAATAACACAGTTTGTTCATTTCAGTTTTAATGTTTTTCATACTTGTTTCCCCTTATGACATGGACTATTTTTGAGCCCACAAAATGTATTCTGCCCATTTTATATCCCATATACCAAAGCACAGCATAAAATCTGGAGAAAAAGAATTAAAAGGACCAGTGTTTGTCCTTCGAGGTACATTTTAATGGAGGTGAAGTTTGGGAAGAAGAAAATAATTCCCTTTAACAATTATTTTAAAATAATCTTCTGTGGGCCAGGCATTTTCACAGGTAATAACAGCTAATCACCACAAACCCTGAAAAGAAGGTATTTCATGTCTACTTTATAAATAAAGCCATGGTATAGAGAGGTTCAATAATTTGCTCCAAACCACCAGCTATTAAGAGGTGGAACAAGGCATGCCTGTAATCCCGGTGGCTCAGGAGGCTAAGGCAGGAGGATCACAAGTTCAAAGCCAGCCTCAGCAAAAGTGAGGCACTAAGCAACTCAGTGAGACCCTGTCTCTAAATAAAATACAAAATAGGGCTGGGGATGTGGCTCAGTGGTTGAGTGCCCGTGAGTTCAATCCCCGGTACACCCCCCACACCTCCCCAAAAAAGAGGTGGAATGAAATTTTAAATTCAGGCCTCTAACTCCAAGGTCAGTATCCTTGCTGCTGTACAACCCTATCTCCTTGACAAGAGATTAGACAGTGAGGAAGTCACTCACTGATCCATTCAGAAAACACTTAGTGTCTGCTATTCTCTAATATTTGTGAAAATACTTGTTAAACTCATACATACTATATTGATGTAAAATATTATCATCACATGCAAGACACCATGCTAGGTCCTGTAGAAGGAGGCACATAGGGATGACTAAAATAGCCTTTTTCCTCAGAAGCATACAATAGAGCAGTCCTAGACATATTACATGGCAAAGCATGATTAATAGCAAAAGAGAAGTTCAAAGCACTGTGAGAGTTCTGAGCAGGAAATATTTACACCTGATGGAGGGAGCCGGAGAGACTTCATGGAGAAAAGCATATTAGGTAAGTGCAAATGAATGTACAGATGGTGAGGTATTTACCCAGGTGCCATGGGATTTGGGAATGAAAAAAAAGAGGGGGAAGGAAGGAAAGAAAGAGAGGGAGGGAGGGAGAAGATGGAGTAAGGGGAAAACAGGAAGAAAGGAAGGAATTAGGTAGGTAAGGAGGGAAATGGAGGGGAGAACAGGAAAGCAAAGTTCAGAAGAGAAAGGAGAAAAGAAAGGGAGAGAATGAGGGAGAGACAAGAAAGAGGCCAGCAGGTGGACAGGTGGACAGCGGCAGCATGGTCCCAGACCTGCGGCCCAGGCACCTGACCATGGATGGCAAACCCTCTAACCTTTCTCTCCAGAGATACTCTGTTAGGACAAAATATGCCTGGATTACTCACTTTGCCATTGTTTCCAAATTGGTGCATTATAGTTGTACATACCAATGGGATTTGTTGTTACATATTTCTACATGCACACAATATAGCAATATAATTTGGCGGGTACCACTCCCTAGCACTTCCTCTTGGTCCCTTTCCTCTGCTGACCTCCCTCTGATTTTCAAGATATCCACCCTCACCTATCCTTTTTTCTTCTCTCTGTCCAGGGACTTTGTATCTTTTAAAGCCACTCAGGTGAATCTGATGCTGATATTCTGAGGGTCACAGTTTGAGAAATGTTGCAACTTAGCCCAATTGTTTACCAGATAAAGAAGCATTAAATTCCCAGAAAAGTTTTTAAAGACTTGTTTTAGGCTGCACAGCTCAGTTAGTAGAAGACACAGGCCCAATTCGGGCACCATGGCATATGCCTGTAATCCCAGCCACTTGGGAGGCTGAGGCAGGAGGATTGCAAGTTCAAGGTCAGCCTCAGCAATTTAGCAAGGCCCTAAGCAACTTAGTGAGACCCTGTCTCAAAATAAAAAATTAAAATTAAAAAGGCAGGGGCAGCGCTTGGGATGTAGTTCAGTGGTAAAGCACTCCTGGGTTCAATCCCAGTACCAAACCAAACCAAACCAAACAAATAATAATAATAAAAACAAACCCTCTGGTCAATGGGCTATTTTCCCACTAACCTCAATAATTACACAACTGAGTTTTTCTAAATATTGATATTGCAGGAAGGTAGATCCTCCCTCAGTTTCCAGACCATCCACATGGACCATTCTCTGAGAACCATAGCCCTGAAACATGCCAGGACAAAGGTCAGGATGCAGCCAGAGGCAGAGATCATGACAACTGACCAAAGTCATAGAAGACTCTGAAGAAGAGAAGAATATGGAAACTCTAAAGTTTCCAACTTGGCAACTGAATTATCAGATAATAGAGGAGCAGGGAAGTGAGATTGATTGGGTTTGGGTGGAGGTGGTGGAAATGTTGATGTTAAACATGCTAAGATTAAAGCTTCATACACATCCCACATGCACGTACAGCTACTCAGCAAAACACTAGGGATGCTAGAGTTGAAGGTGATATATAGAGGAATCATCTGTGTAGATATGATCGTGAATGGGTGAGAGCTATGAAGTATTTTATTCTATGATGAATAAGGAAAAACAGTGAAGAAGGCTTTAATGGTTATATGTTTAAATTGCAGATAATGGAAATCCCTACACATTATGGTTTTAAATAACACAGGGAATTTATTGGCTTATGGTTCAATCAGAGAACTTGATCCATTATACATCTGTTTTCTAAAGTCTGCCCGATTCTACATTTTGTGTCATTTCACACTGGATTCCCAGAAGGTTGTAAAATGGTGTCAATAACAATTATGTCTACATGCTTAATCACTTATACCCAAGAGGAAAGAAAGAACTAGTTTTCTTCAACTGTCAAACAAAAATCTTGAATTTTGCTCTAACTGGATCACCAGTAAATGTCACCTATAAATTCACAGGTCAATTGCTCCAGTCTGGTTTTCTCTGAGCCATCACTGTGGAATGGGCTTAGACTAGTCACAGCTCACAGCTAGAGGAGGAGACAGGATGTGTTCCACCCCATTCTCCTCGCTGCTGCGCAATGGAAGGCAGAGATAATGAAAAAATTCACCAGAAGGTCCAAGAACAGATTCTTATGGAGGTTCAATATTGGTAGGCTATACAGAACTCTAAGGAAATTGCACTGCCATGGAAACCCAGACAGGAGAGTGTTTCCATGAGGACATGATAGGTGGTGGGAATGATGACTGATAAAGGGTCATTTGTTTGGGTGATTAAGAAAATTATCGGTGGCCTGGAGATGGCAGCTTTTGTTGGGTATTGGTCACAAATGAAAGAGAGCAAATGACTGAGAAGGAGCTGGAAAATGAGAAGGGGACAGGTGGACTATTTTTTCAGAAAGATGGATGGTAATGGAAGAAGAGAGCAGTCTGGGAGGGGTTGCTTATTGCTCATAGGCAGAGGGAGATGAGGATATTGCAGGCTGAGGGGAAAGGGCAGGAAAGAGGGAGAGATGGATGATGGGTAAAGAGTGGGTAACTGATACAGTAGGGTTATCAGCAGGAGGACATGAGGTCAAGTGCACCAATTTGGGAGGGTAAATTGGGCATCTCTTCCTTAGAGCCTAGGAGGGGAGCCAGGGTGAAAATAGAAATGTTGAAGCTGGGCACGGTGGCACATGCCTATAATCCCAGCACTTTGGGAGGCTGAGACAGGAGAATCGTGAGTTCAAAGCCAGCCTCAGCAATGGCGAGGCGCTAAGCAACTCAGTAAGACCCTGTCTCCACATAAAGCAAAAAATAGGGTTGGGGATGTGGCTCAATGGTCCAGTACCCCTGAGTTCAATCCCTGGTACCAAAAAAAAAACCCCAAAAAACAGAAGAGAAAAGAAATGTTGACATGGGTGGGAATTGAGGAAATTCAGAGACATGCCTCTAATTTTCTCAGTGAAATCACCTCTGGAGGGCGAGGGAGGCTGAATGCCCCAAGTGGGCCCAGGAGATCTGGAACAATCCCTTGGGGGATTCATTAGGAGGCTACAAAATATGAATAAAAAGGAGCTGGGGTGGTGGCTCAGTGGTAAAGCGCTTGCCTAGCATGCGTGAGGCACTGGGTTCGATCCTCAGCACCACATATAAATAAATAAGAAATAAAGGTCCATCAACAACTAAAAAAAATATAAAAAAAAAAAAATGAATAAAAAGACTGGAGAACTGCAAATTAGCCCAGTCTTTCTGGAAAGCAGTCTGGCACCTCACGATAAAACCCATAAAAGTGTTTCTAGCCTTTGACCCAATAATCCCTCTTCTGGGGATATATACTATGAAAAAAAAAACATGCAAACTGTTTGCAAAAAAAAAAAAAAGCTATTGCTGTCCTGTTCATAATAGCAAAATCCTGGAAAATACCCAAATGCTCCACAATTAGAGAATGATTAAGCATGCTATGGAGGGCTGGGGAGCTCAGTGGTAGAGCGCTTGCCTAGCATGCGTGAGGCACTGGGTTCAATTCTCAGCACCACATACGAATAAATAAAATAAAGGTCTATCAACAACTTAAAAAAGTATTTTTTTAAAAAAAGCATGCTATGGAGCATTAATATGATGGAATATTATACAACCATGTATGATAACTCTATTAATACATAAGAAAATAAATACAGAAAAATGTTAGGTGGCCAAGGTAGAGTGTGAAAGAGAGTGGATGAGTTTATTTCTACTCTGGAAAATGAGGCTCATACAATGGCATGGGTCATAAAAGGTCACTGAATTATGAAAATAGTTGGTGTGAGGAGGTAAAGATATTTTTCCCCTTAAGAAAATTGTTTAAAAAACACATTTCAGGGCTGGGATTGTAGCTCAGCGGTAGAGCGCTTGCCTCGCATGCGTGACGCCCTGGGTTCGATCCTCAGCACCACATACAAAACAATAAAATAAAGACATTGTGTCCATCTACAACTAAAAAAATATTTTAAAAAAAAACACATTTCAAAGAGAGTTGGCAGCATGCATTTGTAGGGACGCTGATCTGCAGGACTCAGGGAATCTCCCTTTTCCAAGAAATAAAGGGAAATGGGGCATTCATTGCCAAAGACTGTTAAGGTGGGTAGGTCACCAGGGCAAGGGTCACCAAGAGATGACCAAATGCTATGCTTAGATGGTTTATCACATTGCAGGCTTTGTGGGGAGAGAAGGAGAGATAGGAAATAATGGGGCCTTGGAAACTGGGAGGAGGGGAAAAGAATAAAGATAAAGAGTTAGGATGTGAAGCTCAAGAGCTTTGAGCTCCTGAGAGGATTGTTACAGGCTGGAGACAATGAGGATGGGGAGGACAAAGGAAAGGGTGGTTATGGAGGATGGATAGAGGTCCCCGGAGTAAAAGAGGCTGGGATAGAGATATTAGAAAAACATCTGGAATGATCAGAGGAGTACAGTACACACAAGAGCCATTCATTCATTTCTTCACCGCAATTATACTTAATGCTCCACTGTGAACTAGGCACTGTTCAGAGCACGAGGAAACCAACAGCAAATGAAACAGATGGTATGATTTGTCCCACCATTGACAGTCCCACTAGGTCTTGAACCATATTTCTTTTCTATTCCTAGCATATGATTGTCATTCTGCTACGTTTTGCTAAATGAATATAGAAATAAGATGAACTCTGTTGTTTTTTTAAAGCAGGGGACAATCAGCATGCCAGGGCCCTAGGAGCACATGGAGGGGTGACTGTCAATGTCCAGTGGCCTGCTCCAGGGTTGGTGCATGGGACAGTTGGGAGGTGGACACAATAGAGACAGAGAAGAGAGATCATCCTTTCTAGAACCAGAGGGAAGAATTGATTGGGGGATACAACACATTAAAATTGGAAGTGATGGATTTGAGAAAGTATTTGCAGCGCATTCTTGGTGTTTTCCAGGAGTCACTGTTGACTGGGCATCTGCCTGGGTGCACAGGTCTTGACTAGGGATTGTGGGGCTTGTTGAATTGAAAAAACCTCAGCTGCTAATCTCAGGAAGTTTACAAGGTTGTAAAATTGGAGTTGGTCTTGAAAGCTGGGGCTTAGGGAGAGAAGAGCTACCACAGAACTCCCCAGGGGAAGGAGCAGCTATGACAACAGCCCAGGGCTCTGTCCCCCTCCAGAGCTATGGGGAACCTGGGGACAGAAACATGAACATGGTCCTGAGCAGGTTTTCCAGGGTTTGGCTGGGGGCCAGAGGGACACTGGGGACTGCATTGCTGGAGAGAGAAGCCAGATGCTGATTGCAGAGCAGAGGGTAGGAGGGAAGGAAGGAGGCATGACCAGCAGGGATTGCAGGTCAGGAGAGAATGAGGGCGGTTAGTCAGTGACAGGGGTGAGTTCTGGGGAGGTGACAGAGAGAGACCTTTCTCTAGGGCCCCACTTCATCCAGAAGAAAATGACAACAGACCTCAGAGTACTGAACGCAGCAGAGAAAGCCGGAGCACACAGAGACGGGGAGGGGCTGGGTTGGTGGCATCTGGCTCAATAACTAAATGCCACCACAAGTCTTTCTGCTGGTCTACCGGAGGGGCAGCTGGCGCTCAAGGGGAGCCGGTAGAGGATTGGAGGGAGGACTTGCATAGTCAATCAGCAAACCTTTAGTGAATTCAGATCCGTCTGGTTCCTGGTCCCTGCTCTACCACATACTAGCCATGTGAACTTAGACAGGTTACTTCACTTCTCCAGGTCTCAGTTTCCTCATTTGTAAAATGAGCTTAAAAACCCGCATTCTACTGTCATGTATAACTAATTAAAACAAATTATTTAAAAAACCGTCAGAGTGGTTCTGAGAATTACATGAAAGGATGTGTATGAATGAAGCCCCCCCACCCCAAGTGTTTTTGGTTTTTGTTTTTTCCTTGTCTCTTATTAAGAACTATGCTTAGAGGGCTAGGGTTGTAGCTCAGTGGTAGAGTGCTTGCCTAGCATGTGTGAGGCACTGGGTTCGATCCTCAGCACCACATATAAATAAAATAAAGGTAACTAAAAATAAACTAAAACTAAAGGGAAAAAAAGCTTTTAAAAAAAAAAGGAACTATGCTTAGGTTGGGCGCTGTGGCGCACGCCTATAATCCCAGTGGCTCCAGAGGCTGAGACAGGGGGATCCTGAGTTCACAGCCAGCCTCAGCAAAAGCAAGGCATTAAGCAACTCAGTGAGACCCTGTCTCTACATAAAACACAAAATAGGGCTGGGGATGTGGCTCAGTGGTCAAGTGCCCCTGAGTTCAATCCCTGGTACCAAAAACAAAACAACAACAACAACAACAAAAAACTGTGCTTAGTTCTGGAGAAATCCAAAGAGGAGCAAGCACTACTCTCCTCCCGCTGCTGCCAGAACTCCCCATAATGAGGGGAGACAGATGCAAACAAGGGATTACTACCAACTAGAGTGGGGTCATTGCTAAGAACTAGCAGGCCTGCTGTGGGAGAAGCATTTGTTCTGCCTGGAGAGGTCAGGGAGGGCTTCCCAGAGGAGGGGACTTTCAGCTGGGCCATTAAGCAGATCACCTGGCAGAGAAGAGGGAGGAAGGCATCATGAGCAGGGTAGCACCTTGCACAAGAGTGAGCAGTAAGGGCTGGGGAGCAGCGACTGCGGGGCCAGCCTGCAGCCTGCAGCCTGAAAGCGGGTGAGCCAGCAGGCTGGGGGGGAGGGGGGGTTGGGGTCAGTCTGGGAAGGGCCTGCTGTGCTGAGCTGCTGTGTGTGGATGTGCTCCTGCTGCAGTGGGCGATGTCCAAGCACTTGTCAGCAAGGGCTGACACACTCCGGTGACGTGGCTCTGGTAGACAAAGGATGGAAGGAAGAAGGCCAGAGCAGGTGCAGGGACACCAGCGAAGAGGCTGTGGCTCAGACCAGGCCCCGGGCCCTGCAGCCATACTACAGCACTGCCCCCTGTGATTTCGTGTTCAGGGATCTAAGGGCCCTCCTGCAGCAGTGAGCCATCACCGGTTCCCACAGCGTCCAGACGCTGCCGCTGCTGCTTCTCAAATACTCCTTGCGGCAGCAGAGATCCCCCGGTGCACACAGTGCTAAGATGCTGAGGGTCCAAAGACCATCACCTGCCATTTTGGGTGCTCTGTGGGCCCCATACCAGTTTAGAGGCTGATAGGATGCAGGCTTGGTCTCTTTCATGGGAGAAGTGAAAGGACAGTTCCCACCTGTTAAGTTGCTTTTCCTTTTCAAAGAGAGAGCTTTGCTGATGAAGAGCGATAAGTGTCTTTCACTGGTGAGGAAAGGATTTTAATAACATCTGCTGATGACTCTTGCCCTGCTCTGCCGAGATACAGCGGCTCATTCTTCTTCCCTTTAATAACCTGGTGCGACTGTACTGCAGAAGAAGCCTACTTGGGCTCCTTCTTGCCACAGTGGTGCCTCGGTCCCCTAGCTAGGTCCTTTCCTATTTCCTCAGTGTCTCTCTCTCTCTCTCTTCCTCTCTCTCTCTCTCTCTCTTTCTCTCCCCTCCCCTCCCCCTCCCTCCACCCCCAGCTAGATTCCTCACCCACTTTCCTCTTCTTTTTTCCCCTGTTCCTCCTCTCTTTGAGAGCCCCACGGGGCTGGGAGGGACCTTATTAACAGGAAACTTGGTCCAACAAGATGGATGGATTGACCGGCAAAAGGGTGAGCTCCCTGTCACCTTGTGGTGATGACATTGGCAGGAGATTTTCCCAAGGAGAAATGTGGTTACCAGACATTAGTGCACATTAGAATCACCTGTAGGAATTATTAAAAGCAGACTCCCGAACCCTGGCCTGCGCTTCTGCTCTTTAGGTCTGCAAAGAGCCTGGAGAATCACAGTGCCTACCAGGGAAAGGGGTGCAGGCAAGAGGCTGTCTGTTGACCACTCCAAGAAACTCAGGGGTGGAGTGGGACAAGTTACTGCCCCCAGACTCTCCTACTAATCCCATCCAAATAGCTTTTCCTCCAACTCCATTTTTTTTCCCAACAATTCACCTAAGTCCATATCTGTTTTGGTGGTCTGTGAACTTGGACTGTAGGCTGTGTTAAAGTTGATTTTGTAATAATGGTAGCTAAAATTATGCATATTACTGAGCACATATGCATAAGGAACCCAGGTAAGCACCATCCATGCCTCTCCAGTCACCTGCAACGATCCTGATGAGATCAACACCTCTGTTGCTCTCTAATGAGGTGCCAGGGACTTGAGGCCAGTGAAGGGAACTGGGGCTGAGATCTAAGCTACATTTACTAAGCCCATGCCCCGAACCCTCTCCATGCTACTCACTGTTTGTGTAGGTTAAAGAAGCGGAGACTGGCTATTAAAACTTCTTTTTCCCATTCAAAGTTCAAAGGGAAAAGATCCTCAAGAAAAAATGGCTGTTTTCTCAATTGCTATCCATACCCATAGCCCCCACTGCCTCCCAGTGTATAGACTTGCCATCCCTCCTAAGTAATTCTTCCTTCTCCGTCTCCTCTGCAAACTACCCAGCTTGCCACCATTCTTGGGGCGCTCAGGCCTGAGACATATAGATTCCAGTTGATGCCTCTCCTCTTCAGCCCTATACCAAACACTGGAGATCTCACTATTGTCACTCTCTGGGCTTTATTCCTTGATTTTCTGGTGTTCACACCAGCAAACTGCTCTCCCTGACCATCACCACTATTACAGGCATGGTGGCTTCCCTCTCTACCTCCCTAGCCAGGATCTAGACCCCAACCTCTGATATTCTGGGTTATCTCCGTATCAGTTACACTTCCTAAACCAACCACTGTCATCTCACATCCCCCAGCTTAACCATGCACAGGGCTCAACATTGCCTTCCATGCTGGTCTAAATCCCCTGCCACCCACAACTGCCCCCTGCTTTAGCAGGAAAAATTTTCCTTTCCTCCAGCTCCTGGGGTCTTTGCAGTCACCAGGCCTTTGCCTACGCGGTGTCTGCTATCGGAAACCCTCTCTCCATTCTCTCCCACCCTGATCCTTCCTTGCTTTTAGCTGCTGCTCCATTCCAAACCCTTCACCCCCACAAAGCCTTCTGTGGCTGAGCCTAACTTCCTTCACTTTTAATTCTCTTCCGTTCAGTGTACACGGTTGGCGTCACACACTTTCACACTTATTTATTTGTTGTCTAAGAGTTATTCTACGGTTGTTTCAGGTTTGTATGCTTTTCTCTCCCCAGCCAGATGGTGTAGGTATGTAAGAACAATAACCAGGTCTTTTTGCTCTTTAGCACTTACAGACCCAGAACATGGTGAGCAGCATTAGTAACTTTGCATTGAAGTGAAACATTTCCTAAATGACCATACCTTTAATTACAATGAATGACTCTGAAGTCCAAAGCCAGTGGAGTGTGTGTGCTCTTGGACGGAAAGGATCAGATGATATAATGGGGACAGCAAACAGAACTAAAAGCATATTTTCTACGGACCAGTTATGTGATTCCCGGTAAGTCCTTCCATTTCTGTCTTAAGCAGTCAGGCCAGATGCACTGGGAGATCCTTTTCAGCTTTTCCATGTCCTATGAGTTGTGCACCATCTACCCTCTCTCCTGGCCAATGATGAAGGGCACACAGATTTCTCTGGGCTTCATTTTACTTACTTGTGAAATGGAAACTATAGCAATGGTGGCTAATTTATAGAGTTGTTGTAAGGATTAAATGCAACAATTCAGAAAGCTCTTAGCCTAGAGCATGGCCCATAGAAAGTGATCAATAGATGTTAGCTATTATTAAGTCACTTGGCCAAGGTTAGGAGGGTGGAGTATGCCCAAGGGAGAGAAGAAGGCCATCCCCTGTGTGCTGATCTAAGTAGGGAGTCTGAGAGCCCACAAGGCCATCTGAGCTCTGAAGAGGTCAAGGTGGGGCTCTGGGGCTAGAGTCCTGCCCAGTAGCCTTGCAGTGACTACAGCGCCAACTGTCCCATTAATGACAGCACTGCTGGCAGTTGGGGTGACCCTGTTGTATAGTCCCATCGATTTTCCCATTACCCTTTAATGCTGTGTATTAAAGGCTTTGCAGATCCACTCTGTTACCTTCTTTCTTTATTATCTCCAAGGCTTGCCCAGCTACTTGGGAGGATTAAATTGCCTGGATGCAGTAAACTCCGCAGGGTGAGAAACTTCTTCTTGGGCAGACTTGGAGTACAGGAACTCCTGGCTTGCTCCTCGGGTCATGCGCTCATTGACAAGGATGTGCAGAGAGCCCACAGAACATCTGGGGCTAGCTTGCAGCCCTCTGCCAGCTAAAGAAGGAGGACCAGCACAGCCAGGTCTCACCCCTCTGCTGGGTGGCTCTTCTGGTCCTGCCTGGTCTCAGGCTGGTCCTGGTGAGGAGTTGTCTTTCCTGGATTCTCCTCTCCTGGGTTCCCAGCTTGCTTTCTGTTGGCCCCATCTGTCTCTGCCCAGGTCTCAAAATCCACCCTCTGGCCCAGCACCCTGTTTGCTTTCTTCGTCCAGCAATTCCATTTGATATTTTGGAGCTGAATACCTACGTGGCTTCACGAAAGGGCTTTATTGGGAATTTAAGACAGACTTACTATTCTTATTTGTGAAATAGGAATATGCGTCATTTTATTAAGACCAGGGGGAGATGAAGTCCATATGGTTCTCTGAGCAATAGAGGCCGAGGGAACAAATACCACTGTTATTTTTGAGGTATGACCAAAGATAATGAAGTTGATATTTCATACTACAACTCATCTATGCAAATTAATTTTCTCCCATTCACCTTGAAAAGCAAAACACAAATTCAAAAATGTGCCACCGCAACCCGTTCTCAGCAGGCATGCTCTCCAGCAAGTCTCCATGCTCTCAGAGGAGATGAGTTTTGGAAATGGTCAGAGTAAGTGATCCAAGCAGAATAATCTCCTCCTTCCAATGATATAAAGTGAGGAGATGACTTCATTATTAAATTGATACTAAAGATTATCTCACTGAGGAGTTCCAAAAAAATACTTTTCAGTAAGTGTTGCTTCCCAAGGTGACAGCTTTGAAGGGAAATGCACTTAGTTGATTAAGCTTTGATCTACTTATATATTAAGCAGGAGTTTATTGTTGGTAGGTGAAAGAAACTCAACAACTGGCTTAAGGGGAAACAAAAATTTATTGGCTCAATGACTGAAACATCTACAGTTAGATTTTGTTTTAGACATGGCTGGATCCAGGGGCTGAAATAACCTAATTAGGAGCTGGCCTTTCTTGATCTCTCAGCTCTTTTTCCTGTCTTGTCTTTTCCTTCTCAAGCAGACCTTCTAAACATGGTGGCCCCCAATAGCCCAAAATTCAAATCCAAAAGAAAGAGAGCTTTGCTTTCCACTGGTTTCAATCAAAGTCCCAGGACAGAATCTCAATAGTCCAGCTGATGTGATGACTGTCCCTGGACAATGACATGGCCAAATGTATGGAATTTCTTGGGTCATATCTGCATTCTTGGAAAAGATTGAGCCCACATGAACCAAGAGCAGGGACAAGGGGTGGCTCTATAGTAGAAAAGTAGAGTTCAGGTACCAGAGGAGGGCAAAGGTATGGCTGGCAGAAAAAAACAACAGATGTCTACTATGTTTCTTTTATTATTATTATTATTCATTGTTGCCACATTAAAGTTATAGAATTGCAAAACATGTTCTTTCATAAGTTTACTTTATTCTCATATTATAGTTCATAAAATTAATTGGAATATAAATGCCCTCTAAAAAGCAATTTATAACTTGAGCAAAAAAAAAATGCTTTTTAAAAGAAAGCAACTGCTTCGTTCATTTCCGGTTGCATCTTACTGTGTCCTTGCCCTGGAGTGCAGGGCATTTGTGTAGAGAGGTTTTTCAGGAAGTTCTAGCCAATTAGCATGAATCCGTTCTCATTTGTTTTCCTTTTTATGCCACATCTGACTGGCATGTTGGGCAACACTCTGCAGTTACCGAATAGAATAGTGGTGTTCACACCGATTTTGGAAGCAGAACCCTTTTTTTTCAAATACCATTCCCCCCGCCCCCACAGTTTACAAATGAAAGCAGAGCTGCTCTGGTTGATCTAGGGTAGGAAACCCAAACCCCAGCTACTAAGCTTTCTCCTTCCCTTGTTCTTCTCCTTCCCCTCAGCCTCTGATTCATGACTGCAGAATCCTGAGGCTCCAGGATTCTGCAATTTGAAAACCAGTGGAATAGAGCAAAGCAATGCTCTCTCCAGAATCAGTGCTGTCAACTGGGGCTTCAGTCCCATAGATGGAAGGCACACAGAATGGACATTTATTGAGCACTTACGGTCAGGCGCTGTCTCTTCATTATCTCATTTAACCCCTTTTGACAACCCCATGGGGTAACAATTATTATCCTTTTTTTAGGATGTGCAGGTTGAGACTTGAAATGTCATACAGCTGGCAAGACACAGAGCTGGTGTTAAAGCCAGGTCTTTCTGATGCAAAACTCCCCATGCCTTCTTGGATATTCATGAACTGCCTACAGTATGACAGGTGCTCTACTAAGTGATTTGATATGGACTGTGTATTTCATTTGATCTTTACAAAATCCTGTGAAGAAAAGAATCCAGACACCAAAGAGGACATACTGTATGATTTTACATAAATTTGGAAAATCCATCAACCTAATTAATTTATGATTATAGAAATCAAAAATAGTGATTATCCTTGGTGGGTCAGGTTGGGGTGGATGGTGGCACCAGCTGAGAAGGAGCCAGAGGGAGCCCTGGAATGTGCTGCCAATGTTCTGTATTGGGCCAGGTGATAGTTACACAGGTGCACACACATATGAAAAGTCACTGAACTGCACAGTGGTGATTTATTATATGGAGTTATATCTGTTTGTTTTAATTTTAAGCCCTACTGTTTTTAAAAAAAAATTATCTTCATCAATATAAAGAAACTCTGATTTAGGAAGGTAACTATTCTAGAATTGTGCTGCTAGGACTGGAAACTTCCAAAGACTGTGTGATACAGCCCTCCTGGCATCTGGATTCATCTAGGGCATCTTCAGTGACCTGTAGGGCAATTGTGTGCAGAGACTGTGAGCCAGAAAGAGCTGTGTGTTACTTTAAGTTGTGGTGAATCACTTCCTGCCCATGAGGGGTGACCTCACCCCTGTCCTGCCCTCCCCCTGTTCCATCCACTCTCCTACTTTGCTCCTCTCTTTGGGTTTGATTTGATGGCTCTTTCAGTCTCTCTGTTGCTTGTGCTGGCTTGCTAGTGACAGAGGCCTTTCCTAGGGACGAGGACAGAACACTGGGAAAGGCACAGGTTCACAGCCAGGAAAGGCGCCATGAGAAATTGAACAGGTGAGAGAGAGAAGTCAGGCCATCCCAAACGCAATTAGAACCACTCTGGCTCCTGCCAGGTCTGCCCTTTGTGCTTAGAGCCTCCTAGGGTAGTCCCCAAGGTCCCCAGGGAGCTCTCCAGGGATCACCCTTTCTATTGACACCTCACCTGGGTCCTTGGCCTTTTCCCTTATGCTAAAAACGCAGCTTCTATCTTTAGGTTCCATTGTAAGGGAGACCCTGGGATTCAGGCCAGGGATCCAGGGAGCTGGGAAACCACAGTCCCCGGGGGCCAGATCAGAGCATAACTAAGTGGATAAAATGACAGCAGCCTTGGCATCAACTGGGTGTAAATCTAAGTCTGAGAATGGATCACTGCGAGGCCTGAGCAAGCCGCTCGCTTCATGGATAGGTAGGCCCTGGCCTCGCTCCATACCTACCCCCTCAGACCCATCCCCAGTGAAACTTTAGGAACACTCAGCCCAAACCCCAAATTGGCTGTATCAGTCTTCTACTTAAATCTCTCCAATGCCTCCCCTTCAAGCCGGTAGTAAATGGGAACCATGGTAGGGTGGCTGGGAGGCAGAAAGAGTTTGAGCAAGGATATGCATGCTCTAATGGAGTTGGCATTTGAGCCCAGCCTTGAAATGATGAGCAGGATTTTAGCAATGAGTCCACCGAGAGGACGTGTGAGATATGAACATGGAATGACTAAGTGGCACAAGTTCCCACTGTCAGGACCAGGCTAGGATATTTGGACTTTATGTACAGTTCCTGGCAACTAGTAATGATTTCTGAACAAACAAACAAATAACCTGGCCATGGCATTTAAAAAGTGTATTCCATGTGGGATATCCAGAGAATTAAGAGCTGGAGGCAGCAAGATTTATTCATTCAACAAGTATTTATTGAGCACCTACTATGTGCCAGGCACTATGCTGGATCTTCAGTGGCAAAGAAGATGTGCATCTTGACCTCCTGAATTTCATCATCCACAGGAAGTTACCAATGAGACAAGTGACATGAAAGATCAATGGAATAAGCGATGGGGTACTTATCAGGGAAGTATTATCAATTCTGGGAGGAGGCTTGAGCTCGAGGCCTGTGGGATAGCCCACCTTTGGTTTAAAGATCCTTCTGGCTACAAGAGAATGGATGGGGGTGTGGTAAGAGGGACCCAGGGCAGCCATTTAAGAGGTTGTTGCCATGTAGGGGAAGGATGATGGAGGCCTGAACTAGGTCACAGCAGGAAGTAGAGTGCCTGGATTCCAGAGTCCTCATGGACATGGAATCTGCAGGACCTGGTGGGGAGGGAGAGGCAGAGTCTAGAACTCCAGGCTCTGGCTTGGAGGTGCCTACAAAAGAGCAATGAAAGCTTCTTTCTTCCTAGCGTCTCCTGAACACTCAATGATGTATTCCCAACTTTCCCCTTTAACTGGATCATGAGTCACTTGAAGCCAACTACCAGGTCCTGCTTTGTTCTGGACAGCACCTGTCCCAGGACCTTCCAGGTAAAAGATGCTCAGTGAACAGCCGCTCACTGAATGAATGATAACTGTTGAAGAAACATTTGCATTGATCCCAGCCATGGTCAGGCCCAGTCCGCCCCCCACCCCGTAGCCCTCCCCTCACCACTGCCCTGCACCCCACTAGTGACAGGCAGAGCCTGGGGGCAAGGGGCAGAAGTGGCTTGTGGGCACATTGCCACCTGGAATACTTAAAACATGAATTGCGAGTCAAGTGGCCCCTCTCACAGTTAATCGATGGCAGCATATCCTGATCGCTTTCATTATTATTATTTTCTTATGCATGTGTGATCGGGAGATTTATTGTTGAGGCTACAGAGGCAAAATCAATTATTCATGTTATAAATTAGAAAATGATTTATGTCTACAGGAGACGGGGCCTCAGCGAGCCGAGCCCATTACAGATAAGCTTTGCTGAAAGGACCAAGATTTATCTGTAAACTTCACAAATTGCAGCTCACCAATCCAGTCCTCTCCCCAACCCCTCCCCCAGGGCACCCATCCCTCTTCCTGAGTCATTCTGTCGTGTTCTGTCGTCCACTGTCCCCTTGACTCCTGTTTCCTCTCCTCCAGTCCCACTGACTTCTCTTTGTTCTTCTGTCCTGTTTTTCACCTTTGACAAATGCCACATGGCTTGCTCATATCTCTTTTGGGTGCAGACTCTCTTGAAGCTTCTGAATAAACTTTCTGGTCTCAGGGAACCGGCTGCCCTGTACAGGGGAGTGAGGAAACGAGCTGGGGATGAATTCCTTCTGGTTCAGTTCATCTTGCAAATGCCTTGGGAGGATGACGGACTGAACCCTGGATCTCAGAGCAGCTGACTCCCACCTCAGGTAAGAGGCAGCCATTGGCCAGCGCCTGTGTGCTCCCTTCCTCTGGGGCTCTTCCCAGAAAATGTGGTCATAAGCATTGCAATGACAAAGAAAGCCCATAGGCTTTGGAGTCAATAGACAGGGATTCAATCCTAGCTTCACTGCCAATACTGTGACCGTGGGCAAGTCACTTAGGCTCTCTGGGCCTCAGTTTCTGCATCTGCAAAATGGTTTTCCAGCATGAGCTCTACTTTACAAGATGGTTGAAGGATTGAAGGGATAGTGAAGATGATAGCCTGGGGCTATGCCTGGAATAATATTATTGGAGAAAATTGGAGAGAGAAAGAGAGAGACAGAGATTTTGATCAGAAGGATTGCAAGTTGGAGGCCAGCCTGGGCAACTTAGTGAGATTCTATCTCAAAATAAAAAATAAAAAGGACTCGGGGTATGGCTCCGTAGTAAAGTGCTTCTGGGGTTCAATCCCCGGTAGTGCAACGAACAATGTATCAGTCTCTCTCTTTTTTTTTTTTTTAAATATTTTTTTTAGTTGTAGATGGACACGATATCTTTACTTTATTATTTTTATGTGGTGCTGAGGATCGAACCCAGTGCCTCACGCATGCGAGGCAGGCGCTCTACCACTGAGCCACAATCCCAGCCCGAACAATGTATCAGTCTCTTAATGGTGGAGTTGATGTCCCTGGAATGCCCTAAAATAGCCCCAAAGTCCTCTGGCAGCTCCTCATACCTTCCAGGGGCCTTATTATCTCACAGCCTGATCAATCCAATAACACCTGAGTCCTGGCCCCCCAGACTCAAGGACCTGGGGGACACGAAGGTTAACACGAAGGTTAACACAAAGGCACAGGGCACTATCACATGTGCCTTGGTGCTGTGGCAGGAAGTGCTGAACACAGAGAGGGTGGTTTTGACTCAGTGCCTGCTATGTGCCACACACAGGGACACTAGCAAGTGAACTAGGCACAGAACATAGAGTCCACTGGGAGAGGCCAACACAAAACCCACACATAGATCTATATGTCAAACACTTTGAGAAAATCCCATGGCAAATAAGTGTAGGAAGCTGTGAGATCCAGGCAGAGGTCTGGGCCCTGGGCTGGGCATTATCTGCTGAATGTCCTTCCTTCAAGGGATCTAACACTAAAAGACAGATTCCCCCTCCACCTGCCCTTGGATGATTATGGGAGACCAGATCTCATGTCTCCGAAGTCCACTAGGCACTGCCCCCAAAGCCCTGGGCCCTTTCCTGCCCCCATGGGAGCCTGCCCTCCTGGCCTGAAAGTAATCATTCCCGACTCTTCCATGGCTCTTTCCTGAAGTCCTGATACCTGATTTTTGAGCTGACAGCAACTCTTCCTGTCCCTGTTCCCATAAGACAGTCCCTAAGCCCCTAGACCCTGACAAGGGCCAATCACAAGTGCCTCTTGGGACACATGAGTCTTTTGATGCAAGTCTCACTGTTGACCATGAAGCTTCACTTGCACCAGCTCGGGTGGTACTCTCACTGGGAAAATCCACTGGATTCAATTTCAGTTCTTTCATTCGATTCTCCAAAGACTGAAATACCACCTGTTTCAGAAATCCCACCAAATCTTCCACCCTTCTGCACACTCCCTGTTCACCATCACAACACTACTTGTGCATCCTGAGCAGCTCAAACACGGCCTTCCGGAGCTCCCTGCAGGAGCACTGTGCAGAGAGGGCCCTGGGCTTGCATCTTGGCTTCTCTACTTAACAACTGTAACACTGGTCAAGACTTGACCTCCTAGAGCCTCAGTCTCTCTGTATGTTAAGTGGCACTGTTCCCCTTGCTGGTAACTGTGGAGTCTAGCTATCTGGGCAGAGCTAGGGCTTGGGGTTCAAACCCAGCCACGGAGATAGATGAAGACTTGAATCCAGGCAAGGAGATAGCAAGATCATTCAGAACATGGTCTAGGCCTGGCAGGGGCCACCAAGCATGCACTGGAGCAGGGTCTCAGTGCTGACATTGAGGGAATTAAACACGCAAGATGAGAGGATGTATGTGAAAGCACCCGCTTCATACCCGGTGGATTGCTGTATGATGATTGTGGTCATCATCTCCAGATTATCAAGGAAGGACACAGGGGGCTTGGGAAGGAAAGAAGATGGCAGACCCAGGCACATGACAGGAGCCAGCAGCTGCCCCTGAGACACCAACCTGCTTGGATGGAGACGGCAGCTTCAGCTCTTGCTAGAGAGGAAAGTGCAGGTTGATGAACTAGCTTTGGCAACGCTTGGTTACCTTGTCCTGCCAATAAAGTCACCAGGATTGAAAAATGGAACCAACTCCCTCCCTTGCCCTTGTCCTCGGGTGTTCTGTGTCTGGGCTCTGTCCTTTATGCCACCACATTGCCTTTGCCTCCCCTCGCTCTGAAAAGCTGGTGGTGAAATGCCCCCCACCCCAGGTAGGCGGCGAAGCTGTTCTTTGATGGACACGGAAGGTATGGATAGTGCAGGGACTGTGGGTATCTAGACTCACAGGGAAGGCACGATGGGTCAGGAGGGAAGGGGCCCACCTGGTCTCTTGTCCCAGGCAAGAAATACCTGCAAATTTTATCTACAGGTCTGCAGTGTTATTCACACAAGTCCAGAATCAGGTAGACCTGGTATCAAGTATTCTGCTACTTAGTAGCTATGTGACCTTGGGCAAGGAAACTTAACCTCTTTGAGCCTCAGTGTGCTCATCTCAAAAATAAGGCAAATAATATCTATCCTGCCAAGTTACTATAAGGGTTGAATAAAGGTATTTGTTTAACATAGTGGCTGGCACTTTATAGCTGCTGAGTGGTGGCCACTATATTATTATTAATAATCCTCCCAGTTGAACTGTCTTGGTTTCCCTCAGAACCATGTACAAAAGCTGGGATTAAAAGTAAAGCAAACTGGGCTGGGGTTATGGCGTAGTGGTAGCATGCTTGCCTAGCATGCATGAGGCACTGGGTTCGATCCTCAGCACCACATAAAAATAAAATAAAAATATTCTGTCCACCTACAACTAAAAAATAAATACTTCAAAAAAAAAAAAGTAAAGCAAACTGAAACAAAGTGAGATGGGCATTAAGAAGATAATTATAGCAGAGAAGAAAATAGATTTGTTTGGGAAGTAGGCTTTGTCCAAGAACTTGAGAGCTCCACCCTGAATCCCCCTGACATGCCATCAGCTATGGGTGTGGGCATCAGAAGACAGCAGCCCCATAAGATTTATCCGGCCCAGCCCATGTGGGGTGCAGATAGGGTCTTCCAAAGATTCTGGCTAGGAGTCAGGATGAGGGAAACTGCAACTGGGCCTGAGATTTTTTCCCCTTTAAAAGGTTCTTTCAACCTGGTGCAGAAGAAAGTCTAGTCCAAATGTAATAAATGCTTAATACGTATTTGTGGCATGGGAAGAAGGAAGGAGGTAGGGAGAATGAGAAGGAAGAAGCAGCGACAAGGGGAGGAAAAGCAGGGTCTCTGGGAGGAAGCCAGTGGAGCAGCATGGGGATCTGGGCACACACCTGGTCCCTGCCTGTGCTACCTGCCAGGTGAGCAGTCTGCATCTGCTCAGCCTTGCTGCCTCGGAGCTCGGCTGCAGGTGTTCTAGTCTGATCACTCCCCATGCTGCTCAGAGCCCCAGGGCTGGTCCACAACCCAGTAGTGCAGATCCTAGCCAGCCCTCAGCCCCCTCACCTCCAGCCTCAGGCTCTAGGCCCAGCCACGTAGGTAGGAACCAAGAACTCTCAGGTGCCTCCAGCCTCCCTCCTCCTCTGACCCCACTCTATCTTTTCAGCTGCCATCTCCGCTCCTTTCTCTGCTTCACTGCCCAAGCGGCTCATCAGCCCACTGTCCCTCAGGCTCCAGAGCCTTCCACGCCTTTGTGGCTTGGCCTGCTTCACCCTTCTGAAACAGCAGCTTTGTCTGAAGCCTCCCACATCCGCCTGCCCACTTGTAACTGGCTCTTCCCCTGCCTCCCCCTCTGGCTGACCCCACCACCACCACTGTGAGTAGCTTTTTCCCATCCCCTGGACGGGGGCACCACTGAGCTTTGAAATAAATCAGAGTATCTGGTCTTGTGTCGCCACTAAGACATCCAACGTCATTTTAGAATATACCCCCTAGCCCCTACCCAAACCACCTCCAAATTTAATCATGCCCTTGGCCCATGACATTTTCTACTTCCTGTGCTACCCTCTACCCTTCTCCTTCTGCCAAAGTCTACAGATGATGTTTCTGTTATTTCTGGAGTTTTGCTAACCTCTTCCAATATAGGCAGCAAATAAGGCCGGGCTCAAATGCCACCTCCTCCATGAGGCCCCTCAGAGCTCAGTCATCAGAATTACTCCCCAGCACGTTGGTACAATACTGTATTCCTGCAGCCGTCAGGCCCGTGTTTGCCTGCCCATGCCACCCCACTGTGATTTTATGAACAAGGACACTCTCTCATCCATCTCTGCATCATTGGCACCTATCTTGTTGCTCAGACCAGGAGTATTGAGGTATTAAAATAACGTCTGACAAGTTGACTACATGGTGGGCACTTACAGTTTGATTGGATTGCCAGGCACTCAGCTCCCTTTGAAGATAAAGAATTACATAGTTAAGAAAGACAGTGTTTCAGGTTCACAATTCCTTAGGCATAGAACAGTGATCTGGCAATTTTCCTTGCCATCACTGTGGCCTCCGGTGCACAAGGAGAATGGCCCTCACGTATATAATTCCCAGCTGTCCTTGTACCTCCATAGTGTGATTGTTTTCCCACAGACGTACTTGCCTTCTAAAGTACTTCCTACTAGGACCTCCAGATCTCTTTCATCTATGTATGTATAGCCACTGAGTGTGCCCCCCCAAAACCTCTATCTTTCAATTCATATAGTTGATTTTTAACTCTTTGGAAGAAAAAAGCATAGTTTTCATCCACCTGTCTATATACTTATCAAGAAATAATCTAATTTGGGCCAGTGTTCATCTTTTTCCCCTTTCCCAATTTCATTGTTCCTTGTCAATGACACCTTCAGGTCACCCCAGCCACTTTTTTCCCCTGCCTATGCCTCTTTGCCCATACCAATCAGTCAGTTCATTCTTGGGAATGTTTCTGGAATCATCCCTTTCTTTTCAGTGTTAGAGTTGCCCCTGTTATGATGTCACCACCTCATGCCTGAGAGCTAGTCCTTAGGAAATGCAAGAGTAGGAAAGTCAGGAAAAAGTCACTGTCCAAACTTCTTCCTTTAAATATGGGGAAACTGAATTGTACATTCATATGTTATACATATGTAACGATAAATTCCATCATTATGTACAACTCCAAAGCACCAATTAAAAATGTGGAAAAAATAAAGATGGGGAAACTGAGGCTCAGAAGTGAACTAACTGCCCAGGGTCACACCAAAAGAGTGAATACCCCAAGAGTGCAGGGTTCACATCTTCCACATGTAACTGGCAAAGTGGACAGAGCACCACAAGAAGTATAAGTCTTAATGGACAGAACCACTTCCCGTCTGGCAAAGTGGCACAGAGCACCACAAGAAGTACAAGTCTTAATGGACAGAACCAGGTTGCGGATGGGCTGGTCCCACCTGCCAGTGCTATGGATGCCTGGCTCATCACCCAGCCTCCAGTCACTCCCTTTCCATCTAAATTGTGCCTCAATATCCAATGAATGTGCCCCTTGGCAGGCTATCTTCCAGCCTCGCAACTTCACATGACTGCTTACTAATTGTCTTAGAATGAAACATCCTTTACCTTCTCCAATTAGATGGACATCATTTTTTCTTACAGAAAAAAGATTGATTAATATATATTGTTGAGGCTGATAAACAAAAAGAGAATGGGCTTGGGCATCCAAATGTATGAAAATCCAGACTTGATCTCCTGGCAAGAGGATCCTATGCCAGAAAACAATGAATGGCTTGAGTCGGCCTGTTGGGGATGGGACGGCAAGAACAGGAGTGGGTGCCAGGCCAAGCAGCAGACCATAGAGGAGCCATTGGGGAATCCTGACCTTGTCTGGGGAAGTAAAGGCGAAACTATTAGGAGGGAGGTTGGACATGCTCAGCTCTCAGGATGGAAACCAGCAGGTGTGTTGTACCCGTTGTGTTCTCAGCTGTGTGCTTTCCTGTCTCAGTCTGGGGCTGCTTTGCTGGGGGGAAGACTAGATTCGAGCCTCCAGATGCCTTTGGTGGAACTTCCAAGTCCAAGTCTTTCCCTCTGTTAGTTTCTAGGGTGGCCGGAACAAGGTGCTGTGGACTGTGTGACCCAAAAGCAGGATTCTATTTTCTCAGTCCTGGAGATGGCTTGTGTGGCCATCTTCTCCCTGTGTCTCCACATGGTCTTCCCTCTGTATCTGTCTGTGTCCAAATTTCCTCTTTTCATAAGGACACCAGTCTAACTGGACTATTGTCCACCCTACTGACCTCATTTTAACTTAATTACCTTCTTAAAAATCCTATCTCCAGATGTGGTCATACTATAACGTACTGGGGTTAGGACTTTGACATAGGAATTTGGGTTAGAAACACAGTTCAGCCCCTAACATCTCTCAGAGACAGAGTCTGGAGCGATGTGGACCCAGGATAAAGCATGCAAAAGGTCTACCTGGGTTCTCCTTGACTTATGTCCATGGGTAGGAAACACTTGGAAATGGAGAACAGTTTATGAATGCCCCTGGGCTTAGGAGTTCCCAGCTAAGGAGCTTTTCAAGGGTACTGCTTCTGGGATCAGTAGGAAAATTCTGGGCATTCAGTATCCCCATTACTGTCTTTGGAAAGCAATGGAGATATCCAAAATCTACCTGAGCAGAACCAGGGTATGGGACTCAGTTTGTTGTCCCATTGGCAGATAGGCTAAGGAACTCTGCAGAGTAGAGAGCTCTCAAAGCATGAGGGTTGGGAGCCAGAGGAACAGCTTCCCCAGGAGGACCAAGAAGATGGGAAGTAGAATTAGGCAGCAGAGCCAGTGACCTGGGAACAGAGGCATGGTAGTGGACTAACTGAACTAACATCTCCAAGTAATGGCTTTGTTGAACTATGCCCTTCAGGCTATAATTGTGTAGTCCTGCCCACTCTGGCTCTACACATGGGCATATAACTTGCTTTGGTGAATGAAATGTGAGCAAACATGTTTGCAAGCAGAACCTTGAAAAGCACCTGTGTGCCTCCATTCCTAGCATGACAGAGCTTGTTGGTCATGCATCTCTGCCACACCATGAGAATGTGCCTGGGTTAGCCTGCTGGACCTGGATGGAGAGCTGAGTCATCTCATTCATCCTAATCATCCAAGCCATTCAGCTGAGGACACCCTAGATCAACCAGCATCAAGCCAACCTCCTCACAATTGGGAAAGAATCCAGACACTGCAGGACAACCTCCCAGCTGAATCCAGCCTCAGTCACTGACCCACAGAAAGCTAAGTAAATGCTTATTGTTTTAAGCCACGGAGTACTGAGATAGTTTGTAAGACAACTTTTTTGGAGAAATATTTAGCACTATGGAGCAAGGCACAAGCAAGACAGGCAGCCCATCCAAGCACTAGGCAAAAGTCATTGATTCAGAGACATTGAAATCTGAGGGAGTCTCAGACCTAAGACCCTGAAAAATCAGACTAGTAGAGGACTGGAAGCCAAGGCAACAGCAAGACTCAAACCCTGATGCAAGGCAGCTTCTTCCTTACCTTGTATCTCTGACCTTCTTTAAACCTTGCCCTTCACCCTGGCTTCAGTCAAGGTTATTTGTGCAATTGCTTAATTCTTTTTTTTTTTTTTTTTTGGTACTGGGGATTGAACCCAGGGGCATTTTACCACTGAACTATATTCCCAGCCCTTTTTTAATTTTTAGTTTGAGACAGGGTCTTGCTAAGTTGCTTAAGGCCTCACTCAGTTGCTGAAACTGGCCTTGAACTTTCTATCCTCCTGCCTCAGTCTCCCAAGTTGCTGAGATTACAGACATGTACCACCATGCCCAGCCCACTTGCCTAATTATACACTAGATTTAGATGCCTTGGCTTATCTGTCACTATCTTTCTCCTCCCCATCTCTTATGGGTGATAGAAAAACACTGCCTGGACATCCAGAAGCCTAGGGTCTAGTCCTGGCTCTGCCCACACTGTGTGACCTTGGACAGCTTTCTCCCATGGCTGATCTTCAATCTCATTGTCTGTAAAGTGAGGGGTAGGGGCAGATGACATCTGGGACTCCCAAGCCCCAAAGGTGAGCCCAGACTGTTCATCCCTTGCAGATGTTGTCCTTACTCTCCAGTCTCTCGTCATTGTCCTTGCCTTCTAGTCCAGATGCAGTCTGTTCCAGCTACCCAAGGAACACAGCATTAAAAACCTATGCATTTCTGGTGTCATCTATTATCAGCTTTCTCTCATCATCTATTAGAAAGAAACATTCCCCCTTATCTTTCTCTTGTTCCTACTGTATTTTAAAGAATGTTTTCCTATTTCCTTTTATGTGTTTTGCAGGTTGCATCTCATTTCTTTCTTTGGATTTTTCCCTTCTCATGACTATAAATTCTAGCTGTTTCTTTGTTCTTTTCTTGGGTAATGGGGCCAAGCTTCCTGTTTCTGCCTTTCCAACTGGCAGAGCTGTTCCCTCTGCAGCTTTCTGTCTGGCCAATGAAATTTGTCCTTTATCACTTAGCCAATCTTGTTCATGATGGAGGATTTTTTTTCCTTCTTCATGGGATTTTAATTAATTCAGTATGTTAGAGAGCTGGTTGATAGCCACAGTGCTGTAACTTAACTAACTGAATGACCTTGGGAAGGTCACTTAGCATCCCAGCCTCAGTTTCCTCACCTGTAAAATAGGGAAGTAACATCTCTCCTTACTACCTGCCAGTGTTGTCAGGAAGCTCTGAGAAGATGGTCAGACAGCCTTTGTTAAGTGGCTGAGAGTTGGATAAAGAGAGAGGTTACAATTCTTATGAATATGCCTGATCTTCTACCATATAATAGTGAGCTCTGTAGTGATCTATGCAGACCAGAACTGCCTTTTTGTCCCCAAAAGTCCATCAAGCTGGGCACTTGCCTTTTCTATGCTCTGTTTCCCACAACCTCCCCCCATGTGTCTCAGAAGATAAACACCACCTAAGGACCCCCTGACCTCACTGTCTGGGGCTGTGTATTTCCATTGTAGGGTTCCAGGGTTTTCTCACCATTTGTGGTTGTTGTTGTTGTTGTTGTTGTTGTGTGGTTTGATTCCCCATCATCTTCCTCTGGTTCTTTAGGAAGTTCCTCCCTCCCTTCAGGGGACACCATTTGCACCATGAACCCTTCACTCCCTATAGGTGAAGCCATGCAACTCAGGTGGATCAATCAGTATGTGTGGTATCAGCCTCAGCAGGGCCAATCAGAATTCCACCTGTGATAGATGTATGGAAATCGGACGAGAAGGTCCTTTTCTGCTGGTGTTAAAAAGCAGGGAGGATGTGATTCTGAGATTCATAGCCATCTTGTTTTTCTCTTCAGAATAAAGCCAAACAGAGAATGAAATCTGGAAAAAGAGTTATGGTGACAGTATGTAATAAACACCCCCACCCCAAGATCCAGCCTATCTGAAGCCAGATCTATACCCAGACCTCCTAGTCTCATAAGCTAATGACCTCTTTTTTAAAAATATTTTTTTTGGTACCAGGGACTGAAGTCAGGGGCACTCGACCACTGAGCCACATCCCCAGCCCTATTTTGTGTTTTATGTACAGACAGGGTCTCACTGAGTTGCTTAGCACCTTGCCATTGCTGAGGCTGGCTTTGAACTCACAATTCTCCTGTCTCAGCCTCCCTAAGTGCTGGGATTACAGGCGTGTGCCACTGTGCCTGGCTTAAATATTTTTTCAGTTGTAGATGGACATGATATCTCCATTCATTTATTTTTATGTGGTGCTGAGGATTGAATCCAGTGCCCCACACATGCATGGGAGGTGCTCCACCACTGAGTTATAGCCCCAGCCACGGCTAATGACCTTTCTGATTAGGCTTATTTGAGTTGGGGAAACTCACCCTACTGAAAGGTCTCTGACTAATGCACCTCACGCATTTCAGCTGTGGCTATCCCAGAGCTAACACAGCAAGAAAGAACTCATAGGAGGACAAGGAGCAAAGGACCTGATCTTTCCCTTCATGGGCTCAACAACAAGCAGTGTGCAGGTTAGAACATTCCTTTCTCCCATGGTGGCCTTATGAGGGAACCAAAGGATATAGAAAAAACCCAGGCTTTGGCTGGAATATACATAGACCTCGATGCTGCTCCATTACTTACAAGCCATGTGATTTAAACCCATATCCTTGCCAAGTGCCTATCTTATGAAACTATTTAGAAAAAAAAAGTGTATTACAGAGCCTGGCTTACAGTAAGCACTCAATACATGATATCTATTATGAAAATTTTCCTAATCTTTCTTAATTTGACATTCTAAACTGAAACCATCTTTCTTTTGTGTTTTCTGTTTTTCTTGGAAATCTATGTTGTAATAGTTTCTGATCATTTCCTCCAAGGTGATATTCAACTTTAAAATACTCAAAGACTTTTCCTTCCCTGCTGTATCTGGATGCTGCCTGCATGTAAAAGGCCTTCAGTAAATGTTTGTGGTATGAATGAATTGGTGAACACTGAATTAGACAGGAAATGCAGTCACCTCATTATAGCTCTACCTTCAGCACCATGGAGCTGTCCACAGTTCTCTCTCGAGTAGAGTTAGAGTTTAGAACTTAAATATGGGTTGTCTAGCAGACTTTATTAACTATTTCAAGTGCTTTCTCCAATCTGGATGTAGGCTCTTTTCATACATTATTTATTCCTCATTCATTGATTAATTGATTCATTAACAAAACTCTATGTAACTTTATGCTAGGAAAACATCTATTGTCCTCAAGAGTCTATAGACTCCCCCAAATCAAACTTAAAACAAAAACTTTCTAATGCAGATTTTAGTACATTTCTATTTTATTCACATGGGAATAAAACATGATCACATAATATTAAAGGGGAAAATCCACTGGAGATCATTTAATACCATTCTCAGCACCCTTCTTGCCCACCATAATTTATAAATGCAAAAACTGATGCCCCATGTCTTTTTTCAAGGCATGAGACTGTCTGTGCCATGTGTTAAAGGCCAGGTCACTGCCTTTTTCCCTTTTTCATGTATTTCTTGTCCCCCAGTCTCTCAGATTAGTCTGGCTGCAAGGCTGGCCCAGGATTCCACTCATACAATTACATCATGGTCACCAGCCTCAGGATCATAGGAAGGATGGAGAGGATGGAGAGGATGGAGATTGCCTCTGGGAAGTCAGAATCCTCCAGAATATTCTGTTCTCTTCCCCATCACCTTTGGATATAGAAATGTATTCACCATTCTCTTCTTTCTTGGTTAGAACAGAAAACTCCTCCTTCCCCCACAGTCTATGATATTCAGCAAGGGATGCTATTCAAACAGGACATTCATCTCACCCTAAAAAGAGAGCTAGGAATCATGATGGGTCAAACAAATGGGAACCCAGGTAAAAGTGCCCATTATTCTTCCACCCAATCAACTCCAGGCTGGTATGCCTAGAGTCCTTTTATATGTTACCCCACCCCCTCCCCCACCTTCCATTCTGGCAGAAGCTTCCCAAGGGAGAGCTGTGCTTAGAAAGAAAAGAAGTATGTCTACATTCTTTAGCTTATTTGGGCCTGTCTCCCCCAGCAGACTGTAAGCTCCATGAAGACAGAAACTAAGTCTGCTTTTTTAACTTTGTCTTCTCAGTACCTGGTGCATAGCAAGCATTCAATAAGTACTTGTTGCGTGGAGAAATAAATACAAGCCAAAGAAGAGAGAAACCAGAGAGGCAAGCAGAGGAGAGATGTTTCCCTGTTCTCATGTCTCTGTCTTGTAGCTAATGGAATGGGATGGATAAGAGGGCAGCCTGTCCTTGGAGGCTTGTTCTCGGAGCCCACGTGCTTCCTCCCCCCACCCAAAGGCCAGGGTTGCTTCCTGTGATTTCTGATCCAGTGCTGACATTAGTCCTCAGAGGAAGACACAATGGGCGGCTGACTCTTTCTCCTTATCCTTGTCCAATCATCTGTAACTGTGACAGATGGCAGCTTGGGAAGGCTGTGTGTGAAAAGGGGCAGAGGCAACAGAAAGACCAAGGTAGAAAGAAAGGATCTGCCTTGGGGCTTCAGAATCAGGTCACTTCTGAGTTCTGAATAGGCAAGATGGACAAGCCTTTCTCTGCTCTTCCAACACAGGCTGAGCTCTCTCATCAGCCTGCCACTCAGGACTCTGGGGACATGGGTGTTCTGGCCTGTCTGTAGCTGTCTACGTGCAAGGCATCACAGACAAGTTTCTTCAGGGAAGGACTGGATGCCAGAAGTTATCTCAGCCTCTTTAGAAATGCCCAGAAGTGCTGTGGGCTCTGCATTTCTTGGCTGGACAATCAAAGCCTCCATTATTTGACCTTCAAGCCTCATGGCCCATTACACTCCCTCTATGCCTCATGGCATTCTCTTCATGCCTTTTATGATTTTTCAGGGAATTTGATTAGCAACTTCTAAAATTTGTATGGAGGAGGTAATGTGCAAGAATAGCCATAACAATTTTGAAAAAGAACAAAGAAAAGGTGCTTGTCCTACTAGATGTCAAGACATATTACAAAGCTATATGAATCTAAATAATGTGGTACTGGCTCAGGTACAAAGAGGACAATGAAAAAGAACAGACTCCAGAAACAGACCCAAGTCTTTAAGGGAATTTGGTACTTTCCATTAGGGGGAAAGAATCAGCAATTCATTAAATGGTGTTGGAATAATTAACGATCTATATAGAGAAAAATAGTCAGATCCCTACCTCACACCACATAAAACACATGGGTAACTACTTTCAAAAACCCTCAGTTCAACTGCTTGAATTGCTTTAAACTATACACACACATCTCTCTGCCTTTGCTGATATTGTTCTCTCTGTTTAAAATATTATAAATTCTAACAGTGCTCCTCCTCTCTAGCAAACAACTCTTGCCTGAAGGCCCAAGATAAATATACCTCCATGTTGAGGCCTTCCCTGTTTTCCCAATTGCATTAGAAGTCCCTCAAAGATAGAACCTAAATTATACTTCTTTACATCGATCCCAAGAATCTAGAAAAATGTCTTACAAGCATAAAGAGCTCTATAAATTTATACTGATTAATGATTATTATGGTGATGGTGGTGGTGGTGGTGGTGTAATGAAAGAGCCCAGCTGAATGCCCTAGGTAACAGGATGGATGACTCACAGTTTGTAAACAAAATAATCATCATCAAGCTCTCTAATTAGATTGAGAGTCAGGAGCTCTAGATCAGTTACTTCTCTGACATTTATCTATTAATTCCTGATTATTCCTTGGGTGACCAGGGTCATCCAAGATCTTCAATGGCTTCTACTCAAGAAGGTTAAAAATGTCACTGTTTGCAAATAAATAATGAAATCAGAGGAATCAAACTAAGAGAAAAAAAACTTCACCATGAATCAATTAATTAAGAAGCATTTATTGAGCCTATTCTATATGCCAAGATCTACAGAAGATACAAATAGCCAAGTTCAAAGAAGCCAGTCACAAAGAATATACAGTAGCACATGTCAAATGTCAGTTCTATAATTAAGAACATGGGTTTTGAAATCAGAAATATATGGATTTAAATCTTTACTCTGCCATTTCCTATTCCTGTGGCCTACGGAATTATTTTACTTCCCAAAGTACATGTTTCTTCATCTATAAAATGGAGATAATATGGATATCTGTTTTGTAAGGTGGTCATGAGAATCAGGTGGGATAATACTTGGAAATAATTTAACATAGTGACAGATATGTATGAAACATTCACTATAAACTCCCAGGACCATATTTTGTTTGTTTGTTTGTTTGTTTGTTTGGTTAGAACAGCATAATTCAGTCTGTAGACAATAGACAAAGTGGAGCTCTGGTTAGTACAAAGGAACCTCATTTCTGCATGATAACAAAAAAATCTGTAGAATGAATAAATAATGTCTTTCCTACATATGTCTTCCTATATTTCAAATGGATATAAATACTACTCTAATGGGGAAAAAAAACTGATCTTAGATGAGAAAGGAATGTCATTATTCATTTTATCACTTGATAATGTCCCAACTTCTAAGGTACCAGAAAAAAAAAATCCAAAGGCAGATGAAGGTTTTGCTTCTTTTCCCCAAAGGAAACTCAGAAGCATGTGTAGGAATAGTGGTAAAGGATTCCAAAAGACCATTCTCAGCATAGGGATTTTAAGAGAAAATCCCAAACTTAAAAACTTGAACTGAGTGTGGTACCCTCCTGTCACTTACCACCTTTCCTTCCCTCATAATTGCTCACAGATGGGAACCAAATGACCAGGACCCTTCCTGGCACCAGTGCTCAGTATAGGGTGCTTTGTGACTACCTCCCACTTTCCCATAAATGACTTTGCAGAAGGAAAGTCTCCAGACAGAAACAGGTCCCGTTGCAGAGGGTCCTGGTGAACAGAGACCCAAGGAAAGGTTAAAGGGCCATTTTGTAATAGAGCATAAGGGATTTGGAATTGAGAAAGGCAACGTTAAGATTGATTTCTCTGAGAGTATCTTTTTCATAAATGCTGTCTTTGGGTGTTTAAGTGGATAATCTGTATTGTCAAGGATTTTTCTGAGGGAATTTGACTTGAATCTGTTAAATGTTGAATTTTTATTTATTGGAACCCCTGTTTGTCTTCTGTGGCCCAATATTTTGGTCTCTTCCACAGTTTTTGCCAGTTTTATATTTCCCAACTAAAAAATGCAGGAGTCCACTAGGAAGTCTGACAAAGAGAGCACATATAGAAAGCAGCGGTCAGTCACAGGGATTGTAGATATCTCACAGGGTGAGATCCAGACATGGAGGCCAAGTGCTGTGTCTCTGCAGATCTGTATTACTTCATTCCATTCATACACACACAGACTCTGGTAGAGGAGAATGTTTCTCTTATCATCAGTTTCCAAAATCATAGAATCAACAAGTCACCAAATCTCAGAGAGAGAAGACACTTTTCCAAGACCAATGGACTAAGATCTTGAAGAGATGGAATTAGTATCTGAGTTTCCTGGCTCCTCAATTATACTCTCTAAAATACACCATGTAGGGCTGGGATTGTAGCTCAGCGGTAGAGCGCTTGCCTCGCATGCGTGAGGCCCTGGATTCGATCCTCAGCACCACATACAAGGGAATAAAATAAAGACGTTGTGTCCACCTATAATTAAAAAAATATTTAAAAAATAAAAATAAAAAAAAAATAAAATACACCATGTAGGAAAAGAAAAAGCTACACTAATACTACACAGCTCCAGAGTAAGGATTTGGTGGGGGCCAGAGGATAAAGAATAAAGGAGACTAAATAAGTTTCCTATGGGATGCAGCCAAGAATTCTAGAAAGGACAAACACTGATTGCTGGTCCCTATTCCATAACCCCTACGGCTTTCCTGCAGTTTCCACAGCTCAGTCTTATTAAGTTCAACTTTCTTCAAACATGGGGAACATTCCCCTGCCCCTACTCAGGAATCTTGTATCCAGAGGTAGACTTTTGGGAATAGATTCAAGGGATCTGATGATAGAAGTGACTCCTGGCTCATAAGTGTTTGGAGATCAGGCATTTTGGATTGTGTAAAAGGTAATGTAGCCTCTTCCATTTGGAAAGTGGAAATGACACAATGACTCAGCCAGTTGGACTTATGTTGGAAGATGGGGACCCAACAGGGACTGCTCCCTGAGGCTGTGCAGAATTGGGATAATCTTGGATATACTGTGAAGCATGGAAAGCTCATCATCCATTCACTTCCAAGATGATTTACCTCTGTGAAAGGAAGAGTTGGAAGAGGCGTATCAATAACTATCAACAAATTTAGAAGTTCTAGAAGAATGGTATAAATAGAGAATGTTGTCCCTGTTACCCTTCCTGGGTCCAGCTTCCTGGAAAGGTACCCAGTAGTATTATCCCCACTTATTCCATCTTGTCCCCTTTGAATGAGCCTGACCTTTCTATCAAATGTCACACCATAGATATTGGCTTCTATCTCCAAACTCCATCCAGTCACCTCCCATTTTGACCTCTGGGCATTCATTCTTGCTTTTTCTGATCTCCCAACTTCTATTTAGTCCTTCCTCTCATCTCTGGGTCCTAACTAACATCGCACTCAGCCACTCCTTGTTGATGATCATTGTGAATATCTTTCCTGGATCTCTCTCCACTTTCTTCCTCATAATCTATTCTGGTATTTTACCCCTAAACCCTTCCACAATGGCCCAGAAGAGACACATCTCTTCAGCTCATTTCTGCACTAGAAGAACAAGATAGACATTTTCATTGTTCAAGTCCACTTAGCTTTAATTGAACTTGTTGGTCCCTTTTCTCTTTGGCTACTAGGACTCAATACTGAAGCTCTATCATGCTAGATACTGAGGATACCAAGAAGAATGACACAAAACGCCTGTTTTCTGGAAGTTTACAGACTGGGAGAGAAAGCAATACACGTGAAAAATATATTAGTCAAGCTTCGGTTTCAGGCCAGGTACAGTGGGGCAGGCCTGTGATCTCATGAACCCAAGAGGTTGAGGCAGGAGGATCACAAGTTTGAGGCCAACCTCAGCAATTTGGCAAGACACTGTCTCAAAAAATTAAAAGGATTGGGGTTGTAGCTCAGTAGTAAAGTGCCCCTGGGTTCAGTCATCAGTACCAAAAAAAAATGGGGGGGGGTGTCAATTTTAGGTGACAAGCTTAGGTCAATAAAAGCAGAGAAAGATTAATTTATTAGTTGGTTGTATCATATAACAATTTAAAAGTTGAAGGGTGAATGGCTTCAGGTGTGGCATGATCTAGGGCTTCTAATGACATCCTGAGGAATGTGTCCCTGTCCTCCCACCACTGTTCTGGCTTTATTCTCAGATAGGCTCTTTCCCTTATGTCCTCTACCCTCACCCAGATACTGTGGCTTCACATCCTACCAATTGAGCCACCCTCAAGAACATGACTTTGTTCCACACACTCTAGCACAAGTGTAAGGTAGGCTCCTAGGGGCTTGGTTCAATTCACACGCCTATTCTCAAAGCTATTATGGTAGCCAAGAGAATGCAGCACTCTGATTGGCTAAGCCTTGGTCACATGACTACTAAAATTCTGTGGACTTAGAGGAGTAAGTGTTCCCCAAAGAAAAATCAAGATCTGTGCCTAGGGGAAAACAAATGCTAATAGGCAAAAACAACAACTATTCTCCCCCTGGCCAGCCCATACTTTATCACCTGCACTCTTTCAGGTTTTCTAGACCATCAGACTGTTAGCTTTAAGCCTGAAATGACTGAAGTATTATTGTGCACTGTATTAATTGGCCACCACTTACTCCTCACATATTTATAGCTTTGATCCTTAATAAAAGACCCAGTGCCACACCTTCTACCAGTGATTGATGGTGAAAAGTCACAACCCCAAATCAGAGCAAGTGTGGGGGCATCATGGGAAAGAGCAGCCTTTGAGGTGCTTCTCAAACCTCACACACCATCAACAACTCTTCCTCTGTATCTCCACGAGCTGACCCTAGCTGAAGCCACATGCCATTTACCTGTAAGGCTATCTAAATTGCATCATTTTCAGGCAAACACAGCTGTTTGTACAATAAAGACTGAAGTTTTTCATCACAGATGTGTATGCCTGGATCTTATTTTAAGCACAAATAACCTAGCTTGAATTGTGAAAAGACTTAGCATTTGCAGTTTACAAATAGATGGTCTCCATCTTTCACCTACCTGTGCCCACACTTGAGAGGGCAAAAGAGTTGCACAAGGATCAAAGGACAGCCACCACTCTTTCAAAGAGTTCCCAGAACATGGAGTAAACTCTGCTGCATATAGAGAAAACCAATAGGTCAGATAACTAAGACATTTGGCCTACATCAGTTGTTCCAGATGCTACAACACTGGCAATGTCCTGCCAAGGAATGACTCAACATTTTCAAGAATTCAGGAGCAGCTAAAAAAAAAAAAAATTAAGAGAGGTCTACCTGCCAACCAACGATGATTCACCCAACCTGGAAAATCATGTGCTGGCAATAAAAGTCAATGGGCTTAAGGCACGATGTTCGATGTTCGTGAGGCCGTGCTGTCCCCAGCACCAAACTGAAGTAATCTGATACTTTTTATAACCAGCGGGCTAGATGAGTCCTAAGAGCATCAAGTCTGTGCCTGCATCCTGTGATCTCCCTCTGGGCAAGAATGATGTGCTTGCAAAAGAAGCGCCTTCCTTCTAAGGCTCTGTGCTTGCAAAACTCAGACCCTTAAGCCTGGGGGATCTGGGTCTAAGCCTCCCTTCACCATCTATTTGCTCTGTGGCTGTGGGCAAGCCTCAGTCTACCTGTTCATAAAATAAGGATAATAAACAACACCACCTTTCCATTTGATTGTGATGACTTAACAAATATCTACTGAGAACCTTCTCAGTGCCAGACCCTGAGGGTACAGCCTGGAACCAGACACAAGTCCTGTCCTAACAGAGTTCTAATTATTTATGTTATATAACATGATATGCAAAGTATTTGCCCCAAGGGAAGTAGTTGTTAATTGTTATGACAGACATCTAGGGTTAAGGAATTCCACAATCACAGTGCTGGTTGTACACAGGGAATAACTAGGGGTGAGAAAGTGTGGGGAAGGGTCCCAAAGGCCCTGGGAAGCTGGACTGAGCTGAAGTTCTCCCTCCATAGAAAAAAGTCATTTGTTAAATCATTAGTGAATGCTGCCTCTGAAATGGGAACAGTCTTCATCAGAGTTTAGCTGAGGTCATCAGAATCCTCTCAACCTTAAAACCATCTTGACAGTGGTAGATTTTTGTCCTCATTTCACCGATAAGGAAGCTATGGATCAGAGACGTTAAGTGCCTTGCTTAAGGTCACACAGTTGTTAACTGATTGAGCTGGAACCAGTACTTTTTTTTCTCTCCAGGGCCAAACCCCCATGTTATTAATCCCTGCACCACAGCACCTACCTCTCCGGCTCCCAGAAGAGAATGAGAGGCTCTGAAACTCTAGAGACAGCCCTCTTTATTTATTTTATTTATTTTGAGGGGTACCAGAGATTGAACTCAGGGGCACTCGACCACTAAGCCACATCCCCAGCCCTATTTTGTATTTTATTTTGAGACAAAATCTTACCAAGCTGTTTAGGACCTCGCTTTTTGCTGAGGCTGGCTTTGAACTCGTGATCCTCCTGTCTCAGCCTCCCGAGCCGCTGGGATTATAGGGGTGTGCCACTGGGCTCGGCAAGACAGCCCTCTTTCTGAGATCCACCCAGCTTCTGGAGACACTGAGCCCAGAAGTTACTCTGAAAAATAATCATGTTTCTTTCTATTTATTCAACAAATAGCTATGAAGTGCCAGGACGCTGTTTCATCTTTCATCAACACTGAACAAGACAGACAAAAACCTGTGTCTTCATGAAGCTTATGTTTTGGTAGGGAAGAGAGACAGTAAATGCCCCAAATCAGAGAAGTAGCTGGCATAGATAAAGGTAAGAGCTAGGGAGAGAGAGAGCCAGGGAAAGGATGTGGACAGAAAGTAGCAGCTCAGGAGGAAAAGCTAGGGAAGAAGGGGAGAGTGGGAAAAGCCCTGGGGACATCTAGAGGAAGTCTAGGGAGCCAGGGTCTACCCAAGAGTATGCTCAGTGTGTGCACTGGCCACAGGCATGCCTCAGGGTCATGGCTACCATGAGAACGTACCTGGAAGACCTCCAGCCCAGGGAGCAGAACTGACCAAAGCTCCCAGTACTGGGCTGTGAAGTCCATCACCAACTTGCACCGTACTTCCCAAGAGCTGCTCCCAGCCCGTGGCCAAGCACAGCAGGCTGACAAAGCAGAGCCATTCCCAGGAGACACTGAATTCCTCTGAAGCCCACTTTGGCTCAAGGACTCCCTAGTAGCCTTGCTGAACCCCCCTGAGATGCCAGGACAGTCTGGCATGCTTTAACCACCCCTTCCTTCCTCTCCTACACCAGAGGGTGGGCTTGCGTCCCTTGCTCCAGCCTGCTGAGCTCCTGCCCCATTTTTCCCCCTAATATAACCCACGCTCCTTTAATCTCATCTTGGCATCTGTTTCTTGGAAGCCCCAAACTAACACAGGTTGGAGGCAAAAGGTCTGTTGGAGTGGAGAGAGGGTGCAGGGTCTGGGCTTCAGGAGGCTGTGCCCCTGGGACTGATCCTGAGTTCAGCGGGACTGCAGGAGCCCTGCTCTACACGCTCATCCAGCTCTCAGCCTTTGTATTTTTCTCTGATTTGTTTTTGTAATTTACTAGCAGAGTCCCTTTTAAGGAAACAACAACAATAACAAAGGCTCTGGTTGTCTCAGCAAACCTAAGAGGGTGAGGGCGCCCATCCACATCTTCACACACAGAGGAAGCTTGATGAGAGCAGCAAGGGGGACCAGAGGCCAGATGTGCTGGTGACAGGAGCCAGCCTGTGGGAGGCTGAGGACAGCATTAAGGCAGGGAGCCATCCAGGGTAAAGGAGGGAGGCAGGAGCAGACCAGCTATGAGTGCTGACTGTCTCCCAGGACAGGATTTCAGTGGGGTGGTGTGGGTGGGGAGGTGTGTGGGTATTTCTGGGACTATGGGGGTGGGAAGGGCTGGGGACACAAAATCCTTTTCAGGGTTCAGCAAGATCTGTCCTAGGCTCATTGACTTCAGTTTCCCTATTGGTTTTGAAGCCAAGTAAGTCATTTCCGGCTGTTCTGCAAACATCAGCTCCAATCGATAGCATCGGAATCGTTTCTTTGCCCCATTTGTTTTCAACAGCCTGCCACTGGCGGTCCCAGCGCTGGCTTCCTCCAGCGGCAGCTGTGCTCTGGGGCTCCCTGTCGGTGTATAGCAGGGTCCCCAGCAGAGCAGCAATCACAAGTTCAGGCCTTTAATCTCTTGCTCAGAGGGATAAGGCCCAGGGTTCGCCTCCCTGAGCAGATTATAGGCACTTACTGTGCAAGCGACAGCCAGCTTCCTTTCCCTGGTTCCGTCTGCTCTTGAGAATAGTGTATCTGGGTTCAGCAGGACCTTCCCTCACTCAGACACTCCCGAGGACGACATTGTAAAACGCAGCAGCTGCAGGGAAGGAAGGCCAGCAACTAGATTTCCGGGAGGAAGAAAGCTAGCAAGAAGTAGAGGGCCACTCTGTCCCCACATGTGGAGGCTCAGGACCATAGGTTCCCCGGGGGGAGAAGCTCCATCCTAGCGAGACATCCTGCGTGGAAGCCGAGCACTACCTGGTCCTGCCCTTACCCACTCAGTGCCAAGAAGCTCCCATCTACCCACATTTATTCAGCAAGTCCTTTCAAGCCCTATTATCTGTCCTGCTACCCACGAGTACACAAAGTTGTGCCCCCAATGGCTCTACGGAGAGGCCCGTGTACACAGCCAATTGCTATCACTGGTGAATCCAAACTGAAAGGGTTGTCAAGTCCTGGTAACCAGCAGGGTGGGAAGAGGCCCTGGGGGGGTGGGGGGGGATCACTGACATCGCCACTTTTCTGCTTTCTTCAGAGTGTTCACCAAGCAGACTATACCAGACAAAGGTGTTTAGCCATGGTGGGGCTTGTTCTGTACGGAGGACCGTAGACTTACACACACACACACACACACATACAACTGTCAGCCAAGGAAGAAAGGGATAAAAGTAGAGACTAAATATATTAAGTAGATGATGAGGGTGGAAGTGGGTGATTAGCCCACAAGATGAGAAGCTGCATGTGGGCAGGGAATTTAGGCTGCTTTGTCCACAGCTATAATCCCCAACTCCAGGTCCAGTGATGGGCACATAGCAGATGCACAATAAATTCTTGTTAGATGAATGGGTATTGAATAAATTGACAGAGAGAGAAAAAGAGAAAGAGGGTGATTTTAAAATTCAGATCAGGGGCTATAGTGTATTATTCATTAAAAACAGAAAGTAATGATGAATGCATTTCTATTTATGGCTGAGTAAGAGTGGTCACGGGAGGAGACGCAGGAAGGAAAGTCATCGGGACAGCGAGAAGGAGGCAGACGGGAAGAGCCAAGTGTGGGGTGGGGGAAGATCCACACTCTCTCATACAGCTCTGGGCCATCTGTGTGCCCTACTCACTGTCTCTGCTCTGCTCCCCAATCACTTGCCAAAAATCTACCCTCAAAATGACCCAGATTATTAATCCTTCAAGCCTCGGGATCCCTGAGATGGTTGGGCTACCAGTCTGAAAGATCATTGTATGCAGTGGACAGGAGGACAGAGAACCACCTGGATTGTCACATGCAGTCCTCAGACAGCCTGCAAGGTCAAGGTCATCATCCCCACCTCACTGAAGGGGAGTGTCAAGGCTCTGAGGTCAAGACATCCACCTCCATACAGTGAATAAGTATCAGAATTGGGAGTGAGTCTAGCTCTGACTTGAAACCTGTTTCTAGTTTTAGTTCTGCCACCGCCCATGCAATCTGGGCCTCAATTTCCCCATCTGTAAAATGAGGAGCTCATGGAACACCCACCTAGTACAGTTCCACTTCCAGATCTGTCTTTCCATCAGGGCAGGACCCCACTCTTGCTCCTTTCCATTGGCTGGATACCCCCATCTCTTCACAGCTCAATTCCCTGTCCAGCAAACAGTGAGCCTGGCAATTAATTCCACCACGGGCCTCCCCCATTCAGAGCCAGCCAGGCTCCCAGGGCCACTGCCCTTCCATCACCTTCCTCGCCTCCATCCCTTGCCTTCACTGAGACGACATCCTGTTCTTTACACTCCAAACAAGTAGGAACCGCTTCTCCCTTTAGAAGCACCGCACTTCAGTGTGAGGAGGAGCCTGCACGTCAGGCAGGCCTCCTCTGAGGGCTGGAGCCTCCCTTTAGGTTGCCTTTAGGGTTACTGGCTGAGTAGACATACTTGACTGCTGAATCGTTGCTGCACACAGTGGGAGGTGGACTGGAAGGCACAGCTTGGAAATGAGACATAGGGGGGACTACCATTTTCTTTCTTCCCTTCTTTGTCCTGTACCGCACGTCTCAGGACCCAGAGTTCAGCCTTGTTAGTCATGCAGCACAGCATCCATTTGTGACAGACACCAGGCTATGCGGCAGGATGGGGAGGGGATGAACAAGAGCAGAGGTGATAAAGTGCTGCAAGTGGCTGGGGGAGGCTGGCAATGATTGATTGCGGCACTGGGAGCTGGCCAGGGCACCTGGGCAAATGGATTGGCAAAACGGGTCAGTGTCTTGGCACATCCTGTCCTCCTGGGATTTGGGTTGAGTTTTGGGCTAGAGGACAAAATGCCTCCTGTTGACTCCTCTGAAGGAAAACTGAGGATGGGGGCAGGGTGGCTGGGCCTTGGAGAAACAGGTGGAGAGGCCCCCAGTCACCAGCTCCAGAGGAATCCTAGGCTGCACATTGCCCCAAGTAGCGGGGACAGTTACAGCTACTCAACCAATTACAGTGGAAATGCCTTTTATTGGGTAATGCTCAAAACCTTCACTCAAATGGGCTCATTTGATCCACACAATAATTCTGTTAAAAAAAAAAGTGAGGAAACTGAGGCCAGATAGACATTCAAATGAGGAATGAATGGATAAATTGTGCCTTGGCTTTCTTTCCTTCTGATAAGACCCTGAGATAGATTTGTACACCAAGGCAGGGCCAGGAGGGTGCTCCTTCCCTCCCAGAGAGGCAGCGAGTCCTGGAGGTTAACCACATATGTTTACTGAGCTAACTTGACTGTGTATGAGTCCTGGCACCACTACTTACTGCATGACCTTGGGTGGGTCATGCACTTCCCCTCCTCCTGCCTCGATTCCCTTCTCTCTTGGAATGGATTATAATAGTATTGATTTAATATTTTGGGGAGAATGAAATGCATTTATGCTGGCAAAACCATACCATATAACTACATAAATATTAGCCATTACTGCCATAATTAGTAGGGACTTTGAACTTGTATCCCTGTAGCTGGACTGTGCAGGAGACACTCTTTGAAAGGACACTGTCATCAACATCAAAACTTAGGTCTAAGAACATAATGTTTCCGTAGGATGCAAGGCCACACCAAGCCAAAGCAAGGGTGAGAGAGCAAGAGAGGAAGCTTGTCCCCATGCCTAGGGTGAAGCAGAGCTATAACTCCTCCCCATAGCTCCTTAGGTCTGGGAGTAACCCCATGTGTGACTTGCCATGGGGTGACATGAAGAGATCATGGCATCTTCTCACAGGGACTGCTGGTGCTGGACCATGCCCAACTTCACCATCCTCAGATGGGAGAGTGAGGTGGCCAATATAAGGCCATCATCTGACGGGGGACCCCAGCTGCCCTCTGCCTCTCCATCAAGTCTCTGCAGCAGCCAAAAAGTCCTTGAATTAGGCTCTTCTCACAGTCATGCAGCGAGCAGGGCAGAGCCTGGTCTGTCACTCAGCCCCTCTTCCTCTCATGTCCACTGCCCACAGTGCTAATTCTGCCATGCAAAAAAACTCCGTTGGCCCCTGTTCCAAGCATCTCTGAGCTCTTTCACATTTAACAAAGCAGGGACCATAATGCTCACTGAGCTCACAGGCTTGTCTGGAATTACTCTGGGCAAGGTATGAAAGGCCTTTGCAAATTGGGCAGGGCTTCACAGAGGGAATGAGTAGCTGGCTCTGCTCCTGTGCAGCACTTGGAGAAGTAAGCAGGGTCTGGCAGGTCTGACCTTGGCTTCCTGGGTACTGGACAGAGATCCATGGGAAATGGACCCATAGCTGCCATAGCTGGAATTGCCCCAGATGTCCACAGTGTTCACTAATTCTTCTCTCTCCACACCCTAGGGAACCCCACACACCCAGATTGAACAGCAATATTGGAAATCTATAGCTTCTGTATAGTTTTATTGCCCCTGGGAAGTGTTTCCTGACATTTTGGGGACTACTAGTCCCTTTGAAAATATAATTAAAGCTATTGACTCTTTCACCAGGAGGAAATGCTGTGTGTGGATGCTCACCATGCTTTGCAAACAGTATTGAAGGCATCACAGAGCCTCCGTGAAGACTGTCCCTGGATCCCTGACTTAGCCACTTTTTGGTGGGTATATAAAATAGCGAGACTTTCCTATCCTATCTTAACAACCTGTAAGAAATATAGTTTTTACCTTTATTTACACTTTACAAAATGTATTCCATTCCATATCCTCACAAGTCTTACTCATGTTCATGAAAATGAGACTCAGAGGAGTTAAGTGACTTTTGCCCAAAGTCACACAGTTAATAATAGATACAGTTTACTATAACTACACACACAGGCATCTTCGATGTGTTCAAAATTGCTTCCCCACAGTACCATAAGGTAGACATTATTATTATTCTCAGTTTGCATATGGGGTCACTAAGGCTTAGAAAAACTAAGTAATTTACCCAAGATCATATGCTATAAACAACAGAACTGGGATTAGAACCCAGGACTGCCTCCATGCAAAGCCCAACCTGGCTTAAAATATGAAGTTTTTTTTTTTTTTTTTTGGAAAAACAGGTGATTGTTTGGTTAACAAAGGAAAGAAGTTTTTGTTCAAAAGGAACACTTCGATCGTGTGAAGGGATGGGCATTTTTTCAATACGGAGCAAGGGAAATGTGTAGGCAGATGCACCTACCTGTCCGAAGAGCCTGCCCAGATCCAGGCCTTCCACCAGGCCAGCCCACCCCTGGCCCCGTGCAGCAGGCCCAAGACCAGCAAGCTAGGAGCTTACCTGGTACGTTCATAGCAAAATCCTGGACCATTTCAGGGTAAGCCTACTTTGGCTCCTTGATATTTTTAGCATTTACTCGGCATCTACACTCTCGGTTTGTCCCCCACCCTGAGGCCCAGACCCATCTCTCAGCCTGATGACCACTGCACAGGACGGCCTTCAGAGTCTTGGCCTTGCTCACGTGCCCTTCCAGCTCATCTACTGCTCATACCCTCATTGAGATCCCTGTCCCTCTCCCACACCTAATCAAGCCTATTTGGTCCACATATTCTGGCCAGGCATGTATGTCTCCCCTGAAAGTGGGGTCAGACAATAGCTCCCAGAGCAAATTAGTATGCTGTCTTCTGGTTTAACAATTGGCCTCTCGTCAAGTTGGTTCAGTTGACATGAATCAGACATGCACTGATTAGATTCAGCTCAACTATAAACCTGACTTCCAAGCCTCCTGGCTAATCATTCCAATGCCTTTACCACATCAGCATGAATGCCAAGGAGATATGAGACACCCACCTCCGCTGTAGTCATCCACACATTTATGAAGCACCTACTGAATGTAAGGCTATAAGCTAACACAAAGATAATTAGTGTTTTTTAAGCTCCTACATTGGTCCAAGATGTGAACTGAGTATTGGGTATTTTTCATATATTCTTATCCAATGATTAAGACAGTCCTGACTTAAGGTATGTACTTTTTTGGTACTAGGGATGAACTCAGGGGTACTCAACCACTGAGCCATATCCTCAGACCTATTTTGTGTTTTATTTAGAGACAGTGTCTCACTGAGTTGTTTAGGGCCTCACCGTTGCTGAGGCAGCTTTGAACTTGCAATTCTCCTTCTCAGCCTCCCAAAGTGCTGGGATTACAGGCGCGCACCACTGCGCCTGGCTAGAGTATGTATTTTTAAAACCCTTGGTGAGAAGATATAAATCTGGCCTAAGAAAAAAAAAAATTGAGAAGTTCTTAGGGGAACTACATGCAATAATTGTGATACCTAATAGATTATCTTAAGAAAACAATATGAATATCTAGGAGAGTAAAATAGTACTTTCCAGAAGAAGAGAACTTTTTTTATTTTTTTAGTTGTTGATTGACCTTTATTCATTTATTTATATGCGGTGCTGAGGATCAAACCCAGTTCCTCCCACATGTGAAGCAAGTACTCTACCACTGAGCCACAATCCCAGCCCCAGAAGGAGAGAACTTTCTAGAAGGAAAGGTCTATGTACTAACCCTTCAACTTTAAATAGACTTCTCTATATTTTCACAGTCAATCTCTATCTTCTCTGTCATTTACACACTTATTTTTCATCTACACCCTCCAGACGGGTAAATATCTTGCCATCACACGTCAGCAGCAATCTGTTCAGGCAGAAGATCAAAACAATGATAGGGACCCAATGTGTCTTGATTTTGCTGTGGTGTTTGACAAGTGCTTTACCTGCTGCCCTTGAGGACGTGTTGGGGAAATGAGAATTAGGTCAGAGGACAGGAAGTGGAGTCATAGCTGGATGAGCAACTACAGTCAAAGAATGTTGATTAGTTTTTCTGTGTCGACCCAAAGGAGGTCTCCAGTGGCATGCCGTAGAGCTCTGTCCTTGGTGTTGACCTCATTGGCATTGTTATCTGTGACTCAGAAGACAACATACAAGGTGCTCTAATCAAGTTTTCAGCAGACACAAAGCTGGGAAGCATAGTTACCACTTCAGATGACAGAATGGAAATACGAAATGACCTCAACAGGAAGGAACACAGGGCTGAAACCAACATGATGAAATGGAACATAGAGAAATGCAAAGTCCTACATTTAGGTTAAAAATTAATTGCACAAGTACCGGATGGGGTAGACCTGGTTTGGCAGCAGTCCATGTGAAAATGACCTATTTGTTTGTTATTCTGTAAATTGGCCACTAGCTCAGCCTGGTCCAACTGTGTTATGTGGTTGATACATGATACGTAAAGTGAATACCATCTTGGCTACATTAAGGGAAGTAAAGCGTCCCTGGTCTGGACTATGCCATGGTTCTCAATGTAGTCAGTCTTGTCTAAAGCATCATGCTCAAACTAGGGCATGTTGGGGTAAGGAGGACATTGAGAAATTGGAGCACATTCTGAGAATGGTAGCCAGATGGTGCAGGAGTTGAAAGCTATGCACATAAAGAAGGCTTGCAGGAGCTGGGAAACTGGTCCACGAGAAGGGGCAACTTCAAGGGAATACAAGTGCTGCTGCAGATGCAGACTGGATTGACATGTGAAAACTAGAGTAGACCTCGTCATGGGGACCCCCCACCTGCATCTCCACCTATGTTCATCTGCTGGGACCCATGTGACAGATAATATGTATAGGCCCAGTGCAGTCCCAAGACAGACCCCGATTTTAGGCCCCGCACCTCTGTGATTGCAGGAAAATAAAGAACCATTTGTTTTCCATTTCAGGAAAATAAAGACATCATTATCACAACAAAATCATGTTACTTGGGATTTGGCCTCCAGTTTCTGGTCTGGTGGCTGAGGAAGCGTCATAGCTTCACTTCCTCCTTCCTCATCTGGCATCCCAGTTGGGTGGAGCCTCGGATGACAAATTAATGAATCCAAACTACGCAACCCCATTCTGGGTCTCCCTGGCTCTCATCTACTTCTTGCTGGCAAGTATGGCTTCTCCTCAAGTTAAACTGTTAAGAGCCAAAAATTGGGTGGACACATTGGCATGGAAACCAGCAGGTCTTTGGCTAGCTTCAATTCTGGGCTATTGTCACTGAAGTCTAAGGTTCTCCAGGGGGCCCAGCATGGCTTACTGGCACCCTATACTAGGGATGGAGCCAGAATCCCAAGAATAATAACCCAGTCTTTTGCCTTTCCTTGGTTTTTGTGTTCCACATCTCCTGGGTACTCTCAGGGAGATGTGTCAGGATTCCCTTACCCAGGTCCCTAGATGAGGATCGTACAGATCTCCCCCGCCACCTCTTGTCATTCTGAAACAGGCCCACCAAGAAAGATAGTTACCTACCTGTTCAAAACCTTGTTCTGATTTGTTGGTTTGTTTGCCAGCTGATCTTGAGCAAGCTACTCAAACTTCCTTCTCTGTTTCTTCGTTTATAAAATGGAGTCAGTAGTGTTTTCCTCTCCAAAGATGAGTGGGAGGGCTAAAGGAGATAATACGTGTAGCGTTCTTGCGCATCACTGGCCACAAGTAAGCTCCAATATTAATATAATTGTTGACCCTTGCTTCCCTCTCCTGGATTGCCGACACCCCTGGGCAGAAACAAGACAAGACAAGGTATGGGTGTGCACTCAGCAACCACCCCACCCTTCTCTTCTCATCCAGAAAGTGTCCCAGGAGGCAAGTGAGTGCAAGCAACCGTACTTGAGGAGTAAGTACTTGAGTCAGTACAAGTTGATTTAAGCGGTAAATAATTCAAAAATATGTCACAACTGATCACACTGTCGGGTGTTGTGACGGCAGGACTGGGAGCCCCTGCTTGTGTGTCTGTTTCCCACAAGACTGTGTGCATGTGTGCATGTGCGCATGTGTGTGTGTGTGTGTGTGTGAGAGAGAGAGAGAGAGAGAGAGAGATTGAGAAGAGAGATGCAAATTTTTGGAAATCACTCCAGGAGAGTTTGATTCAGCAGGTCTTAGGGGCACTAAGCTCCTTGCCATGTTTTCTAGAACTTTGAGAAGCATAGTTCCAGAAAATAGAACTAGGAGTTATTTATTGAATTTAAGATCCCTGTAGAGAAGCTCAATAAAAAAGGAGAGCTTTATAAATAGTAGAACTCTCCAACAGTAGGTATGAGCTCTCTGTCACTGGAAGTACTCACACAATGATCTAGAGAGCCCAAGGACAGGTCTCGGGGACTCTGAGAGCTGGTCCCAGGCCAACCAAGAGCCTGCCTCCCTCTCCCACCACCGGGGTCTCTAAGTCACTGGTTGGGCATGGGTTGCACCAGATGTGAGCCCTTGCCCCACCTTGGGGCAGAACTGAGAAGTAAAAGTCAGTTTGGAGAAGCCCTCTTTCCCTTCAGTGCCTCCTCCAGTCTGTGTGGCAGGGAGGTGTGTGAACACTCAAGGTCAAAGACAGCCTCTGCAAGGCCATTCCTGGACTGCCCTGGAGAAGGCTTAGAGCATCGTTCTCTCAGAGGTGTCTGCCCCTTAAGGGAACTCCTGATACTGACAAAACTCTAAGGACCTGCATTTAGGATCTGGCAGCAACTTTACTCTCACATGGTAGCCTAGCGCTTCAGGCTTCACAAAGCCTCACACCACAGAGTCGGTGGTTATGAGCAAGGAACTAGACCATACGGTCCAGTGAAAAAATAATGTGAGTCACATATGTTATTTCATTTCATTTTAGCTTAATTTCTTTCCTCTTCCTTCCTTCCTTCCTTCCTTCCTTTCTTTCTTTCTTTCTTTTTTTTGAGCTGAGTATCAAACCCAGTCCTCATGCATGCCAAGCATGTGCTTTACCATTGAACTACAATTTTCTAGTAGCTAACATTAAAAATAGGACAAAGAGTGCTGGGGATGTAACTCAGAGGGAGAGCACATGCCAAGCACAGCTCAGGACTGGCACTAAAGGGAAAAAAAAAAGGACAAAGAATCAGGTGATTTTAATTTTAACAGCATATTTCCTTTAACTAAATATATACCCAAACATTATCATTTCAAATCAGTATAATTATAAATAAGCTCTTCTACATGCTGTCTCTTGTACCAAGTCTTTAGAACTGGGTGGATAATTTACTAGTCTCTCTCAAGGACACAATAACCATATCTGGCAAGTGGCTACATTATTGAATGACATAGGTCTAGGCCCTAAATGTTCCTAAAAACTTCCTAGCTTTTTGTCTACTAGCATATGACGTTAGGCCAATTATTTAAATTTTTCTTTGAGTTTTTTTTTGGGGGGGGGGGAATGGGGATTGAACTCAGGGGCACTCGACCACTGAGCCACATCCCCAGCCCTATTTTGTATTTTATTTAGAGACAGGGTCTCACTGAGTTGCTAAATGCCTCGCTTTTTGCTGAGGCTGGCTTTGAACTTGCGATTTTCCTGCTTCAGCCTCCCAAGCTGCTGGGATTATAGGCATATGCTATTGCACCTGGCTAACTTTTTCTTTATTTGACTTGCCTACTTCACAAATGATAATCATAACTGATAAATAATAATAATAGAGTGTTATAAAGTTATTACAAGAATTAAATGAGTTAGGAAAGATAGTGGAATGAGATGGACATCAATGCCCTAGGTACATGTATGACTGCATATATGGTATGACTCTACATCATGTACAACCAGAGAAATAAAAAGTTGTGCCCCATTTGTGTACAATGAATCAAAATGCATTCTTCTGTCATGTATACCTAATTAGAATAAGTAAATTTTTAAAAATGAGTTAGTATGCATAAAACATTTAGAATAGTGGCTGGCATACTGCAATTGTTCAAAAATTCAACCTCTTTAGTTCTGTCACATAGAAAGGACAGGAATTTTTATCTCTTTCTTTTTTTATGGATAAGACATGAACATTATTAAATATCTGCAGTGTGTCAGTCTTAGAGCAAGAGATCACGATCTCATTAACTTCCACAATATTCCAGAGAGGGTAAGATTACTGCCATGTTTTAATGAAAAGGCTCAGAGAGGTCATCTAATTTTTCTAATGCCACACAGCAAGTACACAGCAGAGAAGATATTCAAACTCAGGTTTCATGACTCTAAACAAGGTTTTTTTCATTGAATTAAGTGGTCTGAGATGAAAGGAGGTGCCTAAGGTCTCACAGAAGGTAGTGACAACTGTGAACCTTGAGTCGTCACCTGGTTGCTCAGGTGCTCTGCCTGCTCCTCCAAGCTACTTCTGTACAGTAGAAGTATGGTACTATAGCAGGGTATAGGGACATTTTGGTAGGGACACCTAGGATGTTTTTAAATTACACCTCTTTAGGTGGCTCCCTATGTTTGCCAACAAAAAGAGGTCCCAGCTCCTGGAAAGAAGATGGAAAGAAGGTGGAAGGAATGGAAGTCATTCAGGTTCACCCAAAATACTTCAGAACACTAGGACCCAGTTCTTGCGCAGGTTCCACCCCACTTCTATGTCTCGAGTCCTTCGTGCTTTGGCCAGAATGACAGAGCAAAGGAAGTGCCCAGGGGCTTCCCCCTGGGCTGCTCCTGCCCCAGGACACACAAGCTCCCCAGGCTGCAGGTGAGAGGGGAGCAGAGAGAAAGAACTAAAAGGAAAACAGGAGACGCAGGAACCAGGATTCAGTTACAGAAAGAAAGGGAGGAAAAGAGAGATAGTGAGAGCACTTGAGAACAGCAATGCAGGGCTTTTAGTGATAATTAATAATTAACATTTCTAATGATGTCCCGGCGACAGGAAGAGGCCAGCACAGGGCTCTGGGGCACAACTCGGGGTGACAGTGACCTCCAGAAGGATGATCAGCCCGAGCCTCATTAATCTTCACAAGCCCCCTATGGCATGTAGCTGGTGGGCTGCCCACTACAGACATGGACTTTGCTGTGGCAAAGCCAGGAGAAGGGAAGGAGGGGGATGGCTGGATGGGGTGAGGCTGCAAGACTGCGAGGTTCCAGGGAATTCCTTTTCTGGGCTTCCAGATCCAGCTCCTATGAAAGCCTGGCTTTCCCTTGGCCAAGACAAGTGGCCAAGAGAAGTCAGATTCAGAAACAGAACATTCCTAGGGAGCAGCACAGTGCTTAAAGCCAAAGGAAGGAGGGAGATGGTGGGAGGGAGCAAAGGCAGGGATGCCTGTGCAAAGAGAGCCATTGCAAGAGGGTTGTGTACGGCCAAAGGCAAGAGCCAAAGGGATGGCTACCCAACGTTAAAGTTATAACACTGGAGGCTGCAGTGGATGGTGGTGGTGACTGAATGCTTGTGTTGCCTCAAAATTCACACACTGAAGCCCGTGTTAGTCAGCTTTCCACTACTATGACAAATACCTTGGATAATAGACTCATAAAAAGAAAAGGTTTATTTTGGTTTGTAGTTTTAGAAGTCCCAGTCCATGATTGGTTGTTCTCATCACTCTCAGTCCTGTGACAAGGCAGCGCACCAGGGTGGGGGCATGTAGTGAAATAAAACCACATATCTTTTGATCAGAAAGTGAAAAAAGAGGGGAGAAAAAGGTCCCACAGTTCTTTTCAAGAGCATGCCTCTATTGACCTAAAGACCTCCCATTAGGCCCCGCCTCTTAAAGTTTTTATCACCTCGAAATAGCACCAAGCTGGGACCAAACCCTTCACACAGGGCTTTGGATACATTTCACTTCCAAACTATAGCAATGCCCTAGCCCCAGTGTGACTGTATTTGGAAAAAGGGCTTTTTCAGAAGTAATTAAGGTCACATAAGGTCCTAAAGGTGGGGACACCAGAGAAGATACCAGAGTTTCCTCTGCTTGTGTGAGTACAGAAGAAAGGCCATGTGAGGACACAGTGAGAAGGCAGCCATCTACAAGCCAGGAAGAGAATCCTCGCCAGGAACTAAATGGGCCTGAACCTTGATCTTGAACTTTCCAAATTCCAGAACTGTTAGAAAATAACTTCTGTTGTTTAAGCCACCCTAGCCTGAGATATTTTGTCATAGCAGCATGAACTGATTAATACACTGATAACTGAAGAGATTGTGGCAACTGGAAGACTAAGAATAGGCTCCAGGGTGACCGGCCATACTAGGTTGCACAGAATGGAAGAGTTTCCCAGGATGCAGGACTTTCAGTACTAAGATTGGGACAGTCCCAGGCAAACCAGGATGGTGGTCTCTCTAGTTAATAGTAGTGGCAGCAGTAGATGTGGTCTAATAATTAGTGGATGCCTTGGAGAATGTTTAGGTCCTTATTCATGTTTAAGCTGCCATCCCAAAGGATGCAAAATGTCCTAAGCCCCTCTGCACACACGGTGCTTTATGAATACAAAGTGTTTTCACAAACACATCTGCCCTGCCAATTCAAGCCAGCTCTTTGCCCGCCAAACACAAGCCTGGCCCATATTACTCGAAAAGCCATGTGGACTCAGCCAGCTGGATGGGACCCTCTCCTGCCAAGGTTCTGGGGAGCCCTGGCTGCCTCACCATGCAGCAAGCCGGTGCCCAGGGCCTCACCCCAAAGAGCTTCTGATTCCTTCAAGCCGGGCAAGGCCTTGGCTTTGGCAGGGTGAATAGACTTTCCAGGGGATTCAGAGAATGACTAGTGTACAAAGTGCTCATCAGGATCTCTATCCACTGCCAGTTATGTTTATTTTATTTGGTGTTAAGTTTTTATTTTGACGTAATGTCAAATTTACAGAAAGCTTTCAAGAACTGTACAAAAGCCCCTTAAACCCCTTTACTCAGATTCACCAACTGTTCATAATTTGTCTCTTTGCTTAATGATTTTCTTGCATTTACTTTTATCAAAAAAATAAAATAGAATTTAAGCTTTCCTGGTGTGCTTGACACAGATAGGCAGCAGGACATACATAAATAAATGCATATATATGCTGGGAGATGTATGTGTTTCTTAGCCCAATGAATGCTTACTGATAGAGATGGACCATTATAACCTTTGGTGGCAAAGGTCAGGGAGACCTGGGCGGGGAATGAAGGGGATGAGGGCCAGGAAGATTTGTGAGGTGATAGAAAGACTATCCTGATTGTGAAGTGGTTATACAAATATATGAATTTGTTAAAACTTGTCCATCTAAACTTACATACATCATAGGTACACTTTATTATATACAATTTATATTTCAATAAAGTTGATTTTTAAAACCTAACCATTTTTTAAATATAGAGGAAAACTGAAGCCTGAGTATTGATTTTTTTTTTTTTTTTGCGCTTTATTATCATACATTCCTATAGCACTTATACATCAGGCTGTATCCTCGGCAATTTGCAAGAACTAACTCATTTAATCCCCACAACACGGTGGTGTGTAATGGCCATCGTGGTCCCTGTTTTTCAGTTCTGGGAGAGAGGTTAGCTAGTGGGCCCAGCTAATGAGTAGCAAAATGTGACTGTGAACCCAAACAGGCTGGCAGCCACACCCCTGTTCCTCCACACTGTGTTCAGCTGGTGCTTGGTGTGACTTGTCTGTCCCTGAGCTCCTGGGACCAGCCAGTGGATATGGCAAAGCTGACTGTCCCTGGGGCTTTGTTTTTGAGCGCCCAGGCACACCCCAGTCTGTCCTCCAGTTTTCTCCATCCTCCACGCCCATCAGCTCTGCTGGTTCCTTCTCTAGTACTTTCTAATTGCCCCATTTCAGGAAGCAACCAATGGTGCCTGTGAGCCTAGCACTGGAGACAGAGTTGGTTGTCTGAGTCACTCTGTCTGTCCCTGAGAGACATTAACAGAAAATAAGTATCAGTGTGTGACTTCCTGAAGCTCTGTGTTTCAGGAGCCAGGGCTGGTTTCCTGGGGATCTGAGTGCTTCCTGTAAACCAGGACTCCATGGGGGAAGGGCACAGGACCAGATCTCAGGAGAGGCTCAGACATGGACTTCGTGGCTCACTTGCCATGAGACTTAGGACAACTTACTTCTCCGGGTCTTAGTTTTCTCATCTAAGACCCAGGTTCAACCAGATCAGGAGTTCTTGGCCCATGGATTCCTAGGAAGCCTGCAGATGGGCTATAGACATTCCAAGAAGCCCCCCAAACTGTATGCAAGGCATATGTATGTAGGTAAAGGGGCCCATAGATCTTATTTAATTTTCAGAGGGATCATTTTTCTCCAAAAGTTCATATCACTTGCCTGCCAAAGCCCTTTCCAGGTCTAAAGATTCTATATCCTAATTTAAGTCTCTGTAGAAGGCCTAGAAACTTCACCTACAGACAGTGATAAAGGAGAACCAGAACATTAGTGGCAGAGCCAGGGCTAGCAGTGTCTCTTGGTTCATCCATTCTTCATTCAACATTTATCTTTTATGTTATTTAAGTAAAAACTTTTGACCTTAGTCCCAAATGTGCTCAGAGTCTCTGCAATGCCCCAGGGCCTAACAGAGTCCCCAGAAAACAGTAGGAACTGTACAAATACTTGATGAATGATAAATAAGGAGGCCTAGAGGGGGAATAGGGTCGAAAAGACTGAATCCTAAATCAAGAGATCCAAGTTTTATCTCAGCTTGGACTTTTCCCTTTTGGCCTTTATTTTTCCATCTGTAAACTGAGGGACCTGGACTAGCTAAGTACCATAGCCTCTCCTGGATTTGAGATCCCAAGATGTCAAGAATACCCCTGATCACTCAGATGGGGTCCAGGGAAAGTGCCCAAGGGTTCCTCACCCCAGAGAGGTTGCTAGCTAAGTGTATTAGTTACCTTTTGTTGCACAACCAATTAGACTAAATTTAGCAACTTAAAACAATATATGTTTATAATCTCTCACAGTCACTGAGGGTAAGGATCCTGGGAGAGGCTGAGCTGGGTAGTTCTGTGCCATACTTTCTCATGAAGTGACAGCATATTGCTGGCCTACAGTCTTTCAAAGGCTGGGCTGGGACTGGTGGCTCTTCTTCCAGGCTCACAAGCATGGCCATGGGCTGGCAGCCTCAGTTCCAGCCACTTGGGCCTCTCCACAGTGATATTTGTCACATGGCAGCTGACTTCCCTCTCTCAGGTGATCTGAGAGAACATTACAAAGATGAAAGCTGCAACTTTAATATCCTAACCCATGAAATAGCTTTAATATCCTAACCCATGAATATCCTATCACTTATGTTGGATTTCAGTAGTTACTCAGGCCAACCCTGCTGAAATCTAGGGGGGGACTAACCAGGGCATGAATATCAAAGGTGGGAATCTTTGGGGGCTATCTGAGATGCTGGCTTCCACACCTAGTCCCGAGCCAAATCCAGATAGTCCCCATAATTTGTTCATGATTTGTTGGGGGTGGGAAGTTTTTAGGGGAAGAGGTGTGCACAAACCATTCGGCATTATCAGTGGAATGTCCTGCTTGCTCCTTTCCAAAGCTTCTCAGGGCTCCTTGGTGAAGCCCTACTGCCCAGGACAATCTAAGGGGGAGGTCAGAGTTTTGCCACCTGTTATTTAGAGTGGCTTAACAGGGGCCACCCTAAATAACCCAGCAAACCTCAATTAGCCCTAAAAAAAAACCCTAAAAACCCTGAAAAACCTCAATTAGCCACGGAAAGTGATCTAGGACTCTTACTTGATCATTTGTTTTCTTTAGTCAGTTATACCACACTGATAAATAAAACTAATACTGTAGGCAGCTACCCCACACTAACAAATAAGTCTAAATACTGTAGGTGATGACAAAGAAATAAATAACAGGCAAATTTATTGCCATGAAAGATTTAAAGAACCCCTTCAAGGGTCTATATGTATATATGTTCTTTAGAACTAAAATTATGAGACATGACAAGATCCAGGATTATCAATGACTGAATGGTGGCCTTTACTTTGCTTGCTAAGGCAGGAAAGTGAAATAAAACATTTTAGGAAGTTTTTTGTAAAAAAAAATCTACACTTCTAACAAAGCAGCCCTTCTGCCGAACTTCCATCTAATTAGGAAATTAAATTAACCAGACCATTTCACTTCCTCAGTAAGTGGGATTGAATTTCTTGCAGCGACACAAACTCCTCTCTCCATTTCCCTGACATCTCTGCACTTTCCTACCCCAGCCTCTCCCCCTCCCTCAGTGTGGGATTCTTGGTGAGTCTGGAGTTGGAGCCATAAGACGTGGGTTCCGGTCTCTTGTTCCAGCACTTACACCTCGAAGCCCCCTTTCCTCATTCATGAGGAGGAGGTTAAAGTATATGAATGAGCTTCAGGTCTCCATGTCCCTAACGTTGTGGGGCCTCTTCTCTCCCTCTTCACATTCTGAAATCCAACTGCTTTTTCAGGATTCAGGTCACATGTTAGCCTCACCATGGAGCCTCCCTTATTTCTGTGGACAGAAGCAACTTGTCCATTCTTCGCGATCCTACAGATACATAAATAGATGTTAACCCATTATGGGTTATGAATGATATATGTGCACATCTTGTCTCTTCTATGAGACTCTAAGCTCTTTGAAGACAAGGGCCTTTGAAGACAGTAGGAGCTCCTATCTATGGTTTGAAGGGAATCCAAGGATAGGGTTATGGTTTTTGCAGCACGCCGGTGTATTGGCTGACCTCCGCCAGCAGGGGGAGCACGTTGGCTCCTCAAATGAAGAAGCCACTTTAGAACAGTTATTTATTCTTGGGAGAAAGGGGTGGATGGATTTACCTCTGATGGTGAAAGAGACCCAAGGGATTGGGATGAGGGCAGGGATGAGGGAGAATCTGTTATTTCTGACCAAGCAGCCTCCGTTTATTTTGCATCTTGGTAAACAGGACAACATCCCAATAACAGAGAACACCCTACATGATAAATTCAGAACACTTCCTATCTCTAAGACTGGGAAGCTGCATGGAGTTACAAGAGGGATACATTCTTAATTAAATACTGTGTAACTTGGGGCATTAAGTGTATGATAAATTGGGAGATAGGGACCTGCAACCTCATTTCTTTTAAGGATATTTAATTACAAAATTCTGTAACAAAATTATAGCCTTATTAAAATGGTTTCTCACTGAAGAGGGGGTTTTGAAAGGTGAGATGATGCCAGCAGTACAGGTATTGTGGGGTTTCCCGAGGATTCTCCCTGTGCCGCTGCATTCTGTTTGGACACCAGAAAAAGGAGATAAAGTGTTTCCCTTTGGAAAACAGCCCCTTGGGGAGGTGGCCCCTCTTTCTATCTAGCCCCATGGACCTGTAGTGCCAGGAAACTAGAATCCTATAAGAGAGAACTGCCTTGTGGATAAACTAATGTCTATTTTAAAAGATGGACACCTGCCAGTACCAGGTAGCTTGTCAGTCATTCACACCTTAGTACAAATTATACCAACCAGCTATTAGAGTTTCCCCAAATAAACAGGGAAAGGATTGCCTGGAAATGGTAAGTTCAGTTATAGATTAAAAGTCATATTTTGGAGCATGGAATCCTCTGGGGGTGGAAGGGAGATCAGAGTCATGAAACTTTGTGGGAAGGCTTTGAGCAGCTAGAGAATAGCATAGCAAACGTGGAACAGAGGGGGCATCGAGAAGAAGGTAACAAAGTTCAAAGCCAGCCTCAGCAACTTAGTGAGACCCTGTCTCAAAATGAAAAAAATAAAAATAAAAAAGGACTGGGGATATAGCTCAGTGGTTAAGTACTCCAGGGTTCCATCCCTAGTACAAAGAAAAAAGGGTACCTATGCTGAGACTCATACTGATAGCAACTGCTCCTGATCTTTCAAAGATCCTGCTCCATCACCAGCCAATACATCAGACAGTAAGTCCCAATTTTTCATACAGAAAATGTGACCTCTTGACTAATTCAGTGAGTGAATACCTTCTCCACCATTTAGTGAGCAACATGTCAATCCTGGCAGTTCAGCCTGTGGTACTTGTTTCATCTCTCAAGGAAGGAGACCCAAACTCCTTGGCCGGAAATAGGGAGTACCATCTTACTCCCCTTGTAGGTAACATGTTTATATTACCATGCCTAATGTAGAGAGAGCCCTCAATAGATGTCACTGGTTGCTGCAGCTGCTGCTGCTGCTGTTGTTAGTCTCAGCACATACATGGTCCTCAATGGACCCTGGGTGATGTAATTACAGAATCGCTCTGTCCTGTAGGGTTGGCCTGTGACACCAGGTCTACTGCTTGTTACTTACATCTAGGTCAGCTTTCGCCTGCCGGCTGCCTAATTAAGAGCTCAGGAACGGTGCTGGAGTAAACCACAAAATCTGACACCCAGCTGAGATGTCCCTTTCCCCGGGACATCATCTGGGTCAGAATCGTGCTCCGCAGGAAGCGAGTGCCACCTGGAGGGATGGGATGTTTTGGAACAGAGGCTGGAGAGACAGCAGGGCCTGGGTAAAGCAGAAAGTATGCTGGCTCCAGCCCCGGTGCACTCACTGTGTGGCTAACCTGCCACTCCGCCTCCTTACTCTTCATCTGCAAACTGGAGGCCACACTAGTGGGGTCGCTTTGAGCACATGAGACTGCTGTACCCCGTTCAGAGCCTGAGGTGGCACATGATCCTGTTCCATAGACATCAGCTTCCTTTCCTCCAGGGCTTTCTCCCTCCCCACCATTGGAGAAAGGCCTAGAAGGTCAGGGGTGTGGGGAGTCTGAATGATCATCCAGCTCTGCTTATTTTTTCTAGAATAAGGAAGGACATACAGTGAGACAGTGGCAGGCCCCGATGAGAGGCTCCATGTTCACCTCCGTTAGGGTTCAGCCACGGTTCCACCATGGTGGGGCTAACAGCTCAGTGCTGTTTTCTCCTGGATTTATTGAACTGGGTCTGTGGTTTTCCTCATTCTCCGAAATTGCTTCAACTAGGCTTTGGTGACCATCAGCCACCATGGTTTCTCCTTTCTGAGTCGCTCATATCTTTGGTTCTAAACTCACCTCTACAAGCATCTTAGTCTCTCCTACTTCCAGGAGGTCATAGGTATTGAACCTGATTCTGAGCTTTTCCCTACAGGTGTGGGACTCTAAATTCAAATTCACAAACTAGAGTCTGCTTCCTGGAGCACATCCAAGTGTGGGTGAGTGAGAACAGGCGGTTTATAATCCTGAGATGCTAATCTACCTTTCCAGGTTCTGAATGTGGTAAAGAAAGTAATAAAGTTGGAGAAGGGAATAGGTTCTGGCCTGAATGACCAATTAAATCCCTTTTTAAATGACCAAGAGCAATATCTATAAGATACAAGCTAATTAAAAGAATTAACAACAACCACTACCAAGGAAACTCAGACACTCCAAGTATATCAAATACTGAGGACTAGAAATGTGAGCCATCTTTTTTTTTTCTTTTACTGCATCTGATATTTTACCAAATATCTGCAAAATTGAGCCAAGTCTTCACTCTGGCCTTTATTCACCTCTGGTTCTGGATATATAGAGAAGGGCCCAGAGAAGAAGGAGGCAAAGATGACTAGAAGCCACAGGAGGGACAAGAAGGCCTCTGAGGCAAAGGGATAAAAGACCAGAGTACCTCTTCTCTCCTTCCACCATCCTTCAATCATGCATCCAGTGAACAATTATGGAGCCACTACTCTGAAAGCACTGTACTAGGCACTGAGATGCAGCATCCCTGCCCCATGGAGCCAACCTTTCCAGACACCAAGCAAAGAACAAATACTTTCTTTGGGGATACAGACACCAAGCAAAGAACAAATATAATGTCAGAGAGATCTTCTAAGACAGCTGTGCAGTTAGCTGATGGGAAGCACTGGGCTTTAGCAGGGGCAACCTGGATGGATGGTTGGAATAGCCTTTTTGAGGAAGTGACCTGGATGAACAAAGCCCTATATGATGAGCAGAAGCAATGGGTAAATCTGAGAGAACACTGCAGGCAGAGGCCACAGCAAGTGCAAAGGCCCTGCATGGGGAGGAGTTCAAAGATGAGAGAGAAAGTTGGAATGGCTGCAGCTACGGGATGAGATAGGAGAGGTGGGCAGTGGCCTGATGGTATAAGGCCTGGGGAGGCAGGTTAAGGAGTGGGTCAGTGGAAGCAAGACCTGGAGTCAGAAAAATATGGATTTGAATCCCAGCTTCAGGACTGATAGCGGTGTGACCTTGAGCAAGTTACTTAACGTCGGAGTCCCAGATTCCTCATCTTTGAAATGGGGATGATGATGATAATAGGATCAACTTCACACAGTTAATGTGAGGAATAAATGAGAGGAGCCAATGAAAGTGCCTAGCAGAGCATCTGGCATAGTCTGTGGTCAATAAATCCATCCACTAATACAGACTTCTGACTTCCAAAGCCAGGGCTCACAGGCCCAGTCCTGTTTCTGCCGCTGCCACTGAGAAAACCACCAGGTGGCGGTCTTTCCAGCTTTTCTGGTTACAGCCTGGTTAAGACTGTTTTGTCCTTGTTTATACCCAGCAGGAAAGTGCAAAGACCAAGTCCTCCAAAACCCAGGTAGGTACAGGGTTATTGAAATATATAAGGACTATTTTATGATTGATGGAAATTGTACTGGAAAAATTATACTGTAAAGAAGTCAGCTAAGAGTTAGACTTAGGTTCTAACATCTGCTTTGCCTACAGACCAGTTGAACTTGGCAATGCGTTGGATCCTTCTGAGACTTGACTTCCCCATCTCTTACACATGGTATTATTATGAGACCACCTGAGGTACTGTATATGGAATGGCTAGAAGCTGTTTAAAGTGGGCTCGAGTGACAGTCCCAGCTTTGCTCTTACTTGCTATTTCTTTGACCTCAGCTTTTCATCTCTAAGATGGACATGTAGCAGAATCATAGACTGGCTGGACAGATTAAAGCAGCAAAGCTCTTGAACAGTGCCAGCCCATGAGTACAGACTGTGAGCTGTCATCAATGTTAAAGCATCATTTCCGTGGATCTGCTTGCGATCTCCGGCTGTGGTGACTTTGGCTGGGGTCACTGCTGCAGAGAAAGAACATTTTACAGAGGATGAGGACAAGACAGCCACAAATAAGCAAAGAGAGGAGAGAGTTCCACATGGAGATGGAGAACCAGGTAACCAGAGGGAAACATCTTCCCCACAGTGCCTTGGTCGCAAAAGGTAGCAGGATGCAGAAGGGGAGTCTCCTGATGGCACATCTCTCCAGAACTTACTAGTCCTTATCTGTTTCAGCAGGAGTTGGGCATCAATTCCCTGCTGTATTGGAAGCTCCTTGAAGGCAGAGAATGTCTTATTTATCTTTGTTTCCCCACAGGCCTAACAGAGCCTGCACCTAACAAGCCCTGGATAAATGCTTGCTGGTGAGCAATCCATCCTGGGCCATATGCTGAATTGGTTACATCCCAGACGACCCTGGGCTATGCACTGAGCCGGAACTCCACCAGCCAACCTCAGAATTGGATGCTCTGCCTATGACTTGGGGATGCCGGTTACTCTGTGCTAACGTCCTTACCTGTAAATGTGAGCAGACTATATCATGGACACAGGCAGAAGGGGGAAAGGTGTGGGCACCAGCTGGTGTTCCCGGGTTTCCCATTTGTCTGTGACCTGTCTCTCTTGTCTGGAAGGCTCTTGGGAGGCTGGCACGTGGCAGAGTGTGCTGGATAATTGCTTAATGGAAGGAATAGTGTGGGAGGAACTGCAGACACACAGGGACGGGCAGCCAGCATGATAGAAGGGGCAGGGTATGCCAAAAAAGAACACCCACACCCCTAACCCAAAGTTGCCCACATGAGAACTTAGGGAATCTTTCCAAGCCTATTTCCTCATCTCCACAAAGAAAATATAAATACTCACGTCTTTGTCATAAAGAGCATGATGCCTGCACACAGATGCTTGTTGACTGTTTCAGTGAGATACTGCATGAAGCAATGCTTTGTACATACTAAATCCGCCCTGTTAAAAACTTCCCTACCAATGTGCTCTAATGCAGCACAGAGGGTTATCATGTACCCCAACCCTTCCTTTGAAAGCTCATGCTTTCTCTATAATATCCTTGCATGATTTTGCATTCCACCCCACAATATACCCAGATTTATTAAAAATGATTTTGTATTTTTTAAGTTCTTACAAATTAAATTACCCACCACTCCTCCTCTTGCCCCTGCCCCTAGAAGATTTTCTAGTAGAAGTGGATACTCTAGGAAGATGTAACACTTTCATCTGGACTGTGCTGTGTTCCCAGAATACTCCCAAGCTCCCCTGTTTAAAGGAACATTGTGCAAGACCTCTCTGCTAGCTTAGTTATTTGTGTTTAGTATTTTGAAAGGCCAGCCTCTGCTTTCCTCATGAGAAAAAGCTTGGCTTTTGTCCATCTGGTTCCAGGCGACCTGAACGCCCAGAATGCAATCCTTCCCTCCAGGCTGCCTTGCCCACCACCCTGGCTGCAGGCAGCAATGGACAGATCAGAGGACAGACAGCCTGCTAGGGATCTCCACCAGGAACCTGTTAGACTGCTCTCTAGCTGTCTGACCTCTGACCTGCCTCACTGGGACTTCCTCCTTTTGGCCCTGCCCCTTTTCCACACTTCCCCTCCCCCCGCCAGCTCCCATCTCTGAGTTCTTACCTGTCCTGGGAGTTGTCTGGTCAGGCCTGCTGCATACCAAGTCCTCCTCCAGCTGCCTGTGCACCAGCCCGGCACTCAGGCCGTCAGACCCATATCCTGCAAAAGCGAGTTGCTCTCCAGCTCTTAAAGACCTCCAGGGGAGCAGTTTCTACAACCTCTGCAGGAATCTGTTCTAACATCTCACCACTCTCACAGAAAGGAAAGGCTTCTTTCCCTGAAGTCTCAATTCCATTCTGTTGCAATGAACATGGAGTTGCTTTTATTCTCTATCAGTTAGAGCTGCACATAAACGAGACTAATTCCTCATGATTTTCTCCCAGCCTCGCCAGCGTGTGAAAGAGCAGCTTGGCTTCTGGTCAGCCCTCATCTACCATGTACATGGCTCTGCCTCCACGCGGGACTGCTGCCTCTGAGGTGTGAGCAGCAGAACAGTGAAGCCCTGCAGGGCTGAGCCAAGGGTGGCCCCCGTTCCCTTGGGTGCCTGGAAGTGAATCAACTAACACTGATCAAGGGCCTCCTGTAGGCCAGATCCTGAAGATGTTTATGGGAAATATAACACCAGGTCTCTATCCTCAAGAATAGCTCCATGAAAGAATCAGCCCTGAACAGTGAGGAATGCACTTATTTTGGCCCAAGAGACTAAATTTGCACCCCAGCTCTGCTATTCAGTAGCTGTGCTATGTTGGGAAAACCATTTCACTGCTCTGAGCTTTTGTTTATGTGTCTACCTCATAGGTGAGCCTTAATGAAGATTTTCTTATTCTGTAAAGTGCTAAGCAAATTAAAGGATTACTGTAGATTCGGGTGGGGAGAATATGAAGGCAGGGCATCTACAGGTTGGCTGTGGTAGGAAAGCAGATCCCTCATGCTGAAGGGCTGCGTGAAGAGAAAGGGATGAAATGAGTAGCATTTCACAAGAGGGAAAGGCCGAAGGAGGTGATGGTTGTGCACAGAAATCAGAGCAAAGGAAAGGGAAGAAGAATGATTGTTACCATTTGTGCCACACTCACTATGTGGCAGGGGCCCTGCTAAGTGCTCTGCATGCATGATCTCACCTGTTCCTTATGCAAGTGCTGTTGCGAGGTCTCGTCATCATCATCACATCCCAGCATCTGGCTGGTCATAACATACCTCGGGACCCTGGGGCTGAACCTTTGAGAAATCCATCGTATTTTCAGTGGAACTTGGTGCCAGGGTGAGGGTGGAGTTTCAGAACAAATCAGAGAAGAAACAAGAATGAATAGATGCTCAACAAGCCCTGGTTAATGAAACCAGGGTGGAATAATCAGAAATAATATCCCTATTATTTGTAACATGAGTTCCTTTACAGAGAGGCCATCTGTTTTTGTTGACCTGTTCTCATTGGAAGTCCATCTCCTCCTCCTTCCCTCTCTTTTTCCTATGTCTGTCTGTCTGTCTGTCTGTCTCTCTCTCTCACCCCTTCTATCTTCTCTCTCTTGTCAAAGCTTGACTCTTTGTTGCTGACAAGATCTTCAGCCTTGTTTTAGACATTGAAAATAGACCATCAACATTCTCTGCCCAACCCTCCCTTCCCTTTCCCTCTTCTGATTCTTCCCCTTCTTTTCCTTTCCTCCTTCTTTTTCATCTTCCTCTCCTGTCCATTTTCACTCATTCTCCTCTCTTCCCTTAGGACGAAGCTGGCAAAGGCACTCTTAACCTGGGACCCTCCCTGGCACTTGCTGCTAGTGAATGGCTGTTATCACCACCCAACTGCTAAAAGGATTTGTGTTCCTTTTCTTCTTTAAACTGGGATCCTGAGCTCACGTCTGTCAGAAATCTGGCTGGATTGGCAGCTGGACATGCCAGACCAGGAGGGGCTGGAACCCGGAGGAAGACCTGCCCACTGAGGCAGAGCCAGGATTTGAGGGGGTCCTGGCAGCTGGTGGTGGGAGGAAGCAAGGCCAGGCTGGGGGGTGTCAAAGGAAGCTGGCATGTTGGCTGAGACTGAGAAGGCAGTTGATGTCAGCCATATGGGGCAGCAGGTGGCAAAGACTCAATCACAGGGAGGAAAGTAAAGTGTCTGGTCCCCAGACTCCTAGACCCTGAGGACCCCTTTCATAGGGTAGAGTGCAGGAAGAAAGAATGAGATAAGGATGCAGTTATTGCAGCTGGGGGTACCAGACAGAGCTCTGTCAGAAGAAAACAGCAAGTCAGGTATTGGGACCTAGAAACAAAGGCAAAGCATCCCTGCTATTGACATTGGGGCACAGGGAGCCCCCTTACCACAGAGGGCATTGCTGGCTGAGCATCTTGGGCAGGTATGGAAAGCTGTGCATTCAGGGGTCCCCCAAGCCTTCTTTTCCTGTCTCCCTCTCTGCATCACTCTCAGCCAGCCCCTGGGATTGCAGACCCACCCCAACTACAGCGTGGTAAAAACCCAAATCACACTCCACACCAAGGCAGGACATTGCCTGGAACCTAAACCATCTCAGGCATAGATGAACACAATGAGTAGGATGTTCCTGCACTGTCCTCCCCAGGCTATCCTCTAGCCCTGAGGGGCTCTGACCTTTCTACTAGGTTGCTCCCACAATTCTATCATGTCCTCCTTTTCTAGTATCCCTTTCCTGGCCTGTGCTCTACCTGCAAGAGTTTGCCTATAGGTGTGCACCCAATGCACCCTGTGCTGAGCTACCTCTGGCCTCCTGGAAGACTTCCCTCTGTGTCTGCCACAGCCCTACCCCTGGAATGAACTTCCCCCAGGGTCTGTGGCTTCTGCAAAAGAGCTTCTGCCCCTCTTTTACCTCATCTTGCCTTCCCAGAAACCCCACTATGTACATCTGCCACTTATAAGTTGACACAAGTACATCTGAGACTCATGAGCCATTTGATACACATGTACTTGGTGTGGGGGTGAAGGGGTGAGGGTCCCTGGTGGGGACTACACTGTGAGACCATTTGATTTGAGAAGGGGTTTCTTCCTCATATCCCTTAAACTTCTCATCTTTAATAGCTTCTGGTTTCCCATTTTCTACTATTGCTGCTTCTCTATACCATCACAAAACATTCATTTCTTTTGGGACAACCAAGCCTAAAATACCATCCCACAGTCCTTTATCTGCAATTCCAAATCCCCAAATCTTAAAGTTAAAAGATTTGGGTTTTTATGTTTTTTCAAGCTTAGTGCCAAAGCCCACCTGGTGACAAATCCTGACCTAAACTGATGTGAAGACACTTTATCTTCACACTCACTAAGTGTAAAAATTCCTACATTTGATTGCAAAAATATGAATGCATCTGATTTTCAGATGTTGCTCCTAGACCCAGGGGATGGTTCAACAAGTTTGGTCCCTTTCTGAATTTGAAAACACCCCTGGCTTCCAGGATTTCAGAATGGACCTGGAGAACATTAGAGGAATTAGAAATTACAGGACCACAATTGCCAGGCCTATTGAACTCCACCCTCACAAGTGCTGAAACCAGATTGCTGAAGAACTCCCCGGATAGAACACCTCTGTCATTTTCTATTTCTCTATTCTTCCCCAGCACCTCTGGTCTGTTGTACCCTTACCTGGCTAGCTGCAGGAAAGTGTGAGATCATTACAGAGTTGTTTTATGCAGAGAACCTATTCACATCTGGATGGCTAATGCTAATAATTAACCACACTGGTTACTAAATATGTCTGGTTTAGGTGAGGTGAGGCACCACAGCTGGGGCTACTGCTCACAGCTTCTCAGGCAGAGAGGGAGGTGAGAACAAAACCAAGAAAGGTGTGCTCAGATGCTTGGGATTGAGTGAAAATAGTTAATTACCAGTCACTTGCTGTCTTCCTGAGTTGGAGTTTCTGGCTAAGGAACGTTCATGGATCAGACAGAATCTGACAACCTGCAACTTATTTCCACACTAAGAAGGTGTCAGGGACCAAGATGCAGAGGATGCATGTGGAGACAGTCTCTAGGGTGTCAGGACCTTGGCCACATGATACAGATGTCCTCGGGACAGGGAGGCAGTACCATCTAGCAGAGTGCAGAGCCAACTGCTCTTCTTAGGGAGACAGTAGGAGAAAAGAATGCTGCTGGGGTGAAGTCTATTTGCAGCTAGGTGAAAGGTCTTAACCTGGACCTCCCCTCAGTTCAAATGATCCATGAACTCCTCCCTAAAATTGCATGTAAACATGTGTGTATGTTTCTGAGAAACAGATCTATAACATTTATCAGACTCTCAAAAGGTTCAAAGGATCTCTGGTCCCCAAAAGGCAGATGATTATAAACCAGGGGGTCTCCTAAGCCCCCTGGAGAAGCAGGTTGACATTGGGCAGAGTCCCAAAAGACTCAGGGTCCCTAATGATCCTGAAATTATACTCAAGGGATATGTGTATGTGCATGTGTGTGTGCATGTGTGTGTAAATGTGTATGTTTGTGTGTTTTTCTAGAAAAGGGATTCAGTAACTTCTGCCAGATTCTCAAATGTGTCCAAAACCCTCAAAGGATTGAGAACATGAGTTCAAAGAGCTAGAAGGTTTGTCTACACTTAGTTACTACTTTTCAAAGGAAGATCACAGGGACCTGAAAACATGGCTCAGAGTACTTCTCCTCAATATCTGGGGATAACAGAATCCAGCCAGGGGCTGGCTGGTGGCACCCTCCATAAAAGAACACACCAGTGTTATTTTAAGAGTCAAGCGCTCAGAAGTCAGGCTACTAGGTGACTGTCACAAAAGCTTCAGTAGAGGGAAAAACAGTCCTGGCTTCTTCCCACTCTAATGGCAAATTCCTAGGTCTTTCTCTTCCAAAGCTCTGTGCCCCAGCTTTCAGAAGCCTAAAGACCTTACTTCTAGGAGTTCAAAATTCATTCGATACTTAGTGGGTGCCTTACTATGCACCAGGTTCTATTCTAGGTGCAAAATAAGAGACTTGCCTTCACAGTGTTATCGACCTAGGCCAATTTCCTTCCCTAGACACCAGTATTTCGGGCCCTGCTGACCAAGCGCGTTCTTCCGGAGCTTCGCAACCAGCGGACCCAGATCTAGAGAGGCAGAAGCCATCCCAACCCACCGCAGCAAGCTGGGGGTGACCAGAGAAGCAGTACCTGTGAGGAAAGCAGTGAGGGAGGCTGATAGGACGCCAGGGAGCCAGAGCAGGTGAACCAGGCTCAGCCCAGGCACTGCTGGAGCGAGAACTAGGAGGGTGGAGTGGGGTGGGAACACTGTTGGCTGAGGGCGCCGGGAGCGGAACGCGGGGCCAGGGTTTGTGGAGCAGACGCTGCCCGCAGCCGCTTTGGCAGCCGCCCCTGATCTAGGAGCTGTGCTCGCCCGCTCCCCGCCCGCTGGGGCCGTCGCGAAGCTCTGCTCCCCATACTGAGCAGTCCCGGAGAAGCGCTCGGACACGTCCCCAGGCTGGATAACGATCGGCTCGGCGCTCGCTCCGCAGCGCGAAATCTCGCCATCAGCGCTGCTAGCTCGGCCGCTCAGGTCCGCCCGGAGACGCCAGATCGCTATCTCCGGGGAAACGAGAAAGCAGTGTCCCCGCTCCCGCCGCCACCCTCGGCCCTCCGCGTAGGGTGGCTGCGGGGTCCTGGGGCTCGCCGGCCTCCCCTCCTCCTTTGCATTTCTCCCCCGAGCTTCCTCCCAAGGGACCTCTGATACCCGCTAGCCAGGGACCCTCAGCGCCCTGCGAGGCACCCTCTCCCCCTTCGCCAGGCCCGGCTGCCTCCTGAAGGTTACGCGACGCAGCGCTGGGGCGCGGCGGAGCGCCGGGGGCGCCCGCCCTCGCCGCCGCCCACCCCAGTGCCTGCCGCGCCGCGCCGCGCGGGGCCAGCCCGGCTGCCGGCTGCTGCCACCGCAATCCCGGCTCCTAAATCAGCACCGGGAGGCGCCCCTTCCCCCACCCGGCTCCCCGGGCTCCCCGGGCCGCGATTGGCTGTGCCGGCGCCCCCCAACCCTGGGCCCTCGGCTCCAGCTGCCGCGCCATTGGCTGCGGGCCTCCGCCAGCCTTTACATAAGCCCGGGCGCGCTCGAGTGGAGTTGTATAAAGCGAGCGCGAGGCGTCGGGGCGGGAGGCTCGAGGCCAGCCCGGGACCGGGGCTGGGAGCTGCAAGGCGGCAGCGGCGCCGGCGGCGGCAAAGGCGGCAGCGAGCGCCCGCGCTCCGACGCCCCCAAGCGGAGGGGCTGAGAGAGCCCGAGGATGGCTCCCTACGCTGACCCCGGCGTGAGTACCCACTCCCGGAGCCCCCACCCCCTCAGGCGGAGAAAGTTTCGCCAGCTCTACGGACCCGTTCCCATCCGCCCTCGGGGGTGGCGGGGATGCCGCCCGGAACCCGGCAAGACCGAGACCGCGAAGGCGGTGGTTTTGCTCCCAACTTGCCAAGAGACGCTGGACTCGATTGGCGCGCAGAGCCTCCCCGGCGGGCCGGGGGCTGGGAGGTGGGAGCCAAGGTGTAGGGGGCGCAGCTGGCAGAGAAGGTGTTGGGGGTGCACTGGAGGTCAGGTGTTTGGGGAGGGGGCACCGGAGCTGGGAGGAGGCAGAGCAGGCTAGGAAGGCTGTGTAAGGGGTATCCGGAGTCAACCAGCCAGCCAGGCTCAGCTTCGGACAGAGGAGGCTACTGGCCTTAGCTCAGTGCCTACGCTTGGGGAGGGGTCATCGTGGCTGGGGATGAGCCCCAGGGACTGGCTCTCCCTCCCCAGGGAAGCCGAGCTCTTTCCTCTGCACAGCGCTGGGTGGCTGAGAGCTCTAGGAGTGAGCCCCGCGCGCGGCGTAGCTGCCAGCCGCCTTTTGCTGGACCGAGGTGTGGTCTCGCTTTCAGGCTGTCTCAGGCAAGCCTGCTTCAGACATTCCAGGGGAACCGGGCGTCCCCCTCGACACCGTAGAAGCACACAGAGATTTTGATGGGGCCGCAGGCCGGGCTTGGGGGCATGCCCAGCAATGCAGCGCGCTTCTTTGCGGTACAGTAGTTGGGAGCCTGGTCAGTCCCGCTTCTGCAAAAACCAACTCAAGAATCCAAAGTCATCCCAGCCTGGATGGGAGCCTCCCTAGGGGTGGGGGTGGGGGCTTCTTCTGTGAATGACTAATGTATCTTGTTGCCGCTGGTGGTGGGCTCACCAGGTGTGCCTTCTATGTGTCCCAGGAGATGCTTAAGTTCTCCAGGCAGGACACCTTCTTGAGTCACACTTGAGGTACCTTCTGGGATGGGTGCAGGAGTTCCCAAGTGAAGCCAGGTGGAAAAGAAGGCAAGGGGGCTGCCAGGAGTAGGGGACAGGCCCTGTGGTGCTTGCTGTCTTGAGTGCTGGGAGAACTCATGTGGGAAGAAAAAAGCTAGATGAGAGATTTTGGACCCTGATAACTTGGGGCAGGAAATACCCAGGACTGAATTAGAGCTAATTCAGACAGTCCTATCCTACCTCACTCTCAGCCACGAGGAAGGAGAAGTGGAGGATGGAAGGGTGGGAACATGGCGGTTCTTCTGATCTGGTCCATGAAGAAGTGTTTTCTCTTTTTCTGACTTGGTTAAGAACATCCTTCTGGCAGCAGGTCCTAAAGTCCATTTAAGAGACAAATAAGGGAGTTTAGGGTCTTGGTGATGGTATTCAGGACCACAATTAGAATATTCCAGTTTCCAGTTGGTACTAATGGACTCTGGAGAAGGTCCAAGGTAGGTGGTGGTTACCTCCTCTACAGATGCCTGGTTGGGGCTGAATCCTTCACCCTACTCCATCTCTGACCACAGGGTTGAGTTCAAACTCCAATGATAGCTGCCTCAACCTGGAGGTCTTTTGGGGGTCTAGCAATTCATTCCCAAACCCCAGCGCCAACCTGCCTGCAGTCAACATTTTTCTGCTGCATTTCCCAAGACCTTCTCTCCAGTGGGGATTTGTGTAATGAAATACCTGCTTGTTGCTCTTTCTTCCTTTTTTCTCCATCTGGGCTACACCTGGTGTTCTGAACTCTGGTGCTTATTCCTGTACACCTTTATGTTTGGCTACAGCATTCTATGTCTGCACAAGGGTATCTGTAAATGTGTGGACTAATGGCCTGTATAATTCTAAGGAGTGAAACATAGACTCTAATGGGGAGAGGGACACCGACCAGGGAAATAGTTCTGTTAAACATCTTGTGAAAGCCTGGGTTGGTTCTCAAGCTTCCTTGCTACCTGCCCAGTTGGTGGAAGCTTAAAGGTGAAGCAAGCTTCCTGGTGTCCAGTAGGGGGCACCAAGTGTACCTAGCTCAGGACTACTGACTTTCTCACATTTTGCCCTTCACTGGCCATAGAAGTTAATGCTTTAAGCAAACTCAGACCTGAGCCCTCAACCAGTTGCCATCACCATAATTAGAACCATTCTACCACATGCCCTCTGGACTTCAGGTGGTCTTGTGACCTCAGGTGCAGTGGGGCAGGTGCTCACACTACATTGCAAGGAGACAAAGCTGGTACTCAGCCCCACCTGCTCTCTGAGATCATTCCTTTGTACTTGGCACTGGTGTGTTCTTTGAATTCCTTAAGGGCTCACAGAACCCAAGAACATCAACTAGAAGAAGGGAGCCTTGGGAAGCATCTAGTGCAGACTCATCCTATCCCCAACATTCATGTGTACACTTAATTTACAGATGACAAAATGAAGCCCAGTAAAGGGAAGTATCTTGCCCAAGGTCACATGGTTGTTCAATGGAAGAGTTGGGACTAGGTCCTAGGATTTTTTATTTTTTTTAATTTTTTTGTACTGGGGATTGAACTCAGGGGTACTTGACCTCTGAGCCACATCCCCAGTCCTATTTTGTGTTTTATTTAGAAGCAGAGTCTCACTGAGTTGCTTAGCGCCTCACAGTTGCTGAGGCTGGCTTTGAACTCGCAATTCTCCTGTCTCAGCCTCCTAAAGTGCTGGGATTACAGACATGTGACACTGTGCCCAGCTGGATTTTTGATTCTTTATGTATAGCTTTTTCCACTCCAGTGACCTGTTTCCTGTTTATTGTGAAGATGAACATATGTTCTCTTTGCCATCAGCACTGATAATTATTGACTGACCAGACTTTGGTAAATTAATAACTCTATTAAATTTTGGGAAATTTCCTTTAAATCTGTAACCAGAATGAGGAGGTAAAGATTCTGGGAATGTATATGCACTGGTCATGGAAATCCCTAAGTATTCTTTCCCCTTCCTCCACTATCTTATCTCATTATCCAGGTGGGCTTCTAGGCAAAAGCCATGCAACTCCAGGTTTCTATTCATGCATTTAGGAATCAGAAGTACCCAGGTCCTCACCATGGTCTTGGAACCCAGACCTGGAGCTCTTCCTTCCCTCTGCTAAGACATGCTAGAGTGGAGTCTTTCTGTCCTGGCTTCACACTCTGCTGGTGGGACTTCTCAGACTCAGATTGTGGATGAATTGGACAGTTTCCAAAGAGCATCTGCCAATTCCCCCATCCTTGTTGCTCCCAGTTCAAGGTCAGAGTGCTAGGATGTCCTATTTTTGCAAAATCCTCATGTTCAAGCTTCTTAGGTGACCTGGAAGATACTGCCATTTCCATTGCCCTTTCTTCCATTCTGTGAGTCTCACTGTTGACATCTGAGCAAGGCCCTGGGAAGCAGATTTGTTGAGTGACCCATGGGCTGCTCGCTCTGTTTCCCTCTCCCCACTTGGTTTCTTTGTATGCTGTATGGACTTCTTCAGGGTTCCCTCAGGGCCTTAGCAGACTTGGTGGCCTAACTTCATGAGGAGCCCACTGTTGTCATGCCAGAATTCTAAGAGGAAAAATCCTCTGCTATCCCTAAGACTCACTCAAGGGATGCCTGTTGCCAGGGAGGATGCTTGAGGCTCCCAGACAAGGTGAGTCTTCATCTGCAAGGGAGGAAGGAGGTGAGAAGAATGTGGCTTTTTCTCTAAGTGGAATTCTGAGAGCTATGCTTAAGACCCTTGCCAGCTCCCTGTGTTAACTGGAGAAGTGGCCCTGTATTCTCAAGGTGTGGCCTAGTTCTGGATAAGGCCAGAGGAATATAACTACATCTGATGTAGGTAGAGCACAAACTATCTGGATGTTTGCTTAATGAAGGGGAGTACAGAGTTTGAGAAGTGGCATTAGACACTGAGCAAACAAGCAGTTGTCCCTTTCATGACCCCCACTAGTTGGTTGACTTGCTCTCATTGTAATAGTGAAGACAGCACTTTAGCATCTGACTCAATGGTTACTGGCTTAGAGACCTTGAACTTGACTCCTGCATGCCTCAGTTTCCTCCTCAGTTATGTGATGAAGCTGGAAACCCCGTGATGAGGGGAGGGTAGCAAAGATCAGGGGAGATGGTCTTTAGTGTGCCTGTGCCTTTGGGAAGCTATTAAGAGGTATTCAGCTGGAAGGGAGATTATTGCTGGATCACTGGGAACCACGTAGAGTTCTCTTTTCCCCAGAAAGTGAGGCCAAGTGTCCAGGTTTGCACATTAGCCTCTGCTCACGGTGACATCTAGGCTGACAAGCAAGGCCTTCTTGGCAGGGCTCCCTTCTAGCCTTCTTCCCTCTCCCATCTTAGGGTTTTCACTTTGGGGTTCTGCCATGCTTGGGGAAAAGAAATTTTACAGGTCCCAGGATAATTCTGAATGTGATGGAAGACCCTGAGCTATTGATTCCTAAGGAAGGATCTTTCTGCTGGGAGAAGCCTTCCTCAGAGCCCAGTGATTTAAGAGTGCTGACAAATTTGTGCTCACTGAGCCTCCTGCAGGCTGCAGATACAGACTTCTAGACCAGCCTGGACTCCGCGAGGAATGTCTGGAAAGCCTGACTGGTTGCTTAGGGGACATAAACCTGTGAACTCTCCTTAGGAAAAAGTATGAAATCAGTTGGTTCATTATCACACCAAATGTACCCTGGACCACTTAGAGTACTGAAGAAATGAAAAATAGCAAAAAAGAATGAGAGATTGTGTTCAAAAAGTGTGCAGAAAGATGTGAAGGTGTTGGGGAAGAAAAGGGGACTGGAAGACCTTTTTTCCACTGCATCAGTCATGATCTTGACCTTCTTGAAGTCCTTGGCCTAGAGAGGTTTCTTGGCCCCTACCCACCAGACATTTAGCAGTATCTGAAGACATTTTTTATTGCTGCAATTTTTGGAGTAAGGGGTGGCACAAGCTTCTAGTGAGTAGGGGCCAAGGATATTTCTAAACATGCTAAACATGCAGGGAAGCCCCCCACAAATGTCAACTGGCTTCAAGTGTCAACAGTGACAAAGTTGAGAACCCCCGGACTAGAGTAGCCGCATCATAGCTCATTAGAAGGTGGGAGAACGTTCTCATCCAGTTCTCCTATTTCATAGCTGAGGACACTGAGATCCAGAAAGGAGAAGGGACAAGCCAGGGTTACAGAGCAAGCAAGTGCAGAGCTGACCTGAAACTCAGATCTGCTCTCCTGGACTGACTGACTGACATGTACTCCTCCAAGGGAATTAAATATGAACCGTGAAAATGCTTGGAAAATTAGAGACTATTGTTAATATTGCTATTATTATGAATTTGAGAGTTTGGAAAGTTCTATTTCTGGCTTTGCCACTGACTCATTGTATCATATTGGACAAAATCATTCCCCCATCCCCATGACTCTGTGTGTGTGTGTGTGTGTGTGTGTGTGTGTGTGTGTGTGTGTGTGTGAGCAAGCGAGCGATGGGGGGTGGTCTTCACCAAAGATAACTATATCATAATCCTTATCTTTAAAGTCCAAAGATTTGCCCTTCATATATGCTAGACACTTAAAAAGAAAAAAAGATAAAATTTTTCCTTGAAAGAAATCATGTTGACTTCATAAGAAGCAAAGCGTTTCTTTCTTGGAAAAATTCCAGTCCCCTGGCCCTGTGAGTTGGTTCCAGCCCAAGAAATCTGATCAACATCCGGAGGAGAAACTGATAGCTCCACAGATAACAAGTGACTGGATTTGTCCCCATTCCCTCCGGGAAGGGGAGATAGTGACTTCCCTGCTACCCTTTCCTGCTCAGCCCTCCTGGCACAGGGAGATTCTGCAGGCAACTTCAATGAGGGATGGGAAGGCGTGTCATTAATTAGTAAAACCTTGTTTACTTAACAGACATATTCTTAAAGATCTCTTCCAAGGGACATTTTGACATATTACTTTAATTAGCTACAGAAGAATCAAGAGTGCAGAGTGTAAAATAACCCTTGCTGTTGTTTCCAGTTACTCTTATCTTTGTTTGCACCCAACAAGTACAGTGACAAGGTCACAGAATCACTGCTGAGCTCAGGGACCGTCCCTGTGACCAGAGGAGGGATGACTGCAGGGACCTCTTCCCTCCCTATGCCAGTCTCCACCTACCCGGAGCGCAGCCACATTGGGAGAGATTTCTGCATTGGCCTCGCAGCCTCTTTTATTGTCCGTCTTAAAGGAAGCATCATGTCTTGCAATTCCTGATGGGCTCTCAGGAGAGGGACAGTCCTGGGAGCCTACATTTTTCTTCCTGGATGGGCAGCATCAGTGGTATTTTTTGCAGAAGGCTCAAAGCTGGTCTTGTCCTCCTTGTGCCCAGGAATGGACCTAGGAAATCACTTGGAGTTTCTCAGAAAACTAAGGTTGCATCTCCCCTACCCCAGTGGAGCAGGAGAGCCTTAGTGTCTAGAGCCTGCTTCTGAAGCTCTGCAGGTCTTGAGACAGGTCCCTTAGCCTCTGGAGGTCTGTCCCTGTAATCAGAGGAGTTGGGTGACAGGCCCTTTCCATTGCTGCAGGCTCTTGTTCTAAGTGAAGTCCTGTTCACTTTCACCCTGGTCTCTAAGAAGCAGCCTCTTTCTCGGGAAACCATTACCACTTACCTTTCATCTAAGAAGCTACAGAGATGAAGGAGGCTTTTGCAGGTAGAGAAATAAGAGTCCCCAAGAAGGAGAAACGCTGCCTTGCTCCTGGTGTGGGGAGGCACTGTGTCATTTGTTCTCAGCTACAGATTCAGCACTTAACATGGCACTTAGTGTGTGAAAGAGCTCAACAGCCAGGTGCTCTGTGGATGAACAAACAAATAAGGGAATGTAGGTGGCCATTCTAGGGTAGCCTTTGGTATTCAAGTGGCTCTCCACACCGGCCTGGGTCAGTGAGGCCTCCTTCCCTGTTAGCTCCTTTCCAGAGCCAACATCTGGCACCAAGGCCATGTAAACTTCAGTGCCCCCCCCTCCCCACATCAGGCAGGGCTTGAGGCCACATGCAGGGTCTACCCACCACATGGTGGCCTGTTCTGAACCTGAGGCAAGGCTGGGGGTCTCTTCCTCCTCCCCATTCTCAGCTGCTTCTCATGCCCTTTCTCTCTTCCTCCCCTCGCTGCTGCAGGGGAGCTCAGTGCAGCTTCTCCTTGCTCTGAGCTGGTGGAATAGATGGAAATTTGGATTTCCACTGAAGACAAACTAGGGAGTGAATCATTGCTTCACAGAAAGATTCCCAGGAGGATGCTTTTAAATAGCAAGGTCCACTAATGCATTTTAAATGATTTAGGGGGGAAAAACCTGACCCATAGACTATCAGGCCTGGAAAAGAACTTTGGAGGTCATCCAGTGGCCTGCCCATCCCCCCTTCCAGGTTGTTCAAATCCCCTCTGGGACACTCTCACTCACTGCTCCGAAACACAGCCTAGCTGTCCTGCCTGCGTACTGCTGCCCAAAGCTAAAATGCCCTTTGGAAAATTCAAGTCCGATCATGTCTCTGACTTCAAAACCTCTCACGCAGTGTGACTCCAGGCTCCTTCCCTTGGCATGGCCCGCTTACAGGCTCCAACTGCCGCCTCTACACAAAGCTGTCTCCACCCTCTTCCTTCCCCTCCCTTCCCATTCCTTCTCCCTCCACCCACTGTCCCAGAAACTGCATTCCGGCAGCACCAGCTGCATTCGAAGCATGCACCAAGCTGTCTCACATGCATGCCTTTGATCCACAGGTCTTCCCTACCTGGAACCCCAATTCACCTGCTCCAGAGAACCTTTCCTACGTGCCTTCCCACCCACCTAACTTGTTAATCCTTCCCACAGGCTGCAGCCTGACTGTGTACCTGTTGCTTTGCTGGACTTATCCCAGTGTGTGGTGCCCACTGTCAGCCCTCTGAGGCAGGCCAGGGCCCGTGTCTAGGTCATCATTGCTAACCTGGCCAGCAGGCATCTTCTACATGTTTGAAGAAGAAGTTTACTGAGGGGGTTCTGCATTTGGAAAGCAGTGTTTAAGGAATCAAAGAACTCCACTGGGGTTCCTAGACAAATTAGTAACAGAAGCAAGCCTATTCTTCAAAGTCCTACAGTCTGGAGCCTTCTACTCACCGTTTGACAGATCCTGCTGGAAGGGGAGCACCTGCATACCCTGGCTCCATCTCTAGAGATGCATTTGTTCCATCAGCAAACATTTATTACTAGTAGTAATGGTGTGATTATTGTTTCCATTATCTACGCGGTTAGGCTTTCTCTCTGACCAGCACTGGGCTCAGAAGTTAACACACATTAGTCCCATTTCATTCTCAAAGCAAGCCTTCCTTCCCATTTTACAGAGCAGGATGGCTGAGCGCTTAACCATACTCACCAGGAACCTACTATACCTTGAGCATAAAGCCAGGACACTCCAGGCATCCTCTGGCTTTCAGAAACACCATTTCATTAGTTCAGTGGTCTCTGCAGCACCCTTTAGCCTGAGTCCGCTGGGCTTTCTTCTGCCTTTTTCTGGAAAAGAACCAAATCTCCTCTCTGAGTGCTGCTGCAGGTTCTCTCTATATAGAAGGCAGGCAGAGGAAGCTTCATGTTTTCTTGGTGCTGGGGAAGATGCATAGGACATAGTGCCTCCTGGGATGGGGGTAGGGTGCCAAGATCTGGAGCTTCTCCCAGGCTGGCAGTGCAGAGGGCTGGTCAGGGGACAGGTGGAGAAACAGAACTGAGCTGTCAGAGTGTTTGCTCACGGGGCAGGGCTTCATCTCGTTCTCAGTGTCCTAGTGCCCAGCACAGTGCCTGACTTGAAGTCTATGCACAACACCTCCCCAGCGAGCGGGCACCGGAATGAGCGAGTGCACGCCAGCTCAGCATCTTCCCTCACTCCATGGTAGTCACCTCCCGGCTGTCCCCTCTGCATCCAGCTCAGCCCCCTCACGGCCTCCTGCATACAGCATTGTCTTTGTTTGCCTGCTGTTTTTGCTGCAGTGCTGGGGATGGAACCCAGGGCCTTGCATATGCTGGGGGAGCTCTAGTTTCCTCCCAGCCCTACCATGTTCTTTCCAACACACCATCCAGGCCACGTCATTCCCTCAACCTTTGGTTCCTACCACTCCCTCCACAGTCTCCAACCTCCTTAGCTGCACTCCTTTCCACCAGCTGTCCTGCCCCAGCCCCACAGAGCCTCACTACCCTCCATGAACCCACCTCGCCTCCATTCAATGCTGTCTCCTTGGCCTGGAGCACTTCTCCACTTTGTCCCTCTGGCCAGCTCACCATTGCCTGTCTCTCTCAAGGCCTTCTCCAGCTTCCCCAGGCAGAAATGGTTGCTCCTTCTACCGCACTCCCTTCTGACTTGGTTTAAGACAAGTTTGGTGAGGAACTGTTTGATGTAGTGTCTTCAGATATCAATTCTGTAGTTGGTTGGGTTAGATAAAAATTCTGGCTTCACCAGAAGTACTAACTGCATGACTTTGGGCAAGTTACTTAGCTTCTCTGTGCCCTAGCATTCTTACCTGTAAGGACCCTCCAAGGGTTACTCTGTGGATTAAACGAGTCATCCACATGAAGGTTTAGAGTAGTGCCTGGCACATGGTGCGTGGTAGGTAATTGTTATTATTGCTGTCTGTTCCTCACACAGGACTGGCTATGCGAAATTGCAACCCTGTGCCTCTCTGTTTGCTTTGCTATAGGACCCCACAAATTAGGCTGAAGAGCTTCATGGTCAGCTCTGAGACTTAGAAAGTGGATGAAATGAGATGGAGAAAGGTTGGCAAGAGTTGCTCTTGTCCAGGGGAAAGATAAAAGGAACAGACCCTCAGCCACAGAATGGAAAAACTGGGCAGCCTTGTGACACCATGAAGGAGAATTGGCTCCACAACCCCACGGTAGTGAAGAACAAAGAAGCAAGAACTAAGTTTGACACTAGATTTCCAATCAGTGGCTGAGTTGGGGTGTGACTAACATCCCACTTCCCTATTCAAACTCAGGACCAATGCAGTGGGAGGGGCAGGGCCCAGGCAGTTGGAGAGGAAATGCCACCTCTGTTGCAGATGCAAAAGCTATTTGGGGACCGTGGCTCGCTGATGCCCTGCACCTGCCCACTCTAGGCCCTTGTGTGTGGGAGCAGGGTACCTGCCTGGTCAGCTCAGCACGTGGCAGAGTGGCCTCTGCAGGTCAGGTCCAAGAAGGCTCCTGGTGCTCTGTGGCCAGTCTGATGAGGTGGGGGTGGGGAGGGGGACCAGGAGTATTGATCTAGTCCAGGATTCTCAGGATTTGGGTTGGCTGACTCTGTTGTGGGGCTGTCCTATGCACTGTGGGATGCTCAGTAGCATCCCTGCCTCGATGTACTGCATGCCAGTAACACCCCCTTCCCTGGTCTGATGACCCACCATGTCTCCAGATGTTGATAAATGTCCCTGGGGGGAAGGGGAACAAAATCACCCTGGTGGAGAACAACTGCTCTAGTCCAGTGGAGAGGCCTGCAGAGGGCATGGAGTGGGGAGTGAGTGTTCCCTGCCAGCTCCTGACCCACCAGTGGGGTCTGGAAGTCAGCAATCCTGGAAGGCAAGTGGGGTCCCAGCTGGGTGCCCTGACTTTGGCAGGCATCTGCTGTCTGTCTGCACAGCTCTTCTTTCCCTCCTGCTCCAGCCTCTTGTCTTCCTGGGCATCCTTCAAAGTCCAGCTACAGCATCCGCCATCAGGAAAGCACTTCCCAGCTCCTCCCACCAGATCATTTGGGTCTCTGTGTGGTGGTTCCTCCTCCACAGCACTCCTCACCCCATATTGAATAACTTTCTCCGTTTGACCCCAGCACCCAGCAAGCACAAGGCCAGGTTTATTGCAGGTCCGCTGGAAGCATTGCTGTGGGTGAATGAGCCAGGCGGTTTCTGTCAGCTCTTCTCCCATGTTGCTTTAGTTCCATTAGCTCTTTTGTGGGTCTCTGTGTGGATCTGGTGGCCCAGCGGGTGCAGGGTGGAGTGGTCCTGTGCTTGCCTCTCTACCCTACGTCTCAGCTCTCTGACAAGTGTCTGGAAAGGGTCTACATTACTCTGCTCGCTTTCAACATCTGAAGCGTTCAGGCCTCTTGCTTTTGAGTGCTTAGGGTGTGTCCTTGCTCTTTGGATAATTGCAAAAGAACTGCCTGCCCTGGAATCGCCCTGGAAGCCTCTGCTCACAGCTGCCTGACCCCATACAGGAGAATCCAGGTTGCTTGGTTACCAGTTTTCAGACTCAATTCAGGAAAGTCTCGAGGCCACAGAAAACTGAATTTGGCTGCATGTGACCCAGAGCCAATGTCTGAAGACTATCCCCTTCGCTCTGGGAGACAAGCACCAGGTTGCCTCCCACCAGGCTCCCCGCCAGGCCTTCATTGGGACTCACTTAACCCCTGAAACCTGGGCAGGCCAGGCGAGACTCCCCCTGAAACCTGGGCAGGCCAGGCGAGACTCCCCCTGAAACCTGGGCAGGCCAGGCGAGACTCCGGTTCTCATGAAGACACAGAGATCAGAAAGGTGGAACAACACGCCAAGGTCACTAGCTGGTTTGTGGTGGGGTTGAACTTCAAATCCAGGTCGCTGACTTCAGGCTTTGGGCTGTCTTGGTCTTGCTGAGGATTGTTCAAAAAGTTTGCTTATGGAGCATTTTAAAGAAATTATTACTATGAAGCAATTCTTAATAGCCTGAGCCACAAATTCCACCACCTCTGGTCCTTATGAAGACCAGTCTTTTCCCCCTCCTACCTGTGCAAGAAGCACACGTTCCTTCCTGAGGCACCATGTGCTCTGGTCCTGTACCCCTCTGCCCAAGCTGCACCTTTGATGCTTAGCCTCGCCTCCTCTGGGCTGCTGTGCCCCTGGACAGCCATCCATGGCCCCAACACAGGACATCACACCTGCTCCGCTGCCTGTTGGCAGAGCTCTGCAAGGCGAGAACCAGGTTGCATTCATCTTTGCATCCTAGTTTTCATTGCATCTCTAGCAAATAGTGCATAAAGTACTACACAGTGTGCACTAGAGTACTAGTGCTATGTACTAGAGTACTAATACTGTGTACTAGCACATGCTATATACAATGTAGTACTCAGTGTACTACTCAGGTGCTACTCAGGTGCTACTCCCACTGGTAAATACCACATATAGTACTCTAACACTTAGTAGGTGCTTGATACACAGCATTCAAGAAAACAGAAATGTTCAGTTCAACCCCTTTTTCCTTTCTATTTTTAACTTTCCTACCTGTTCTCCCGAAGGATTCAGATGTTCACAGTGGTGTGACAGGAGGCTTCCCAAGCGAGCCATATCAAATGCGAGGTCACTCCGGGCACCCGTTGCCCTTCTGCTTCAGGCAGTATCCGCCTGCTCTGCTTTCTTCCCCAAACTTCATATCCCCCGCCTCTGTTGACACTCTCTGGCTAAATAGATTTTCTTCAAATACTTCAACAAGCTGATGATGAATTTTGGTAGCAAAAACATTTTTCACTTCAAATCCGATTGCAGCTTACCTTCCCATGGGGGGACCAGGAGTCGGGCAGTGCTTCTCAACCCCGACTGCCCATTAACATCATCTGGGCAGCTTCTAAAAAGATACAGTGCTCAAACCCCATACCAGACCAATTAAATCACACCTTGGCAGGGGGGTGCAGGCGGCAGCATAGTTCTCAGTGCTCCCTGGGAGATTTTGTTGAGCAGCTGGGGTTGGGAGCCACCTGTCTAGACCCCTTGTTTCTGAAAGTGAGGCCTGCAGACAGTGACCTGGGCGTCTCGTGACAGTGTGTTAGGCATTCAGACCAACTGAACCTGAACCTGCATTTAGGCAAGAGCCTCAGGTGATTGTCAAGCCCATTTCAGTTTGAGGAGCATTGTTTTAGAGAAAAAAGTTTCTAGACACCTGAGTTGTAAATGGTTTCTCTGATTCATATTATTATTTGGACTCCTTCCTTCCTTCCTTCCTTCTTTCCTTCCTTCCTTCCTTCAATAAATAGTAATAGGGTGCCTTCTATGATGGTTTCTGGGAACACATTGGCATGTGTCCCTATCTTGGCCTACAAATTCCTGCCTATATCCCATTTTCTCTGGGCCCTTCTCTTTGATGATATCGATCTCTTGTCTCCTTGGGTTGAGCCCCTCCGGTTCCAACTCTTCCCCTCTTCTCAACTCTTCATGAAAGTTAGAGTCAAAATCCATTTGTCATTCCATATCCATTGTGGTAATTTGACCTTGAGCTGAAGACAGCTACTACTTTGAATGTTCAAAGAAGACCTGCGTCTGGGCAGCCCTGGGGTTTACATAGCCTCGCAACTGATTTCAATTCTTTAGATCTAGAAGCAGAGCAGAAGGTTCTTGAACCAATTTTGTGCCCTGTAGTAGACAGCCTGGTTTCATGACTCTGGGAGCTATGGTAAAGAATCTTACTATTCAGTGTGTGGTTTATGGACCAGCATCACACACACCACCTGGGAGGTTATTAGGAATACAGAATCTTGGGCTCTACAGCACTTATTGTATCAGAATCTGCATTTTAACAAGACCACCAGGTGATTCATGCACCCAATAAAGTTTGAGAAACCTGAAGCACCTGGTATAAAATAGTGTTTCTGAAATTTTGCAACATATTAGAATCACATGAGAACTTTTAACAATCCAATGCCTGGGCTGCATCTGAGGCCAATTAAATCAGAATAGCTTGGGATGAGATGCAGGCATCACTATCTTTTTATTGTGGTAAAATATACAGAATGTAGAATTTGCCATTCACTCATGTTTAAGTGGACAGGTCATTGGCATTAAGGACATTCACACTGTTGTACAACCACTGCTACCATCCATCTCAGAGCTTTTCAACATCCCAAACTGAAACTCTGTACTCATTAAACACTAACTCTACTTTCTCCCTTTTCTCCAGCTCCTGGAAACCACATTCCATTTTCTATCCATAAATTTGATTACTCTAGGTACCCCACATAAGTAAAATTAAACAACATTTGTTCTTTTGTATCTAGCTTACTTTACTAGTACAATGTCAAGATTCATCCACATCGAATTTCCTTTTTAAGGCTGAATAATATTCCATTGTGTGTATATGCCACATTGTTTATCCGCTTATCCATCCAGGGACACTTGGGTTGCTTTTATCTTTTGACTATTGTGAACAATGCTGCTATGAACATGGGTGTACAAATCTCTCTTGAACCATCTTTTCTCAATGGTTTTGAGTATTTACTCAGAAGAGGAATGGCTAAAGCGTATGGTAATTCTATTTTGAAACTTTTGAGGAGCCACCATAGTATTTTCTACAGCAGCTAGATCATTTTATATTCCTACCAGCATTTTCATCAACATTGGTTCTTTTCTTTTCTTTTTTTTAATCACATCCATTTTAATTGGTGTGAAACGACATGTCGTTGTGGTTTTGTTTGTTTTTACTATGTAGTTGGTGATGTTTCATTTTCTTCCTGGCTATTTGTATATCTTCAGGAAGATGTCTATTCAAGTCCTTAGCCCATTTTGAATCAGAGTTTCATTTTCTGTTGTGTCGTAGGAGTTTTTTAATTATACCTTATTAATACCTTTTTATTAATACCTTATCAGATTTATGATTTGCCAGTATTTTCTCCCATTCTATAGGTTGCCTTTTCCTTCTTTTGCTAGTCCCTTGATGCACAAAAGTTTTTAATTTTGACGTAGCCCATTTTATCTACTTTTTCTTTCACTGCCTGTGCTTTGGGTGTTGTATCCAAGGAATCATTGTCAGGCGTGAGAATTTTTTTAAAGCTCCCCAAGGGAATCTGATGTACAGCCAAGATTGAGCAATGTTTTTCAAATTTTAATGTGCATTCGGTTCACCTAACATCGTATTAAAATGCATATTCTGGTTTATTAAGTCTGGGGTGGGGCCCAAGATTCTGCATTCTAACAGTCTCCCATGCCAATGCTTCAGTCTGTGGATCTCTCTGTGTAGCCAGGGTAGGGAGGAGCATTTTGATGATTTCCTCCATCTGAGTCCTGAGATGAGACGGTGGATATTTACCAGATCTTCTCCTCACCTTCCTTATCGGGACTGTTTCCTTGTCCACCATCAAGATAGCCCACCACTTACCTGCTAACTTTCCAGTAGTACCAAGGAGCCCTGGTGGGTACGTGGGCCAACTTTGGCATAACAGAGGAATGAAATGTTAAGGACACGTTCTCTCAGCCCCACTCGCCAGCGGGGAGGCCACCCACTGGTTCTGCCATGCTGAGTGAATTCAGGACCCACATTCATACTGGCTTGTTTCTCTCTAGCCTTGGACCTTTTGAAGGAACCACTGTGGGATCCTACTGGAAAGTGATTTTATTCAAACATGTTTAATATGCTGGGGAAAGAAAACCATACAGATTGGTTTGAAGATTACAAAAGAAGCTGTGTATTGGGGGCAGGGAGGGATTCCTGAAGGTCTTTTGCCCAAAGAAAATCCTTTAATCCATCACAGAATTTTAGAATCAGGAAGGACTTTTAGAGATGACCAAGCCTTCATTTTTTTTTATAAGATTTCTTTAAACCTTTATTTAATTTATTTATGTATTTGGTATGTGGTGCTGAGAATCGAACCCAGTGCCTCACGTGTGTGAGGCAAGCGCTCTACCACTGAGCCACAACCCCAGCCCCCAAGCCTTCATTTTGAAGGAGAAACCTGGGACCCAAAAAGGTTGTGACATGTTCAAGATCACCAAGCAAAATAGAGGTTGACCTAGAAGTGCACTGTTTCTTTTTTATCTGGCTTTTAGTTATTTATCTGGAAATGAAAACACAGGATAGTTTCTCTTTTTCCACTTAGCTCCTTTCATTAAGCTTTACTTTTTAGAGAACAGGTAAAAAGCAAGAGGCTGGATCACAGTTCTTGCCCCTCACAGCCTTCATTAGAAAATTTCTACCAGTGAGGCTGGTCAATGCCTGGTGGCAGTGACCCAAATTACAGGTATGATGCTTGGAAGGAACTAACTCGCTTCTGGAAGGCAACACCCAATGCTGCTTTCCTCTTCCATGCCTGGCGCAGATGTTGGCAGCTGATAACTCTTTCCGGCCACTGCCAGTCCATTGGGTTTGGTTCTCAAGTTGAAACTCATTTGCTGTCCCTTCAATAGAAGTTACACCTTGAAGAGTTCAGTGACTTTCAAATCCATGCTACATTTCATCACATCTGCACAGGTTATTAAGTACTCTTTATCTTCTACCACCCCCAGCTACTCATTGTCCAATTATGAGTTTCCTTTATCCAATCAAACTGCCTGCCAAGTTGCAGAGCTCTTACGGTGATGCATTTGCCTTTAGTGATTAGACAGCCCAGTGGAAGCCGCTGTCTCATTCAGGTCTGTCATTTGAAATGAATTCAGATCTGGTAGTGCAACTCCCAACATGTACCCAACGATCATGGCACAAGACCTCTTTCCCAGGAAGGCCCACCAGGCAGTTTCCACCCTGCACTTGGAGCCCTGCCCCAGGTGGCTCTCCAGCCTCTCCTCCAGCGCAGCACCAGGGAGGATTCCTCTGATCCCATTTGGCTCTAAAGGCAGCGCCTGGGCCTTTCATTTTTGTCTCTGGGCCTTTGACCTGGAGCAAGCTAACCGTTTGCTGGCAGGAGTGTCTGTCTCCATGTAGGGAGACAGTCTTCAGATCTTCCTTGCTCTTCCCTCATTAAGATGTCAGCCTCAGTCAACCTTGTTCTCAGCTGCCAGATGCACTGTCGAACCAGCAGCAAAAGTCCCATCAGGAAGAGGTTTTGCTGCCTTCTGAAGGCTGGAAGATACACTTTGCCTGGCAGGATTGGACTGGTACAGGCTCTGTAAGACATCCCAGCAAGTTTTTGGAACACTCTCTGAGGTCTAATTCTATGCCTGCGGGCAGAGTCTCAGGGTGGCGCCATCTGTAGCCTTCTAAGTGCCTCCCTTGCTCATGTTCAGAGAGGGTGGAGTCCTTCCACCTCCCTGGCCATTCTCATCTGTCTCCTGGGTGAGTGCCACCGGCTCCTATGGCCCCAGGCTGCTTGGCAACACCCTGAGTTATGTTAGAGATATAATAATGAATTATACAATGCATTATACATAATTAATTTATAATAAAACACGCACGCAATGGTTTAATTTCTCCAAGTGAATGATGTGCTACCCGCCAGGACCTTGCTGGAATGCATCCCCTGACTGGCTGCTTCTTGGTCTGGAGGCAATGGCCAGCTGCCTCGGGAGGGATCTTGGCTCAGGGAACTTGCAAGTCACAGATTCCCCTCAGGCTACTTTTGGAGTATGTCCCACAGTCCCACAGGAAGACAATCCACTGCCTCTGCTGTTCTAGGCCTGGATACCCATGGGGGTCTTACCCACACCTCTGCACTGTTTGAGAGCAATTATTTTCTGCATTCTTTCAGTATTTCTCCCAGAGTGTAGAAGATGCCTATGTATATTTCCTTCCTTCCTCCCTCCCTTCTTTCCTTCGTTCGTTCCTTCCTTCCTCAGATACATATTGGGTGCCTACTATGTACCCTGCCCTTGGCTTGGTGACCTTCTGTGAATAAAATAGACAAAGTTCCTTGCTCAAGTGGAGCTAATAGTCTAGCAGAGGAAGACAGTAAATACATGTAATGAGTAAGTATGTTTTACAGTGATAGGTGCTATAGAAAGAGAAAGGAGAACAGGATAAGAGTGTTCTACCATGATGGGGGCAGGTTGTAATTGTAGAGGAAGGTCAGTAAAGGCTTGTGGAATAGCATGGTACAAGGGGGGAGAAAGGAACTTCTTACTCTTTTCTTTCTTTCTTCTCTCTGTGTGTGTGTGTGTGTGTGTGTGTGTGTGTGTAACCTAGGGCCTCATCCATGCTAGGCAAGAGCGTTACTGCTGAGCTATGTCCCCAGCAGCTTCGGGGCTGACCTGGGGTTGGGTTTCCCTGGGATTCTTCAGCCTCAGGATCTTTCAGTAATATTCATGACTTTTGGTTTCAGGTGTTCAGGATGTTACTGTTCTCGCTACTGCTGTGGTTTCTGCCCCCCACTGAGGGGTCCCAGAGGGCTGAACCCATGTTCATTGCAGTCACCAACTCAGTTCTACCCCCTGACTATGACAGCAACCCCACTCAGCTTAACTACGGTGTGGCGGTCACTGACGTGGACCACGATGGGGACTTCGAGATTGTTGTGGCAGGGTAAGTGCCTCCCACCTGGAGTGTGACAGATGTATTAGCTGGCTTTTGCTGTGATATGGTTGTGTAACAGATAACTCCAAAACCCAGTGACTTGTGACAACACACATTCTCACTCATTGCCCTGTGATTTTCTGTAGCTCAGCCACAGCCTGGCTGCGTCGGCCTGGGTGGGGGATGCTATGGCCTTGCCCTTTACCAAGCAGGAAGTTGGGAAGGATGGCAGTGTGGACAGATGCTGTTTGATGCACAGGTTTTCCGGGGCTTCAAGGCCCTCTCTTCTTGTCTTATTTATGGCTCCTTGGTCATACAGGCATTACCTGCTTCCCAGACAGACTGTCAAAACTGTACATAGGAGGGCCTTAAAGGTGTCAGCCAGGTAGGAGGAGATGCTCAGACTGCTTTGCACTATGTAATTTACATAAAACCAAGAAAACAATTGTCCATTTCAAAGAGGAGAAGATGGATGTTAAACCTCCTTTCACCATGCCTTGGGGTCCACTGCTCCCTTCTCTCATGCAAAAGCAACCTTTTACTGTAAGAAACATATAGACTTGGAGTTCAAATAGCTTGAGACACAGCCCTAGGTGCACAACTTTCTAGATGTATGATCTTGAGTCAGTACCTTTCACTGTTTCAAATGCATGTTCTATGAAAAAAAAAAAAAAAAGGAGGGCGGGGGTAGCTGTAATGACCTGTCCTGAAGCTTCAGAAGGCTATTGCACATGACAGTGCACTGTCAATTCTGCCAATCCCCATTGGTAATTATTATTTATTGAACACTACTATGTGCCAGGTCCTGTCCATCATCTCATTTTGCATGCATTGTTTGATTTCATCGTCCTGACAACACTGTCATCCCCATTTAGAGAAGAGGAAGTTGAGGTTCAGAGATAGCAAGCAGCTTGCTCTCTGTCAAGTAAATAAATAGTAAGTGGGACGAGTCAGGACTTGAACCTTAAGGCTGCCTAACTCTTGAGCTGCCAAGCTGCACTGTACAAAGTTTAGTTATCACTTCAAAAATCAGTCAATCAATAAAAACACTACAGGGGCCTCTCAGCCTCATTCTGGGAGGTCTGAGCTTTTATGGAGGGACTGAACAAAGTACCAGCAGGTAACATTATTTGGAGCGGTTGCAGGTAACAGTAAAAAGCATGACCTTGGAAATGGAAAACCTGGTTTTATTTATTTATTTTTTAATTCTTATTTATTTATTTAAGTACTGGGAATTGAACCCAGGGGCACTCTACCACTGAACTACATCCCCAGCCCTTTTTAAATTTTATTTTGAGACAGGGCCTCACTAAGTTGCTGAGGCTGGCCTTGTACTTGTGGTCCTCTTGCTTCAGCCTCCTGAATTGCTGGGATTACAAATATGCACTACCCTGCCCTGTAGAAAACCCAGTTTTCATTTTAACCATACTTAACCCAATAGTTGTGAATTCTTTTAACTCTGCAGACGCACTTTCTTCATCTACAAGATGAGTATATTGAAATCTACCCACCTACCTCGCAGGGCAGTTACAAGGATCAGTAGTGATGAAGTAGAGGACAGATACTTTAGAAAGTGTATTTCTTCTTTCACTGTCCATTTCTTCTATGCTATGAAGAGGAGCAGAACTAGATTGTAGACCTAAGAAGTGTGCCATCCTATAAAACTTCCTGTGAAGACCTAACTGTTCTCCACTGGGGCTGCCCCATGTCGTGTCCATTAGCCACATATTGCTGTTAGCCACTTGAAATATGGCTCTTGCGATCAAAGAACTGAATTTTTAATTTGACTTAATTTTAGTTAAATAGCCACATTTAGATTGGACAGTTCAGTTCTGGTCTTTCAGATGGAAAAACTAACGAGCAGATTGTGACAGGAAAAAGGGAAATGAGAACGATGGTAGCAACCCTTTCCATCCTAGGTGAGCTGAGCAAAGTTGCGGCTGAGTGGCTGTCCTGTGCTCTGCCCCGCAACTGCCCCGTCACTCTCTGAATCAAGGAGAAACCCCCCTGGCCAAGTCTGTGGCCAGCCAGACTCCCAGAGCCATGCACCACCCTGCCAAAGTCTCTGGTTAAAGGACTTTGATGTACTTCTGAGATGTTCTTTTTGGCCCTGCCTCCTGCTGCGTGACTCCAGCCTCCCCCTGGTAGACCCTGGGGACAGAAAAGAGAGAACAGCAGGCAACCAACCATCCTTCTCCTCCTGCGCATGCCCATCTCCACCCTCAAGCTACTAGCATGAACATGCTGTCTTTTCATCTTGGTTGATGGTATGATCTTGTATTCCCACAAACTAATATGGATAAAACAAGACCTGAGATGTTAACAGAAGGTCTCCTCGCCCTCATTTCCTTTCCTTCTGGAAAGCAGCTACAGGGCCCAGAACATGGAAAGTCTCTCACTGTCTCCACAGGCATCTCTGATTTCAGTAACTTGTGTCCACCCATGCCACCAAGTCAGCGCTGGTTCACACAGCCTGGTGCTCCCTCTCCCCAGCCGCTTCAGGGGACCTGTGGATTTGTCCTGCTTGGTTGCTCACTTTTTTCCCGGGGTTACAGAAGGAGGTGCAGAAAGGGCCTAGAGAGCTGAACATGCCCCCTAAGAAAGAGCAAGAGCCTCTGGAAGCTTACTTGTCTCATTTCCACAACATTCTGCCCCTATCCCTGGCATCTCTCTGGCTGCGTCACCCTCCTCATGGTTTATCTTTCAGCTTCAAAGAACTGATCCAGCAGAGAAGAGAAGGTCTCACCCCCAGACTAGTCCTGGCTTAGGTCTCTTTGGGAAGAAGTGGAACCATTTGACCACAGAATTTTTAGTGTCTCCTTGTCCTTTCCAGGTCAAAGACAATGTGCTATGTCCCCATAAACCATTTGCTGAGGTCTGTCACCGAGCAAATGTGACTTCAAGTGTGGATCTCCATCCCACCCATTCACTCATGTGCAGGGGCTTACTCTCACATTTCCTGCAACTTCTTCCTTTCCAAGCACTGGGCGTGCATTTCCTCATCCTCTTCAATGAAGTCTTTTTTCTCTTCCAAGGAACTGAAGGCATTTGCTTTTGTGTCCTCTGTGGTAGACAAGCCAGATCATCGTTTGTAGTGGACTTAGGGTAGAAGTCTAACCCTTGTCTAGCTTGCTGCTTACTGTGGGTCCTGTAGGATTTTGGAGTCATCCTCTGGAAATAAGAACCAGACCAACCAGCACTTGATCCTGGATGAGACATGGAGAAAGACCCCTATCTCTTCTCCCAGGGAAGAGTTGTTTCAGGCAGCCTGTCTGAGAAAGCTTGAGCTGCTGGGTGTTATTCTGAAAGATGGCATTTGTTGCTCATTCTCAGCAAAGGATAAGAGTTACACAGAAGACAGGATGGCGAAATCAGGCAGCCTCACAGCCTCAGGTCAGGGTTTCTTTGCGGCTGTTGTGAAGCATTGTGAATTCTCAGAGCATCAGACAGGCACGTTCTAATTTACGTACCAAAATACATTCCAAAGGCAAATATAACTTTTTATTATCTTCAGCTTAGGATGATTTGTCACTGTCTCCTCCTTGGGGCTGGATAACCAAGAGTTGACTATACAGACATATTTAAATCAGGACCTTGGGAGGTCATTTGTCCCACCCCTTGCCTTCCAATTAGGCCACACCTAAAGTACTTGTAAGCTCCATTTACCGAGAGCCATCCAAAGAAATGTGTGCAGTCATTTTGCAATACAGCTCAATAGTTACTTGTGTCAAAAACTGATTTGACTCATCTGAATCCCTCATATTAGAGCTTAATCGGCTATTTCTTTTAGCTTTTGTTTTGCTGTTGTCTTTGAAGATAAAAACCAAGTGGTCACATCTTTTCAATTTATGACAGCTAGGATCACTGCCCTGCCTTTCAGCCCACATGGACTCCTTGGCAACATTTCTGATTTTGACTCTTGTTTGTGTTTCCTTCACCCTACACCCATATTTAACTCTGTCTTTCTCTGATTGTATATTTCTGCTTAAGAATCAGGTAGCAGGAGTTGAAATTTTAAAAAATTGAATTTGAATGCCTTTATCTGGAGCACCTGCCTACTTACTCATGAGAGGCCCACCTTCTATTATCTTATAGATCTTTCCATTACTTGGCCCCCTGAAGTCATTTACCTTTGTAACCCCTGGGATAACGGCCAGCTCTTCGGTTTATAAGGCGCCCAGTACTTGAACTTGTCTTGGATTGGTTGACCTTGCAGTGTGTCCGACTCAAGCCCTGTTGCTTTGAGTATTTACTCTTTGAATAGGTTTGTTTTGTTTTGCTTTTTTGGTATTCTCGTTCTGGATATTGACAGCATTGATTTTGAGCATGTTGCGGTGGGTTTGTGTTGTGTTTCGGATTCTTGAGTTAATTGTGATGGAAGGCGTGTTCGTGCCTCTGACTCTGGGAGGAGCAGAAAATGACCGCCCTTTGTTCTGCGGAGAAGGGGGAGGGAATGGGCCGGCTCGCTCTGCTTCTCCGCCACAGCTGGGCGAGTGCCTCCGCATTTGGAGGGCTTATCTGTTAAGCGGCAGGTGCATGATTGCGGTCTGTGTACAGCCGCCTCCCCGCGGGGTGAGGGTTGGATTTGATCACCCCCAGAGACGGCCACGCACGCACAAACCATTGAGGCTGTTCAGGAATGGTTCCCCGGGTAAATGGAAAGCGCAGTGGCCTCCCCTTTTCTCAGTGGAACTCAACACCCAATCTACAGCCTCACAGTCTCACGGAGTCTGGAAAGGAATTCCTGTTGGTGTCAATCTTGCACAATTCCTATAGAGCAGCTTTGTTTCCTGGGATATCCCCGGAGGTCTGAGATAACCCCCTTGCCCTCTCAGTTTCCAACAAGAGTCTGCTCAAATGGAAAGATGGTAGTGGTTGTAAAGTTTAAATCACGATTTAGATCGGTTTTTCTACACAAAGAGCATTCATTTGATAAAACCTTAACGCATTCTTCACACTTGGAAAGGTTTCATTTAAAGGGATGTTACATATTGTAAAGCAGGGTTTTTTTCCCCCTCTTAATTTTGCAACTATGTCAGGAAACTTTTCTAATTTACTAAAGGTAATTGAATCGTTTAAAAGGCAAACAGTATTCAATTACCAGATTAATCATGATCATATAAGAGATATTTTGCCATTAAAATAATAAGAACAATGATAAAGAATAGGACATTTATGTATGATTTAACTAAGGCAACATTTATACATGTTATAACTACAAATACATGTAGTATACATATGCGTACATGTTATGTATAGGTGTAAATATGTATACAAATGTATTTAGATATATAGTATATCTAAATATATGTACATATATACATACACATGCTTTTAACCAATGGGAATATTTTTGAACTTAGTTCTGTTGCTTTGTAAAAAAAATGAATACATCTGATCATCAATTTTGACATTATCTTAAAATGTTATGTTCCTTCAGTTTTTAATGTAAAACATATTTTACTTTTAATTATACTTAAATATAAAACTTATTGTGAAAAAAATCATGCAATATAGATGGAGGTAAAAATCTATACTTTTCCCGCCTTGGACCCCTCTTGGAAGAATAATTGTTTTCAGTTTGGTGTTTATGGTTCCAGAAATAGATAAAGATAGAGAGGGATTCTGTTATATGAATTTCCATGATATGTATATATAGTATATATATATATATATAACAAGATATGTAATTTTGGGAGGAATCACACTGATACATATTATTTCATTTGTTCTTTTCACTGTTTAATATGTTTAAGCATATAGATCAAGCTTTTTTTGCCCGTTGCTTAGTGTGGATGTACTGTATATATTTTGCTATTCCTCTAGTGAGTGACATGTAAGCGGTTTCTAATCTGTGACCATTGCAAACAATGCTGCACTGATTGCATAGCCTTACACACATACGCCAATTTTCCTCTAGGATAGACACCAATAAGTGGGAAATGCTGGATCAAGGATATGTATGTTTTCAGTCTTAATAGGTATCACCAAATTGTTTTCAATTTCAATCTTTTTCTATTGATTCAGAAACTAAAAATAAAAGGTCAGTTTGGGAGATTATTCAATTCAATGGCTGTTTCAGCACCTACTGTGTGTACAGCTACATATGTTCCAGGGTCTGAACTTTATCAATTTAGATTTAACAGTTCCGAGAAGGAAAAGAAAAGGCTATTCTCCATCTGCAAAAGGAGCTGCTGATGTTAAAAACTGAATCCAGGAACTTCAATACTTTCTAATTCAAACTGCAAAAAGGACTTCCTCTAAAGCCTCCTCTGCAAAAATATGTTTCTTAAATGGGTCACCCTTAACCTTGAGATTCATTGTCATCGGTTTCATGGAAAAAAGATTGCAAGTACCAATTCTTCTGCTGTGGTTCAGTGTACACTGCCCCTGAGTTAGAATACTAACAAGACACAAGTTGGAACAGAAGCAAAGGCTTATTAACCCATTCTTAAAACGTTCCTAAAAAGGTCACTCAGCAGTGCATGGCGGGCTTACCTGAGATGTCTCACGGCTGCATGCATACCTCCTTCTCCCCAGCCCTGGGTAGTCCTAAGCAAGGGCCAAAAAATGTTGCCTCTGTCCTCTTCCCCTAAATTAGATTTCCCTGGCCAGCTCAAAGATCTGAGGCCCTGTGTCTTCATTACCCCAGGTATGGTAAGTAGAATAATGGCAGCTCAAGACACCCACCTCCTGATTCCTAGAACCCGGGAATATTGCATTTTACTTGGCAGACGAGACTTAGTAGATAATAATCAAGTTAATAACTTCGAGAGAGGGAGTTTATCCTGGATTATCTGAGTGGGCCCTGTGTAATCACAGGGTCCTTAAAAGGGGAAAAAGAGACAGAAGAGGAGGTGAGGACTCAACTCTCCCTTCCTACCATTGAAGAGGGAGGAGCTGAGCACTGAGGAATGTGAAGGCCTCTAGAGGCTGGAAAAGGTAAGGAGGAGATGTAACCCAGTCTCCAAAAGGGAATGCAACCCTGCCAAAATTGGTTTCAGTCCAGTGTGACCAATGTCAGCCTCCTAACACAGAGAACTGTAAGATAATCAATTTGTACTGTTTTAAGCCATTCAGTTTGTGGTGATTTTTCATAGCTGCCGTAGGAAACAACTATAATAGGTGAAAGGTCAAGCGTTTGGTGGCATTTTTCAGAAAGGTGATGACCATTACCTCAGAGAATTTTAACAGCATTATTTTTATAATTTCACAACTATAAAATGCATTTCACCAACAAATGTATTTTTTAAAATCAGTGTCAATCCCTGATTGCACAATCAGTGTCAATGTGCAAAAAGGATTCCTAAAAGCACACTCTGTTCATTGCTGACCCTCCAAATTAATTTACCCTGCAACTCAATATGACATCCAGTGCTTTGGGTGGTTAGAGCTGGGGAGAGGGAATTCAGAGCTTTTAAAGATGTCATTGTCCTTGGCAGGACAAACACAACCAAACCAGGTGAAGTCCTAACTAACCCGTGCCACCCCATACATGCAGGCATTCTTAGAGGTAAAAGGTCAGAGGTCAGAGGTCAGAGGTGGTCCAGAAAACTTCTGGCTAGGCATCACAAAGACCTGGAGGAGGGTATTTGGGTGGCCTCAGAAGGACAGGTAGCTCAAGAATGTTTAACAAGGGACAAAGGCCTCTCTAGGTTAAAGACTGGTTTAGGATTATTTGTTGTCATTTGTTTTTACATTTATTTTTTTAAAGACATTTTAACAACAACAACAAAAAAACTGATTTTCATTGAAAACAGTGAAGAGTTTTTATAAAAAGCCATTCAAAAATAGTAATATAATTAAGACACTAAAATTGCCTCTGCTGAAAACGGCAAAGCTACTTTTAGTAATCTGAATTTTTCATCCATTCAGAAAGTAGATGTGTGCTCTGTCTCCCATCACTCCCCTTGAAGCTTCTCTTCTCCCCATTTTTTGAGTGATGGGCTGGAAGAGGCCTTCTTAGTCCCACGGGATCCACTGCAGGCTTCAAAGGCCCAGCCCAGGCAGGCGAGTGCTGAAGCAGACCCTCCACAGCCCTGCCTGTGGGCCTCCTCCTGCCCTGATTCTGGGAGTGGAGAACTTCCACTCCCAGAATCACCTTGGCTCTGGGGGGCAGGTCTGACCCCAGCCTCCCTGTCTTGTGTTTTTCTCTGCACACTCTTCTCCTCCACAGTCCTACTGACCTGGGAGCAGGTGGTTTTATCACTTTCTTACAAGGATGCTATGGCTCCGTCTTAATTTTTCCCTCTGAGGAAGAGGTTATTTTTGAGGTACATATATCTAGAAAAACACAAAGGGATATGAAGAAAGCTAAAAGCAAACATTTCTGCTTTCAAATGTTACCATGATCTCCCCAGGTGATGTTCACCTTTGTGGACTCAAGTTTTAAAGAGATAGAGAGCAGAAGTAACATGTGTCTGGTATTTTACTGACATCTTTTGTCATTTTAACCATCACGGTAGTCCCCGGGATAAGCAGCATTTCATTGATCCTAAGTCGCAAATGTGTTTACATTTTAATATCTTTGAAATTGAGATGTGACTTCCAATTGGCAGTTTGCATTAAATTGACAGTTTCCTTTCCTAGAGGTGTGTAAAATAAGGTGAATCTGATCACCAACGATGCCTTAGCTTAGATGAAAACATTGTACATAATGCTGTCCCCACTTGGCAGATGAGGAAACTAAGACCCAGAAATCTGAGATGGTAAAAGGTGCAAGTACTATTCTGAATACACCCACTCAATTGTTTGTTAATGTGTTGTTCAAATCATAATCTTTATTCATTTTTTTCCTGTTTGGCTTATTAATAACTGAGAAGCTTTTTTGTAATATTCTCACTATGGTGGCCCATTTCTTCCTGTTGATTCTGTCAATCTTTGTGTTACTTTTTTTTTTTTTTGGTACTGGGGATTGAACTCAGGGGTACTCAACCAGTGAGTCACATCCTCAGCCCTATTTTGTGTTTTATTTACAGACAGGGTCTCTCACTGAGTTGTTTAGCACCTCGCCATTTCTGAGGCTGGCTTTGAACTCATGATTCTTCCGTCTCGGCCTCCCAAAGTGCTGGGATTACAGGCGTGTGCCACTGAGCCCTGCTGTTACATATTTTGAGGCTAATTTCTTCAGAGCAACTTCACCATTTTTGTGTTTTCCTGATGAGTGGATCCATTATCATTATGAAGTGACCTTACCCATCCCTAAATATGCTTTATCCAATATTATTATAGTTATTTAGCCTTTGGGGCTAGTATTTGCCAGGTACAATAGTTTGGATTTGGAATGTTCCCCAAAAGCCCACATGTTAAAGGCATGGTCCCCAGTCGGGCACTATGGGAACGCGGTGGAAACTTCAGGAGGTGGGGCCTAGGAGGGAGTCTTCCAGTCACTGGGGGTGTGCCCTCTGAGGGAAGTGGAACCCCCGCTGCTCCCTCTCTTTTCCTTTTTTTCATGTCCTGGCTATGGGGTGAGTGGTTGTCCTCAGTCGTGTGTGTCCACTGTGATGCTATTCACCACAGGCCCAAAAGTGACAGGTTAATCAATCATGGACTGGAACCTCCAAAACTGTGAGCCCAAATAAACCTTTCCTTCTATAAGCTGATTCGTTATAGTGACAGAAAACTAACATACCAAGTCTATCTTTGTTGCATACTTTCATGTTGAGCTTTTCAAAGTCCTTATGTTCTGTTTGTTTTTGATTTGCAGCATACATGTAGCTTAAGTGTTTTCAGCTGTTTGACCATGTCTTTTCTTTTGCTGAGTTTAGTCTACTTCTATTGAATGAGAACTTTGCTATCTTAAAGGTTTTTTTTTTTTAATTTTTTAAACCTTTATTTTATTTATTTATGTATTTTGTATGTGATGCTGAGGATAGAACCCAGTGCCTCACATGTGCGAGGCAAGCGCTCTACCACTGAGCCACAACCCCAGCCCTAAAGTTTTTATTATCTTTTTTCAATCCATATTTTTATTGTTTCTTTTCCTTTCTTACTTTTAAAAAAATTAATTAAAGGGCTTTTTTGGAGGAAAGTTCTTATTTAAGTCTCATTTTTTGCCTGTATTGATGTGGGGTTTATGCCCTCTACATCTGTTCTTTTTGTGGTTTACTTTGAAGTTTTATGATACACTTTAACTCTTAAAACTCTCAAATTATCTTCACCTCCTTCTACAACACTACAAGGACTTTAACTTTTAACTCTGAACACCTCTTTTGGCATACATATAGTATTTTAGTCCTTTTCTTTGTTAACCTTCCTAGTTATAGTTATTGTTGATGTTGTTGTTATTTCTATTATATAAAGACTATGTTTTATATTTACATCAATTTTTACCATTTATTTGTTCATCTTTCCTTTCTACATCTCAGAAAGACCTTCTGTAAAAATCTTGTTTCTTCTTCTTTGAATGTCATTTTACTGATTGTTGGACAATGGTAAACTCTCTCAGTTTTTGTTTAATCAAAAAATATCTATTATATCTCCATTCTTGAAAGATCACTTTTGTCTTCAAAATTTCATGTTGACAGTTACCCACTGTCTTCTGGCTGTTTTCATTGCTTTGGATATGCCTATTACTGGTAAGGCATTGCTTTATAAGTGATCCATTTCTTGTCTCTTTCATCTTTTGCATTTTGCTGTTTTCCTCCCATATATAGAGAGATGAATTTCTCTCTTGTCCCTGTCTTAATTCAGCTTGTACTTTCTGCATCTGAGGATTCATGTCTCTCAGCAGATCTGAGTAGTTCTCAAGTCATCATCTTTTTAAATTTCTTCCCTTCCTTTACTCTCTTCTGGGATTATCTCAGATGTGTCAGGATTTCTCATTCCAGAGATTTGGAAGCTGATAGTATCTTATTGCTTATTCACTTATTGTGATTTCCTGCTTTTTTTCTTTAAATATTTCTCACCTAGTTACATTCTGTATTTGATGATTCTAATATCTTCATTACTTGAGGGTTAAATGTGTTCTTAGTTGTTTTTATTACTGCATATTTGGAGTGGTTTGTCTCCTTATGTTTGTTTGATCTTGCAATGTGGGAGTTATACAGGCCTAAATTTAAGATAATATCACCAGAGGTGCTTTGTATACACCTTTCGTAAGGGCCAGGGATTCTGCTATGCTGGAAACACTCGAGCTCTTTCCAAGCGTTGTGGCTTACTATAGGATTCTGGAGTTCAGTGTTCTCACCTTGCTGCCAGCTCAAGAATTAATAATACTCTTTAGAGTGATCTTGGCCCCATTTTCCTATTTATTTACCACTCACTGCTGCTAGAACTAATTTTGGTTTACTTTTCTGTGGGTAGGGTGCTTCTTGGAGATATCCATTACATTTGTGAGCCCAGCAATACATTAAAAATATGTTTCAGGCTGGGGTTATGGCGCAGTGGTAGCGTGCTCGCCTAGCACACATGAGGCACTGGGTTTGATCCTCAGCACCACATAAAAATAAAATAAAGATACTCTGTCCATCTACAACTAAAAAATAAATGTTAAAAAAAATCTAGGGTTTAAAAAAATATGTTTCATCTGGAATTTACATGTTCTTCAGTGGTAGGATTCTTCAGAGGTCTGCATACAAATGGAATCAAAAGTCACTTGACACAGGATCCCTAAAGCTTATATTCTTTCTATTATTAAGAAGACATGGGGTTAAGAACAACTAAAGGGAGTAATATTTACAAGAACCTCTCCCTTAGCTGTTCAGAGACGCTTAAAATAATTTCTTACAAAACAGAGTGACACACACCTGTAATCCCAGTGACTTGGGAGGCTGAAGCAGGAGCATCACAAGTTCAAAGCCAGCTTCAGCAACAGTGAGGCGCTAAGCAACTCCATGAGACCTTGTCTCTAAATAAAAATACAAAACAGGGTGGGGGATGTGGTTCAGTGTGTGAGTGCCCCTGAGTTCTATCCCTGGTAAAATAACAATAATTTCTTAAAAAAGAACTCTTCAGTAGGGAAGACTTAGGCATGAGATAGACATGGAAGTATGAATGTGTGTGTGTGTGTGTGTGTGTGTGTGTAGAAGCATGTGCAGTAAGCCCCATGCATTCATGAAGGCAGGCAAGACCCTCAGATGGAGCCTCTCTATAAGAACATGGAACAGTCAAGATCAGAATCCATTGCCAGTATAAACCATACTGTCCAATACCACTGGCATTTGACTTTGCCAACCAAGGAAACATGACTATGCACATGTGACTATGCAGCCCTCTTCCCATGTTGTTTATAGAATGCTTATAACCACATGAGGTCATGGACTCAGTACCGCTTGACATGCACTGGGGTTACAGTTACTCTGTATGCTGTCTATGAGTGGGAAGGCTGAGGATTTCCACTAGCAGGGAGCTTTCCTAGAAAGCAGCTTTGCCTTGGTGGTCTCCTCGCACAGGGTTTGGCAGCAGGATCTGATGTTTAGGCCTCCACAGCACCCTTATTCCTTTTTCTGGGAAGAATATTCCTCCTCCTTTGGAGAATGTTCCAATCTTCAGATCCTGTGGAGCTGTCAATCAAAGTAGCCCTTCGGCAACTAGAGATTATTCTAGGGTTCCCTGTGATTTAGGACTGTCCAATCATTCTCTTAACCTGAGTCTTCTTTCTTGAATCTAAGAAAGAAAACTCTCCCTTTGTAGATCTTCAGTTGTAAGGCTCTATCATAGCTACCAGCTGCCCTGTCCCTTGATTCATGGAGAAACCTGAAGAATGAAGATGACACCATGGTTCTTGCCCCTAAGGTCCCCAGGCCTATGGGTCTTCTGCAATTCTCATTCAGATCTGAAATACTTTTGTATATCCCCAATAAAGCCTCCTCCCCTTCCTTTTCCTCTAGAGCTCCTTTTCTCATCTGATACCAAAACTCATGGTAAAAATCACACAATAGGCATACCCTTTTCAAGCCAGAGCAAATCCCTTATCTGGTGCCATGTTGCAGACCAGAGCATAATCCAGTCCCAAAGGAGATGCTGGGGCTATCTAGTCTGAGGGAAGTTTCTTAAGAATATATATATATATATATATATATATATATATATATATATATATATATATGAGCACTTGATAATCTGTTATTAATGTTAATCTGTTTCTGAAAGAGTTTTTCCTTACCAGATCAAATTTAAAAAGAAACTCAAACCAAAATATATTAGAATGTTATTCAATTAAACAGTAGACATTCTGTACACACTATGATATATTCTTTTTTTTAAATTTTTTTTTAGTTGAAGGCAGACACAATATCTTTCTTTTTATGTTTATGTGGTGCTGAGGATCGAACCCTGTGCCTCACTTGTGTGAGGCAAGCGCTCTACTGCTGAGCCACAACCCCAGCCCTACATTATGATATATTCTGATCAATTACTCTTTTTAATATTTCTCCTCTCACATTAGATTGCAGACCCCTAAAGGCAGGAACTTTCTCGTTTTCATCGTGCATCTGCAGTGCCTAGCACAGTGTTCAATGAAATGAAATAGGCAGGGGTCTTATGGATGGATGGAGACTCTTAGGAAAGAGAAATAATGAAAATAATAAACATTAGCTACACTCAGAAGTGATTGATTCAGACCTTAGCCTTGAGAGCAACATCAATCAATTCAGTAAGCAAATTCTGTGCCTCCCTACTGTGTGCATAGCTGTGTGCTCAGGGCTTTGGCAGATACAAGGATCACATCTCTTCCTTCAAGCCATCTTGGTCATAAGACAGATAAGGCATATAGGAAAACCACAGAGCAGAATGCTGTATGTGCTCCAGAGAAAATACATGCCCATGTTCAGTACTCTTATCAGGGTCATGTCCCCAATGAATATTCCAGTTTCTTATAAACACAAAATTTCATCTGAAGTTGTAGTAATGTGGCTTTTCCTTCCCGCTATGGAATTTCTCTATGATGTCTCGAGTTTGATCTTTTACAATTGCAGCTGAGGTCCCTGTGTTCGTTTCCCTTTCATTAAACCACAATAATTATTTGTTGACTGAGTAGTCCCAAGGGGCTGACAATATCATTGAGCCTCCAGTCCTGGTTCTTCCTGGTTCCTGTCTAACAATTCAGAGAAGCAGTACAGTTCCCCCAAATGCACCACCAACTGGTTGTACAAACAACGGCCTTGTTTCTGTTTTTAATTGAAATTTTAAAATCATATATATTTATCATGCACAACATGATGTTTTGAAATATGTATCCATTGTGGAATGTCTAAACTGAGCTAATTAACATATGCATTACTTCACATACTTATTTTTGGCGTGTGGTGAAGTCACTTAAAATCTTTGCTCTTAGAGATTTTCAAGAACACAATACATTGTTAACTGTAGTCACCATGCTGTATGATAGATCTCTTGAACTTATTCTTCTTATCTAGCTAAAATTCTGTATGCTTTGACCATCATCCTCCAACTCCCCTCACCCCAGCCCCTAGTAACCACTGTTCTACTCTCTGCTTGTGTGAGTTGGACATTTTTAGATTCCACATAAAAGTGAGATCATGCAGTATTTCACTCAGCATAATGTCCTCAAGGTCCATTCATGTTGTCACAAATTACAGGATTTTCATGCTGAATAATATTTCATTGCATATACATCCCACATTTTCTTTATCCATTCGTCTATTGGTGGACACTTGGGTCCATTTCTTGGCTATTGTGAGTAATGCTGCAGTGAACACGGGCATGCAGATGTCTCTTCAACATACTGACTTCATTTCCTTTGGATGCACACACACTATGGAATTACTGGATCATATGGTGTTTCTATTTTTACATTTTTGAGGAACTTCCATAATGTTTTCCATAAGTATACTTGTTTTTTTTAAATATATTTTTTCATATCAGTAACCTGTTTTCCTTTTTCTTCCCTCCAAGCTACAGCAAAGTACGAAAGAAGGGGGAGGAGGACTAGCCATTTTCCCTCAACCCTTCCAAATAAAATGAGCTGTAATTCCAGTTCTTCCAGATGTTTTAACGATGCTCCCCTATTCTGGGAAGCTGTGGCTGTATCACTCTCCCAACTCCCATCAGCCATTGCTCCATGTGGCTGACTTAGGAAAGTGTTGGTTATTTCAGTACCAGAGCCCTGGACAGCACCAGAACCTTAGAACAGGTCCAGAGACCCTGTCATTCCCCCTGCTGCTTCCCTACATGCAAACCATTTTACTTCTACAAGTTAGGAAGACTTTGAAAAGTATGGCAAGTTTCATAAAAGTTTTCTTTCCAGACAATTCATTAACTTCAAAAGACAAGAGCTAGTGAAATAACAGATATCTCAAAGTTTCCAAGGGCATATCTAAAATCTAAGTCAATCTTTCAAGCACATCTAACATTTCATAGGAAAATAAATCTTTAATTTAAAAGCTAAGAAGTAAAAAGAAGACAAGTTCATTCTTGGTTCAAAATCTGGGAAGCTAAAGGAGTTTTCAAGGAATGGGGTAACTTTCGTTTTTGGAGGGTGGGTAGGTACTGGGGCTTGAACTCAGGGGCACTTGACCATTAAGCCATATCCCCAGCCCTATTTTGTATTTTAGTTAGAAACAGGAAATCACTGAGTTGCTTAGCACCTCACTTTTGCTGAGGCTGGCTTTGAACTCGTGATCCTCCTACCTTAGCCTCCCAAGCTGCTGAGATTACAGGTGTGCGCCAGCTGAAGTGGTAACTTTCTGATGGCTATCCAGTAAGATAATTCTTAAGTCATGGTGAAGACAAATGAGATATGTGTGCAAATTGCCTCATACAGTACTGGGCACATGCTAAGTGCTCAGTTGTTAGTGTGTGGAGGGTGGTTATGTGTACTGAACGCCTAATATAACAGGAAGAGTTTTCCTGTACCAACCCTTATCTTAGAAACCTCTGTGTCTCTCTATCCCTTCTTCTAGCAATAGAATAACATGGCACTATGTAAATTATTTTTGTTTTTTAATTAGAACTATATATCATCTATTGTTAATTTTTAGAATGTTTTTAGTTGTAGATGGACATTATTTATTTATTTATTTTTATGTGGTGCTGGTGATCAAACCCAGTGCCTCAGATGTGCTAGGCAAGCATCCTATCACTGAGCCACAACCCCATCCCTGTTGTTAATTTTTAACACAGCCATTTAAACATTGTTATTCTATGTTATCTATAGACGTGCAACCCTAAAATAAGTTATCTTATATTTTACTTAGTTTCTTATAAATCAGTGTCCCACCTAGGAGAAAGTTTATTTACCCTTATTATATTAGTCACTTCTTACCCATTCATTTAATAATATTTTGTAGTAAGCTACCCAGTGCCAGGCACCATGCCGAGCCCTGGAGGTTAGTAGCGAATGAGTACAACTCCTGCCTTCACGGAGCTCGGAAAGAATCGATATGCCTGATGAATTAAAGAAATTCTTACTTTGGGAAATAATTTTACCTTCCTTCAACCAAATCTTTCATCGGAATTCATAATTTGTAACCAGGATCATTTCTCATTCCCACCGTCCATTTTTACTTTTTAAAAAAGGCTAATAAGAAGTAGAATGATAAAACAAAATGGGGATGGGATGAAGGACATGACTTGGGCAATCCATGAATTAATCAGCTCCTGAATAATCAAGAGGGGATATATAAAATGTAAGTATCATAGTTCATGCCTTCTTAAATAATTGAACATATTGAAGAAGGGACAAAAAGACCACATTTCAGAAGAAATTAGTAGCCTTAAGGCAGAGGGTGAGCAAAAAAGAGCTCAGAAATAGCATTTATAAGCCTTCCTACGTTGTAACAAACCAAGCAGATAGCAGAAAGAGGGATGGCTATATGGATTCTCCCATATATTTTAAAGTAGTGAATGCCAACCTAGAGGTCACAGAGTTATTATAAGACATCTGAGAATCTATCTGTACATGGGTATTTAATCAATAGATGTGAATACAGCTACCATTATATGGAGATTTTTTTTAACATTAAAAGTTATCTTCATACTTGAAAAGAGTTGGAAACCATGGTCTTAAAATATATACTTATGGACTGTCATTAAAATGGGATTAAAAGTAGCCAGAGGAGGACCATTGAAAGAAGAGAGTGAGAAACCTAAAACAAAAGGATGAGCAAACAAAGGAATGAGAAAAGAAGAAAAAGAAAAAAGACTGTACACGAGATGTAGAAAGGAAATTATAAAGTCACAAACCTGTTGAAACTAGCTCCTTCTCTTTCTAGCTGTGGGACCTTAGAACACTAACTTAACTTCTCTGAACCTACTTTATACCACTGGGGGTAGCAGCTGTATTAGGGTTTACCAACAGAATGAAAGAGAGGGAAGAGAGAGTGGAAAAGAGAAAGAGAGAGGGATTACGGAAGCTGAGAAGTCCCATGTCTGTCCGTAAGTTGGGAGACCCAGGAAAGTGGTACAGTTCTGCTGGGTCTGAAGGCCTGAGAACCAGAAAAGGGCAGGAGAAGAGAAGATGAGATGTCCCAACTCAGCAGAGAGACAAGAAATAAGGGGCAAATCCTACTTTCCCCTGCCTCTTATTCGATGCAGGCCCTCAATGGGTGGGGTGACATGCACCCACACTCAGGAGAGGGATCTGCTGTTCTAAATCCACAGAACCAAATGCTGATCTCCTCAGAAGTGCCTTCACAGACACACTCAGAAACAATGTTTAATCTGGACACCTTGTGACCTACTCAAGGTGACACAAAATTCACCATCACAGCAGTTAAACAAATGAATGTGCACAAAAGGCTTGGGCCTGTGTTTGACACATGCAAAGTACTCAGCTATTAGCTACCACCGCCACCGTCGCCACCGTCGTCATCCTTCTTACCATCCCACCCTGCATCTATCCATGAGATTTTTCAACAAAACCTATCAGCAAAAATCTGACTGATGGGTTGGGGTTGTAGCTCAGTGGTAGAGTGCTTACCTCACACATGTGAGGCACTGGGTTCGATCCTCAGCACCACATAAAAACAAATAAATAAAATAAAGGCATTGTGTCCATCTACAACTAAAAGTACTTTTTTAAAAGTCAGACTGCTACTTTCTGGTCAATTATCATCATATTAAACCAGATTAGTCAGAATTGTTGATTGCAAAAGAAACTAACCTATGGCTATACCACCACCCGGCCCCACCCGCCACACACAGGCTGTCGTGGAGGTACACAGGGGCAACATATGTAACTCAAAGAAGACCGGATCAACTGAGCCTGAGAAAGCAGACACAGGGGCAGCAGGGGGACGTCAGGACTGACAGGAGCCAGAGACCACACACGGCCAGGATCCCTCTCTGTGCTTCCGCTCCTCTTCTCTCTGTATGTATCTTGGCCTGTCAGCTTCATTATTTCAGAGTATCTTTCTCTGTGAGTCTGGCACCAAAACTGCCAGCAATCCTAGGCATAAATCTTCCCAACCCAACCACCAGAGAACGTTCCAATGACAAGAAAAGGATTCTGAGTGGCCACATGCCCATCTCTGGGGTTCAAGGAAACTGTATGGCCAGAGAAAAGGAAGGATTGATACCCCAAATGTGAGGGGTTCTATTCCTAGATCCAAGAAGGAGGAGCGCTGAGCGGGCACTCGATCATGATACAGTCACTTATTCAGCAAGCGTTCGTCGAGCACCTGCTGTTTGCCCAATCCTGTATTCAACACTAGAAACACAGGTATCCACGGTCCCTGCTCTCCTGGAGCTGCCATTCTAAGGGAGAGATGGCAATAAACAAAGAAGCGGGGGATTTTAATGTCTGTAGAGAAACAGGGGGCACACGTTTGCTGTGTGGGCATGAATGCCATGTGTGTCCATGACGCATGAGCACCTTATGGGCCAATCTCAAAGAGTCTTGGGTGGGCTCGCCTTCACCAGCCACAGGGGCCTCTGGCATAGTCCTCTTACCCCTCCTCGGTTGCCTTGGAATCCCCTGGTGAAATTATCCACTTCAACAGCCGTTTATCTTCCCTTCTAACCCTCAATTTCAGTCCTGTTGAAACCTATTGAGGTCCAGCGATGCAAAGAAGACACCAACTACCTTTCTAAGATTTGCATGCTCAGAATTATAAACCAGAAATAAAGAGATCTGGAGCAATGTTTCCAATGAACCCCAGTCAGGGGGAAAGAACAATAGAGAAGATAGACAAGTAAAATTGGTGTCTTGGGGTGTGTCATGCATAAGAACCATATCTTAGAAAGGAGTCAGCCAGGACCTATCACGGGGAGCAGAGGGGCTACCAGGCTTCAATGTCACTTTCACAGATGTGAATTTATGAGGCTGTCAGTACAGCCATTGTATTCGTGTGTGGATGTGCTTCAAATGTGTCTTCCTAAAGTAAATATTTGGAAGTTATATGAATGGCTTTGGCATTCCTCTTTTGGCATTGCTTTATGTTTTTGTTTGTTTGTTTTCTTAGTATACAGACAGTCCCTGACTTAACACAGGTGCAACTTGTGTGTTCTTGACCTTATGATGGGGATCAGAATGTAACTCCATTCTAAGTTAAGGAGCATGTGCTGAGAGTCTCAAAATCTGGATGTGACCTGGTCCTCACTCAGACTTTGGGAGGCTCTAGCATTAGCACTTAATGAACACCTACTGTGTACAAAGCTCTATGCTTTGCCCTTGACACATATCCTCCTTTATGAAGGAGGTGCTAGTGTTTCCAGTTTATAAAGGAGGAAAGTGAGACAAAAAGGGCAGATCCCTTCCTGAAGGTCATGCAGTTAATGAGTGGCTTGTTTGGCTCCAAGGTCCAAACCCTTTCCTCTCTGCCCCTGATTCCCAAATGCCTATCCCTGAGCTGCCAGTCTGGAATGAAGTTGTTTTTACTTTGCAGCAAGATTAAATAGACAAAAGTCATGTGATTTTTTTTTTATAAAACTAAAAATATTTCATCTAAAGGACTGACTTTTTAAATTCTAAGGTTTTGTGCATCTTGCTTCTGTGTGTGTGTGTGTGTGTGTGTGTGTGTGTGTTATAAAGTATTTTTATGGTTTATATTATAGATGGTAGAGGCTTTTTTGTTTGTTTCAATATTGTTTGTATTGTTCTTAGTTGGCAAAATAAAACATTGACAATCCTGTGTGAGTGCTCAGAAGTTTGTGTTTTGAAATTTTACTAGGCCTTGAACTCCAAGTCTAAAAAGCACTGCTGTATGTAATGTAAGCATCTCAAAAAGAAAGAGCTGCCCTTCACTGGGTGCCTGCCACAGGAGTGTACCCAGCTGGATGTTCCATATATTACCTCTCATAGATCACATCATGAAAGGAAAATCTTGCCCTGGTTTTACAGATTAGGAAACTGAGGCTTAGAGAAGTGAGGGGCCCTGCTGAGGGTCTTGGACCCAAACCCTACACCCTCCTGTGCATGGTGGGTGGCAGGTGGCTGGTTACCCCCCAGTCTCTCTGCCCTCAGTGCATTTCATCCCAAGCAGCCCTCCTCCAGGTCCTTCAGCCTTCTCTTTGAACCAGCGAGCTCCCCTGTGGCCTGCCAGGCAAGTTCCTTTCATGTAAGTTAGGCAGAGTCAGTTTCTGTTGCATACAACCAAAGAACCCCACTGAGCAGAACTTCCTCTTGTCCACCGCCTCATTTCCCTTAGCACTTCCTCCTTCCCAGAGCCCAGCCAGTCCTCCTGTACTGCAGCTCTAACAGCTCTCATGGCCTCCATGAACAGCATGTTAGAGGCCCGAGGCCAGCTTTTGTGGCCCTCTTGGTGCTCTGTCTCAGAGAGTACAATAAGGAGGTTATGAACTACATGCTTCTGTCTCTTGCTGGCTAGAAACACTGCAGTCAAATGAACTTCTCAGAGCTCTTGGAAGTTCACAAACAGATCTCTTACTTCAGTGCCAGGCAGGCTGGGATATGTGGCCTACCTACTGCCTCAGGGCCTCCTTGCAGGTTAATAATGGCCTTGGTGCCTGACATGACCTTCCCTCTGCATGCAGGGGTTGGAGGGTAGCTTCCCCTGGACAGGCTGGTGACTGGATTTCTTGGGAGTGTTCACTTTGGCGTATGTAGGGAGCCATGGCATGTTGCAGAGACAAGTTCCCCTCTGAAATGACCAAAGGCTGTTGTCATTTATGTCCTAGTTCATCCATAGTGACAATGGCACAGTATGGCCTCAGTGTGACTGCCAGATGTGGCTGTGGTGGGCATACCCACAAAGAGGAAGAGGAGAAGAATGGAGAATTCCCCGGATTCATGAACGCTCTGAGGGAAAGGGATGGGGTGTGGTTCCACCTGGAGAAGATGGAGTAGACATAGATCAATGCAATTTTAAGAGCTGTGAGATAAAGGGAGCCACTCTATCAGCTCATGGAATTGGAGATGGGTAACGAGGCCAGTGTCATTCACAACATGAGAAAAATGTTGACAAAGGGAGCAAAAAGCATGTTACACTTAGTGTTATCCAATAGCAGTAAAGTAATAGCGGCACTTAGCTGTGGTTCATATCTCTGTGCACAGGAGATGCCTAACATGTACTCTTTCTTCCTAAAAGCACCCTTATTTCCACCGTTCTCCCCTTATGTGGGCAGTTTTGGAGAAATGGCAATCAAGGAATACTGCCCTCACTGTACCAAAGCCAAAAGTATCCCTGGAGTTTCTTCCATCGGATGCCGAGGGTAGAGCCAAGAAGTGGGCACATGTGCTAAGCACGTCCAATTGGGAGATCCCCGGAGTCTCCCACTTTTGGACAGAACAATGCAAGGAGGGGAAATTTGTATGGAATTAAGTCATTTTCGCTGCTGCGCCTGAGCTAGGCTGTCCCAGGGCTTGGGATCCTTCTGGAGCTGTCTGTTCTGAGTCTGCCCTTTGGCTTCCCCTTTGAACCAAGGAGCCCTCCTGTAACCTGCCAGGCAATTATTTTTTTTCCACCTAAGTTAGGCAGAGTCTTTTTATGTTGTCTACAACCAGAGAACCCCAGTGAACATCACTCACCCAAATTATTGCTGTCCTTGTCACCAAGGGCTACTGAAAGGTCGTGTCCCTGGTCCTGCAGTTCTGCTGTCCCTCCAACAGTGCAGAGCCTCCTCATTTGAAATGACCTTGGGAGCCTGTTTCCATGCCACACAAGAACACAGGACCTTGTAACCGTGCTTCAGTTTGGACCCAGAACAACATTACCAGCTCAATCAGCTGGTTATTCACCAGGCTTGGCTACAAATGCCAATAAACCTCTTGACTGTTTCCAAAAATAAAATCCCGCCTCACAGGATGAGGATCTGCTACCATTGTGCTTATGCCAAATAATGTGGCATCAATGTGAAGAAAATTCTCAAAGGAGCCCCCAAAGTGTTGGGAACAATGGTAGCAGCCTTGGGGTAAATATCTGGCATCTCTGATGACTGCCCAGAGGGGAAGGATGCTCATTTGGATGGATATATTCTGGTATATTTATTGAAGAGCCCATCACATTATCTAAAAGCCTTTGTGGTGGAGACAGGTTCTCAAGCCTAAGAGTTAGATTTTGTTTCAAAGACTCTTCGAAAAACCCCCACATGCAGCCTGAAACCCCCTCCATACCCCTCAGGCGTGGCCATGTAGGGATTTTCCTCTTCATTTGGGAAGCAGATGAGGTTCAACAGGCATGGCTATTGTCTGTCCTTCTTAAGCAGGAAGTACGTCCTCCACCCAAGGACGAGCTGCAGGTCTAGAGACCAGGTAACGTCCAACAGTAACTTCTTGCTTTGAAGCCTTTTTGTAAGCATCCTATTTCCTTGCTTTTTTTTATTTATTTATTTATTTATTTATTTATTTATTTATTTATTTATTTATTGGTACTAGGGATTGAATCCTAGAGAGCTTAACCACTGAGCTACATCTCCAGCCCTTTTTATTTATTTTATTTTGAGACAGGGTCTCACTAAATTGTTTAATCCCTCGCTAAGTTGCTGAGGCTGACTTTGAAAATGTGATCCTCCTGCCTCAGTCTCCTTGAGTTGCTGGAATTACAGACATGTACCACAGCAGTACCCAGCATGTTTCCTTGCTTTTTAAAGTTTCTCTTAAACTGAAGAAAGATATGCCATTAAAATTTCCCAAATAAGAATGTGTGTGTGTGTGTGTGTGTGTGTGTGTGTGTGTAAGGATAGTGTGTGGTGTGCTCTGTGCATATCTGTTTGGATGATACAAACTGAAGCCTTTGAGTGGGTGGAACACATCCTACCTTACTTTTATCCTGGTGTGGTCACCTGGCAGCTCTCACACACAGGATGACTGTCATCTACCCACATACCATTGCCAGGCCAAGGTCCTGGACCAGTTCCAACAATTGAGGAATCCTACTTTCTGGCAGAAGAATGTGGTGGTTCTTGGTGTGTCTTCTGATAAGGAAACAAAGGAAATGTGAAACTTTGAGAACTGACTTCTGCCTCTTGGTGTCTTGCAATTTCCATCTCTTTGTGATCAAAAGCTCACAGCCCAACTAGAGGAGAAAAAGAAGAATCTCTACTTTGGCAGGCTCCAAGACAGTCTTGGATTATTTATTTGTTCTGTAACTCATTTCTGTCAAACATTCTTTTTCTATCTCTTGTCATAAAAAATTGAAATGCTAGTTTCTCAGTAGATGTCTTGGCTTTATCTGTCTGACCTTGGACCAATTATTTAACCTCTCTGAGCCTGTTTCCTTGCGTGCAGGCACAGTACCTGATACAACATAGGTGCTCAGTAAGTATGTGTGCGTGAATGGGATGGCTCCTAAGGTCCTTTAACTCTCTGTGGCTTCCCTGGTAATTGAAGGGCTTCTACTCATGGAGGACATCACCATTCCCCCTTGGCAGGTTTTGTTTGATGCTTATTCTCAAAAACATTGTTTTGCCATTTTTCTGAGTATGCTCAGTCACCACAATAACAAAATAAGGTTCTTCTTGAGAGTCTAGAATTGAAGATCCCCATGGTTTCCCCAGAAGAATTGCTACCAAGTGAGCAGCACTTAGTGCTCTTGACTTTTGCTCATCAAAAGTTGTTTCTTCATTTACTCTGTGTTTTTGAAAAAATTTCCATGAGCAACAATTTCCCCCACTTCCTTCAATTCTTAGTTATCTGTGCTGTGTCCTCCCAGAGCAAATAGGCTGGACCATAAACTTTGTTCAAATGTTGTAATGCTCTTTTAATTCCTGATTCTCAGTTGGCCATTGCCTGAGCTCACGCTACGGAGGTGCTTCTGGGGTTAATGTTACTCTTTCGTGAAGTTGATTTACAAAACGTGTCCCCTAGAGGCTCACCTCCTAATCTGAATTGTCAACTGGGGACCGTTAGAGATTGATGACGGGGGATTATGATTGTCTACGTGTTGCGCTTTCATCCAATTTTCTGATGTGTTTTGGTAATGATGTTGACAGTTGTGTGAAGATCTGTTACTGAAATTAAAGCCGCAGCAGCAGCATTTTTGAGCTTGATGATTAGATTTGATTAGATCAGAGTGGGTTTTACTTCTCCCTCAGAGTCAGCAGAGATTTACTGTCCATCGACTGATTTAACTTCTTGCTGGAAGATGGTTAGTGACATAACTTACCATCAGAAAAAGAAATGTCAAAGAGCATCAGAATGAAACCCAACCTTGTTTGACTTTTGTGTTGACCTTGAAGGGTCTGCAAATGTATACATTATCAAAATTTCTGCCCGTAAAGCATCATAGAGAAAATAAATGTTGACACATTTTGGTGGGCATCTGTATTGATGAGCAGCTTCCAACAGTACCTATCATTTGAGTGAGTCAGAAGCTTTCATGAAATCACATAAGGTTAAAAAAAAAGAATAGGATTATGGTTTCTGAGTTTTTCTTGCCAGTGGCAAGAGGTGGAAGTAGCCATTTATGAGCCTGAGTCTAGATGACTGAGAGGCACGGCGAGGTACAGGAAGGAGGCGGCTCGCGTGCAGGGATTTCCTATAACGTAGCATGTGTAATTCCACTTTACAGATGGAATCTTAAAATAATAACAACTAGTAATTCACCAGAAATGCAAATGGCCCACAGACAGGGGAAAAAATACACAACTTCAACTAAGAATTTTCAAGGAAGTAGCATAAAATCAGACTCTCGTTTGCACTTACAAAACCAGACAAAAATTTAGTCAGATTAGGCTGCATCATTGGCAAAGACGTGGGGAGGTGGATATTTTTATGAACTGCTAGTAGGCCTTCAATAATTTGGAAAGAAATTCATTAGAACGTACCAAAAGCCTCAAAAACATACAAACCTTTGGAGTCTATAATTCTACTTCTGTGACTCTGACCTAGAGAAATAATCAGAAATATATGGTCAAAAATTTATGCACCAGGCTATTTGTCACACCTTTTTATAACAGCAAGAGGGAAAAAAAGAAGCAACGTTAATATCCATTAATAACAAAATGGTTAAGTAAATTATGGAACACCAACATGATGAAATAGTATGTGGTCATTAAAAATTCTCCTCAAAGAATATTTAAGGAAGGGAGGGAAGTATTCATGATCTCAACCAAGGGAAAGAAAAGCATAATATAAAGCTTTATCTGGTCTGTTCCCAACTTTGTGAGACATTTAAATGTGCACAGAAAAAGAACTAGAAACAAATACATGGAAGTATTAAAAGTTACTCTACATGGTTGACTTAGAGGTAATTCCTATTTGTTTATTTGTGTTTTTCTGGGGATTTTTAACTAATTTTTTTTTAAATTTACACAAAATACATTTTTCTATAATAGGGAAAAACTTTTAATGATCATAATCACAGCATCCAAAGGGTCACCCAAGAGGGTTTTTTGGTGTTTTTTTTCCCCCAGCATTTCAGATCCTCAAGAAAAGGACAGGGAGAACAATTATGTGTTTATCTTTGTCTGATTTGGAAAATTTTAGCAGAAATTCCATTAGCTCAGGGGGCCATGTTTTTTCAGCTGCTTGATGATTTTCTGCACCTTGTCAAGTATCAGAGGGATTCTGCAGGTTCTTCTGTCTGATTTTGCAGCATGGAGTTGAAAATGTGTTCCTCAATAATTGTCTTAATTGAGGTTTCCTTCAGAGCACAGTGACAGATTTGTCCTTATTCAGCAGCCCTCCATCAGGAATAACAAGGGAGCCAGCCACTATGCCATGTATGTGTGGCACTTAAATCTATGTCTTAAAATGTTGAGGGACTACCAGGCACCTTCATAGGGTCATTTTTTAAAATCTCTTCTATGAACCTCTGCTACAGTGCATAGATACCTCAATTTCTGTCCCTTTAAGTTGGTATCATGTTCTGGAAATTCAAAGTCTTCTACTTCCTAGCTGTGGCATGAGGAAGGTTTGCATCTATGGGTTGTTCACTTCCTTTATCCCCTTGTTATTCTTAAGAACCCAGTCACCATATTTTGCAGAGGAAATCCCAGGACTTCTCCACATGCACTGCTGATGGTGGATTGAAACCCACCTTCAATAGGCAGATACGAAGTGTAGCAGCCAGTATTGGAGGCCTGGCAGCTTACAAGCAAATGGTAGTTGTAGTCTTTGATTTCAAGGAAACAGGACCCAAACTCATGCCCCAAACTGAAATGTAAGCAAGTGTGTTGCTGGAGAGAGCTTTCCAGAACCCAAGTTATATAAGGGTAGGGGTGGCAAGGAGCAGTCCTGAGCCCTACTCTGTGCCTGGCATCATGCTGAGCACTTTGCGTGAATCTTATCATCAAACCCTCAACAAACAGATGAGGAAACAGAGGCTTAAGAAACTTGAAGTCTCTTTAAGTTGCAAAGATATAACTCAATCTTAGAACTCCCACAGGCCATTGGACCAGTGTGTCCCAAGCTTGGTTAGAAGAGTGACTGGATGTTTGTTAAGGAGACAGCCCATAGGCTTTGAAGCGTCTGCATCTTGGTGGACTGGGGAAGGACTTGGGAATTGGTAATTTTCAAAAAAGGCCCCTGGTGGTTCTTATCATCAGGCAAGCATGGAGAGTAGGTGTTTGACAGTACTGCAATGGTTCTTAGCCCTGGCTGTGGGTTTAAATCATCTGGGAACACTTAACAAAAATACTGGTACCTGGCTCCATCCTGAAACCCTCAGATTCAATCCACCTGGGGTGGGACCCAGCCCTCAGTATCTTCAAGCTCTCCAGATGATTCTAAAGTGCAGCCAGGACTGAGAACCAACGCTCTGCTGCCTCAGCTGATTAAAATTAAATCAGCCTGACTTACTCTACAAAAACACTAGTAAAAGAAGAATCACTTGGTGCTGGCCAACTGTCTCCCACTTCCAGCCCTGAAGTCAGATGTGGAGGGGCAAGAAGAAGAAAAACCAAATAGTCAGCAGGTGACAGCAGTTCTTTGGGTCATTCACTACCCAGCTCCTGAGTGAACATTAAAACCTGAGGCCGTGAAGGTGCTGCACAGGCCAGAGCTTGGACAAAAAGGGATTCTCTTGTTCCCTGGCCACAGTGGCTCTCATGCTTCAGTGTGCATCAAAACCACATGGAGAGTTTTGTCAAAACAGATGGCAGGACCTATGCCCCTGGTTTCTGATAAGGCAGAGCCAGGGTGGAACGATGCTGCTGGTGAATGTGCTTTGGAAGAAGAATTTCTCTGGGGGAACTTTCAGGTGCAAGTTAGAGCTCTCGATCATGACATTTTCAGGAGACACCATGGAGGCATCCATGCAAATGTGTAGGACCAGCTCCACCCCTACGTCTTCCTCAATCATGGGTTATTACACATGGCCCAGACCCCAATGCTAATTCATCAAATCTTCCAGCAAAGTGCATGGGATGCAGCTCAGAGCCAGACAGCATTCCAGTGGTTGGAAGGATAGTAGGCAAGTCAAATCAGGTTCTTACCTTCACGGAGCTCTAGTAAGGAACACCAAATATGCAGAAAGCAAGGTAATTTCAGAGAGTGGTGAGTGACATGAAGAAAGCAAACCAGACTGGAGAATAGAGGGTGAAGCTTTAGAATGGAGAAGGCGGGCCCTTCTGCGGGGAAGATATTGGAGCTGACTTGAATAACAAAACAAGCTAATCCTTCAAGGACCTGGGAGAAGAGCCCTCCTATCAAAACTGTTTCAACTAGATTCTTAAGAACAATAAGGGAATCAAGGAAATGACCTAGTGTCAAAGGGCAGATTGAACAGCTTGTGAAGAAATTCCTGGGGCAGGAATGAGTTTGGTGCATGTGAGGAACAGAAAGCAAGCCGAGGTTGATCTGTGCATAATAATCACATGTGTTCCCTAGCGCTATAAAGTTTTTTACATCCGTTAGCTTATTGGAGCCTCATGATGTAAGAGGAAAGAGGGTATTCATCCTCATTTTGGATCATGAGTAATCGTGAGTTTCTTTATCCAATCAAACTTCCTGCCAAGTTGCAGAGCTCTTATAGTGATGCATTTGCCTTTAGCAATTAGACCGCCCAGTGGAAAAAAAGCCCAGATACAGAGGGGTAAAGGGGCAGTCCCAAGGTGACAGAGCTGGTAAGCAGTGGAGCTATGGCAGCATTCATATGCACACAAATCACTGGATGCCTTGTTAAAAGGCAGATTCTCCCTTGGCCTGTCTAGGGCAGGGCCTGAGATTCTGAATTTCTGTCAGGCTACCAAATGATGTCACGCCTACTGTTCTGTGGACCACACTCTGAGTAGCAAGGTCTTAGGTCATCATGGATGCCAACCATGACCATTTGGTTAGAATTGAGTTGGGGGTGGGTATTATTGTTTCATATTCTGGCTATTTGACCAGCTAGATTATATCCCTTGGAATTACCCCCCCTCCCCCCTCCACACACACACACAGGAACCCTAGAGAGCAATCCAATATCAGAGGTTGAAGTCCATGATAAAAAGCCCTGGGAGGAGGCAGCAGGGACCTCTCCCCCCTCCGCCCCCGCCTCAGGCACTGTGGAAAGGCCCCACGGCTGGTGTAAAATCCCTCCTTTGTCTCAGGCGCAGTCTCAGGTCAGGCCATACATACTGATGATCAGCATATTGGTTCCCTGCCACTCTGATTTACGCTCGGGAGGTGCTCATCAATTCCAATAGGGAACTTGTTGAGTTATTTTAGGCTTCAGTTTTGATAGCAAAAACCAACTCCATAAAACCAACGTTTCTCTTCTTCGTTATGTTTCCAAGGATGGTCTGGCTGGCTTCAGGTTTCTTGCTAAGCAAATCTTGTTCTTCTCAGAGTCTCAGAGCTAGTGTCCCTCCTCGGGCTTACTCCTCAGGCTCTAGTTTGGATTGGGACCCTGTAGAGTTGCCATTAAGATTATCCCAGGGGGAAATAAAATCAGCCTAGGTTATGAAGCGCTGGCTTTCTTTTTAACAGCAGGAATGTCATTGCACTAGCCACTGTTACCCAAAGAGGGGAAAGAATGACATGACTTGTTTGGGGGAACTTTCACAATGCCCTGTCCCACTGGGGGAACAGTGCCAGTCCTAAAAAGCACCCCTGAGATGCAATTACAGCTCCCCTCTAGCCTTGCTCCCCTCTTGCTTTTGTGCCAGATAGGATACCCGGAGCTGCTTCTCTGCTCCCAGATCAGAGTATTCTAGACATCATACCGCACCTCCTGTCATGATGAGCAGCTTGCCAAAGGACTTAGAGAACCTGTCACAGAAGATGCCTGAGCAGAGGAACCTTTGTCAATTACCCTGGGCACTCTTAGCTGTCAGGGGCCCACCTGGTCCAGCTGTTCAGAAGTTACCAATATATTCCAGGCAAACCCAATTTTAATTTGGCAGTAAACAGCATGTGAATACTAGCTGCACAGAAACACTTGGCAAATATTCTCACTTTTCCTGTGATATCTGGAAGGCCCAGCAAAGACTCCATGGCACTAAGGGAATATCTGCTTTGCACCTTTCGACGAGATGATCCCTGGGTCTAAATTAACAAAAATGACTGAGCTGGCCAGTATCCGTCTCCATTTTATTCAATTCAACAAACACTTATTGAGCTGTAGGAGGGAACTTTGACAATCACTCTAGGAGAAACAAAGACATATAAGGTGCAGTCCTGTGTTCAAGAAGACTGTCATCTATTGTAGTTGAGCCCATAGACACATCCACAGATACGTGGTACACAGAGCAGAATGTGATAAACTCTCAATTAGAGACAGGATGAAAGTGTGGTTGGGAGCTGGGTAGGAGAGGAGATTAGTTCTAACTGGAGAAGTCTGGAACAATCTCCTGGAAGGGTGGCGATGGATCTGGATTTCCCCACAGAATAGATAGCATTTCAACCAGGCGATGAGAATTTTTAGTGACACTAACAATCACTACCAAGTATTAAGTTCTTCCCACGCATCAGATGCTGTCCTAAGTGCTTCACATGAGTTAACTCATTTAATCATCTCTTTACCCTGCCAGGTGGCTTCTTATGTTATCCCCCACAGTACCGGCCAGGTAACCTGCCCCAGGTCAACTACTAGTCTATAGGAAGCCGGGTGCCAGTGTTCCAGCTGTTAAATACGGCACTCTTTTGCCTGTGTGCAAGACATTTGATTTTCTTTTCTATATTTTTTTATTACCCTCATGTTTAAATCACTAATCAGCTCTGTTGAGCTTTGTTAGAAGCAGAGTAAGCACTGAGGACCTTCTGAAGATGTTTGTTTATTCCTCGCAAGGGGCTTTTGAGCCACCTAATCAACCAAGCTCTGGATGAGAGCCCGCTGCAGCAGGCTGCCTCCCTGAGCTCTGGAAAGCCAAGAACCAGCTCTCCAGGCCGCAGCTCCCCACCCTGGGGAGTCTTCAGAGACAGCTAAGCCCATCTCTCCTCCCCTGGGGCTTTGGGCTTCTATCTGTGGTCCCTTCAGGGGCCCTAGGATATAAGTTGTGGTTGGCGTGCAGGGGCAGGCACAGGGAAATGGCTCTTCTTTCTTCCTTGACTTCATGGCTGGAGACTGTCCAAGTCCTCATGAGGCAGTGAGGTGGTGACTCACCCGTGGACCCAGGAGGAAGCTGTGCCACATGTGCCCCCTTCCCTTGCTCCTTGCGGAGAAGTGGGAGAGGCCACATGCGGGCCTCTGTGAGGGAGCGCTTTGCTCCCTGGCCTTGCCCTAAGTGAGGTGGGGCAGGCTTTGCAGATGGGGCACCTTTGGTCATTCCCAAAGGAGCCCATCTTGGACCACAGCAGAGATAAGACTCAGTGGGAACAATTTAAGGCCACTGGCCTTAAGAGGAGACGGGGCTTAGTCTTAGCAGGGACCAAAGTACAGACAGGGTGAAGGCTCCCTCTCCTTTGACGGCAAGTGGCGTTGAATCTGAACAATTACTTCTCCCTCCCCTTTAGAGAAGGAAGAGAGGAGTCTGTAAGCCTTTCCTTTTCCCCACACCTCCATACCTAGGCCTGGAGAGGTCCCAGGTCTTTTGAACCCTCGGGCCAGCAGGCGGGTGGGGGACAGGCCTCTGTGAGGAGGATGAGGGGTAGGCGGATCCATCAGCGAGGCCCCAGGCCCCTCTCGGCCCTGCGATTGGTCCAGGCGCGTTTTGTCTTAAATGCCGACATATAAATTTGTAGACGATCCTCGTGAGCAAATTGGATTCCTTCACAGGGCCCTTAAGTGCTGCCATTTAGCCAGATTTAACGGCACGCCCAGGCCACCGCCGCCTCCACCGCCACCCTGCCTGGGCTGACCCTCCGCAGTCACCGGGAATCGATCCCGGCCCGCCGCCGCCCAGACAGCCAGGGGCTCTACGCACAGCAGCCCGGCCCCGCGCTTCCCGCGCGTCCTCTTGGCTTCCTCCCCGCCGTCTCCACGTTCTCTCCCTCTCTTCTCTCCCAGCCTCCCGCTCCCCCTCTCCCCTACGCCTCCCGCCCGCTCGCCCGCCTTCCCCTCTTCCCCTCCAGTCTCTCCCTCCTCCAGTCTGCGCTGTGGCAGCTGCTTCCAATGCAGCGAGATGCACCAATTCATTCAGCCTCGCAGACTCTTTAAGGTCGTTACTAAATATATCAAGCAGAAGAAAAGGGTCCTTTTTTCCTATCTCTGAGCAGGGAGCATAAATGCTGGCCTTAGGATCCGGCTCGTCTTCCCTGATCCCAAATGGGAGTCCAGCCGCCCGGTCGGGCAGAGGCAGGGGTGACCCCAAGAGGAGGGAAGGGGGTGAAGTCGGATGGGCGGGGGTGGGAGAGACTCCAGGGGATTACAGATGAAATCCATTTTTTATCTTCAAGGAGTTAAACAGCTCTGGAGATGCGGAGAAGAAAACAATTTGTACCAAAGCAATTTCTCCCCCACCCCCAATTAATATTTTTTTCTTTATTTTTGAGGAAATTGGAGAGTGTTGAAAGGGGTCGGCTTGCCAATTCTTGGAGACAGTGTTCTATTCTGAGGCTCGAAGCAATGTAGTCTGATTTTTTTTTTTTTTTTTTTTACTCAGAGTTGTAAGCAGATGACCTCTCTGCCTCAGCAGTAACCCGAGGTGCTGAGCTGGGGGAAGCGCCAGACTTCAGTGTTGTGATCAGAAATGTACAACAAAGTTAGTCTGCCTGGTACGCAGCAGGGGATGCCTAGAGGCCTCTCTGCTCTTGGATCCTGGTTGTATGGCAGCTTCTGGCTCCATCCAGTCCTCCCTGCCACAAACTGACACAGCTTCCTGGGCATCTCAGAGACTTCTTCCCTTTCTCCTCTGTGTAGGCAGAGCAGACTGAGTTGTGACTTAGAGAAACACCTCCCCATGTGAAAATATCTTCTACGCAGCCCACAGGGCCCGTGATTTAGAAGTTCTTTGAGAGATTAAAAATATGTGATGTTTTATATTTTATCTTAAAAATCAAAAGTGGTGAGGTCACCAGAAAAGGCATAGGGCAGTCATTTTTAACCTTTTGTTGTTGTTGTTGTTGGTTGTGGGATCTTTTATGAGATAAAGAACGTTGTGGCTGCCTCTCCAGGCAGTGTGCACACTCTCATCATGATAGACTTCTGCAAACAGTATTGGGAGATTCAGGAACCTCTAGGACCTGTCTGCAGTCCTGTTGACCTTCAAATGAGAAGGAGGAGGCCAAGGCAGGCAGGCTGGGGACTGGCATTTCAATGGCCATCTAAAGAAGATTCAGTAACAATGGTTAGGAAGGAGATGTTAGGTAGAGAACATTCTAGAAAAGCTGTCACTAAGGCAGCTGACTGAAAGGGATTCAGAATGGAGGAAGTGCTGCCCTTTAGGTGCCCAGTAAAGCTCAGAAAACATAAGGACTGAAAAATGTTCCTTGGAATTAGAAATCAACAAGTAGACATTGGTAATCTGCAAGAAAAGTTTTCTTGTGGAGAAAGGAGAAAGTTAGATATTCAAGGTGAGGCCCCAAGGCAAATGGTCAGGACTGGAAGTAAAAAGCCCTCTTCAAAATCTGATGCCAAGCCGGGCGTGGTGGCGCAAGCCTGTAATCTCAGCACTTAGGGAGGCTGAGACAGGAGAATCACGAGTTCAAAGTCAGCCTCAGCAACAGTGAGGCACTAAGCAACTCAGTGAGACCCTGTCTCTACATAAAACACAAAATAAGGCTGGAGATATGGCTCAGTGGTCAAGTGCCCCTGAGTTCAATCTCCAGTACCCAAAAAAAAAAAAAAAAAAAAAATCTGATGCCAGAGAGGAAGTGTCAAAAGAAGACTGGGCTGCTCCTTTCAGGGTGGGAAGGAAACAGGAAATCTTCATAGCCGACTCCATTTTTGAGATGGATCTCTGAAAAATAAATAGGGATTTATGAGGCATCAGAGGGGAGGGTAATCCAGGCAGGAAGAAAGCCATTTTCCCAAGGGTGGAGACACGGGAGCACGCTGTGGAGGCCCAGAAATGATTTGAGTGTAGACTGTGTGAAGAGGACAGGAGGAGGAGATAACTTGGAAGAGGCAGGAGCCCGAGGGTACAGGGGCGGAGGAGTTGGCACTTTATCCTATCAGGCAGTGAACAGTCATTGAAGAGAGATTTTTAACATACTATTTTTTTTCCTGATTCTAAAAGTAATGCAAGCTCATTATATAAATTTCTTGAAAATATGAAAAAGTAAAAAGAAACACAGATCCATAATTACTGTTAACATTTTGGCATATTACTTTTTTTAGCCTTTTTTTTAAAACTATTTCATCAAATCTAAGACATCTTCATTTGGGAGCACATCATTATTTTTTGTGTCATTAAAAATGTGCAATTACACTTGACACAAAGCTTTATATAAGAGAGGATGAGGTGTGTCCCATTTTGGGGTATGTAAAAATATCAGGGGAAAAACTCTATGCCTTGGAATTGAGGAAATAAGGATATGTGGTTCCCCTCACCCCCAAACTTGACTTTTACCATATTTCAAACTTTATATTTTGCTTTTTTACTCAGAATTATACCACAAGCATGCTCCAGGTTATAGAAGTACTTATTAAAATAGTTTTGATGGCTGCATAATATTCCATTGCATGAAGATTTTAAAATTGACACAACCATTTCCTTATCAGTAGGTAGTAGATTGATTTCTTTACTATTGTATATGGTACCTCAGTGGAAAATGGTGTGCATACACTTTTTATTTTGTTGTTAATATTTTACTCAGAGATAAATGTATACCACAAGGTAAACAATGATGTGGTATATTCACTTGTCTTTGAAAAGCATGTATTACGGTTGGTGAACTTAGTTGCAGTTCTGTATTAAGTCCTGCAGCTTATTTTAATTGCAGTAATATACACACAAGGTAAAATTTACCTTCTTAGCCATTTATAAGTGTACAGTTCAGTGGCATCAAGTATATTTACAGTGTTGTACATCACACCAGCCATCTCACCACCCATCCACAGAATTCTCTTCATCTTTCCAAACTGAAGCTTGGCACCAATAAATCTTCATGCCCCTCCTTCTGCCCCTGGCAGCTACCCTTCTGCTTCCTCATGAATTACTATTCTAGATGCCTCAGGTCAGTGGAATCATATAGGATTTGGCCTTTCATGACTAACTTATTTTACTTAGCATAATGTCCTCTAGGTTGATCCATGTTGTATCATGTGTCAGAATTTCCTTCCTTTTTAAGGCTGAATAATACTCCCATTGTGTGTAGACACCATATTTTGCTTATCTGTTCATCCATCAGTGTACATATAAGCTTTTATCAGAATTTTGAGCTCTTTAGAAGAGATTCCTAGTCATCCAATCCAAAGGTCAGAAAAAGTTTCAAACATATCGCCAAATTGCTTTCCAAAAACATGTTACAAAGTGTTTTACACTACTTCTATCAGTGCATACGTGTGCATGTATAATAAACCAGATATTATTATCTGGTTTATTTTTCTTCCCCTGATAATAGAAATATGGCAGGTCATTGTTTTAATATGCATTTCTTTGAGCGTTCTTAATGAAGGTGAACTTTTTTAGTATATCTTCATTAGCTGGAGTGTGTTTCCTCTTTGTAAATTGTCTTCTTATGTCCTCTGATCATTTTCCTATTAAAGAGGTAGTGTTTTACTTATCACTTTATATGCACTCCTTTTAGATGAATGACTCACTTGAGCAATCACCAGGAGATACTGCTGCAAACCACCAGAAAAAAGCTTTGACCCTCATGGAGTTTATATCCTAGCGAGGAAGAGACACATTCAACAACATATGATCTCTGTGTAACCAGAGCCAGACACCATGCTGCCCCTGCCGGCTGTGTCTTATCCTTTTTCTATTGCTATCACAGAATATTGGAGATTGGATAATTTATAAAGAAAAGAGATTCCACTGGGCATGGTGGCCTGTAATCCCAGTGACTTAGGAAGCTGAAGGAGGAGGATGGCAAGTTCAAGGTCAGATTGGGCCACTTAGCAACACTTTGTCTCAAAAAGAAAAAGGACTGGGGAGGACTGGGGTTCAATGGCCCGTACAAAAAGAGGAGGAGGAGAAGAAGAAGTGGGGGAAAAGGGGTTAATTTTGGTTCACGGTTCTGGAGGTTGGGAAGTCCAAAACCAGGCAGCCTTACTTGGTGAGGCCTCATGCTGCTTCAGCTCCTAACAGAAAGTGAAGCGTGATTCTTGCAGAAGAGGCAAAACACGAGGATCAGTCTTGCTTCATAATAGCAGTTCTCCCTGTAACTAATCCAGTCCCAAGAGAAAGGCCTTAATCCCTCTTATGGACCTAATCACCTCTCGCAGGCCCACCTCCCAATGCCTCCACAAAAGCAGTCAATTTCAGCTAGAGTTTCAGTGGGGACACACCATATTCAAACCCTAGCAGGCTGGCAGTTCGGACTATGACTTCTTTCTTCAAGACACAGGAAGGCCATCCCGAAAGGGATTTTGAGCCAGGGGGTGATGTGATATGACTCACACTTTGAAAGCGTTGCTCTGACTTTCAGGTTGAAAATAGACTGAAGGAAGGAGAGACGGGAAGTGGAGAGAACTGTAGGGACATCCTCACAGGGATCCAAGTAGAAGGTGGGGCTCAGCCTGCACAGGGAATGATCAATATTGTCTGCATTGTGAGGCTGGACCAATGGAGTCTGCTAGTGAATTGGATGTGGGGGCGTGAGCTCCCGGAAGTCAGACACGGAGAAGGAAAGACAGCAGGAGTAAGATCCAGACGGGCAATTGGGAGCTCAGTTTTTGACAAGTTAAGTTTGAAATGTCTATTAAACATTCAAGAGCAATGTCGAGTAGGCAGTTGGATATATGAGTCTGGAATTCAGGGAAGAGGTCTGGGGTAGAGATATAAATTTGGGAGTTGTCAGTGTACAGATGGTATTTAAAGCCCTGATACTGTGTGAGGTCACCAAGGAGTGAGGTAGGAGTCACCAAGGATAGAAGAGAGTGGAGATGCCCAAAGATTGAGCCTGCTGCTGCCAATATCAGGAGAGATTTAGGCCCTTTGGCATTTGGAGCTCTGTGAGGGGTACCAGGCTGGGAGTGCCCATGGGCTGGGAGGAAAGATGTGATCTGATCTGTGTTTCACATCAATGGCTCGGTAGGTCACCGTGGTTTGTCCTATCTCTCCTGAGCAGAGAGAATCTGAGAACTTCCCATCAGAGGTCCCCAGCAGGCAATGGTTAATGTCTCAGATTTCCATGGTTACGTTTGACCAAAGATCAGCTAACTCTTTCATCTCAAGACTCATCATCAACAGGGAGAAGCACATTGGCAATCCTTTGATTTTGGTGGGGGAAAATGCAGACGTGGGAGAAAGAAAGGAGGATAAAGAGAAAGGAAGGGCAGAAGGCCTACAGGGACCCTTGGGGCTGGGAGGGCAGCCCTGCCCTATCTGCCAGCTCCTTCTTTTAAGTCATGGTTATTAAAGGGCTGGGATTGGGAAGAACATCTAAATACCTGGGAAGCTTCGTCAGTTTTTCCCTGGCCCCTCAGTCAACTTGAACCCAGGAATTCTAGAACCTTCTGTTGCCCCAACTGAGAACATTCACTTTTGATGGTAAATATGATCTCAGATTAGAGCTAGGATGGAGTAGCCATGCTGAGCCAAAAAGGATGCCCACCCATACATGGCTTCTTACCTGCCACACATCAGTGCTAAGAGTGACCATATAATTTATCACCTAAAACAGGGCACTTTTGACATGGTAGGTGTGGGGAGTCCCTTCTAAGAGTTACCCAGGGAAACAAGCATAAACTGGGACTGCCCTAGGCAAACATCAGTATTAAGATCCCATTGGAAGCCAGGCACAGTGGCGAAGGCCTGTAATCCCAGCTGCTCGGGAGACTGAGACAGGAGGATCGTGAGTTCAAAGCCAGCCTCAGCAAAAGTGAGGCGCCAAGCAACTCAGTGAGACCCTGTCTCTAAAAAAAATACAAAATAGGGTTGGGAATGTGCCTCAGTGATTAAGTGCCTCTGAGTTCAATCCCTGGTACCCCCCTTCCCCCCCGAAAAAGATCCCACTGGAGCTCCATATGTGGTTGAGAAAGTCCTGTATCAGCATCACCTAGGGAGAGGATTTAAATAAGTCTCTGAGCTCATCTCCAGATGTACTGGCTCAAAATCCTTGGGTCGGGGCCCCACAGTGTGCATATTTAGTGAGCACCTGCTAGTGTAGGAATTGTCTCTCCAGCCCTTCATCTGTAGTCTTTCCTCCAGAGGTGATTGACAGTCTTTTCCGGGAAGCCTTTGGCAATGAGGGAGCCTCTTGCCCGCGAGTAGCCATCCCATGTCTAACACACCCTAAAACCAGGGTAGCACTGCCTTCCTGGGAGCTCAGCTCCTCTTTGTGTCCCGGACAGTCAATTCCTTGTTTTCTTCTCTTGGATTCTCAACTGCCCCATTTTCCCTGACTAGACTTTGGGCTATTGCAGTAAAACCCAAAGAATGGTCCCTCTGACTACACATACCCAGGACTCTTAAAGGGACAGCAAGATTAACTCCTTAGATGCCAACAACCTGGGAAGCGTCCCTCCCACAAGCCAGCATCAGACTCCTTTCATAATCCATTCTGGCTCTGTCATCTATGAATTTAAAACCCTTTGGAGCTTCATGTATATTTTAAGTCTATTTTCTCTTCTTTGGATTACAAATGCCATAAATTTCCCACCTGTTGAATAGTGCTTCTTTTGTTTGTCCTAGATGCCAGTTCTTTCTCCTTGCCAATACCTTAGACTTGTGAAAGCTGGAAAACAATGAATCCCCCTGGAAAACCATATATGCCCCATCTGTGCCTTTGCTTTTATGGCACTTTTATCTCAACAATTAGAGAGCTGGAAGAGACCTTGAACATAGTTCAATGGAACTTCCTTTTCCAATTCTGCCACCAGATCTTCCCTTCCTTACAGATACCCTGTCTGCTTGAATATAGTCAGTGACAGAGAACTTACTACTTCCAGAGGCAATCAGTACCAGCTTCAAGGAATTCTTTTTTATGTTGTTTAAAATCAGCATCCCCCGGGATAGAATAATCGTGTGGTAAATAGAGTAGCTGGAGACGTAAGTGTGAACTCAAATTTGGCTTAATGTAGATCCAGATGGCCACCTATAGAAATGTTTAGATGTGTGCGTATGCATGGGTTAATATGTACACCTGTATTTCCTTGCTCTGTCATCTCAGAGGCCCTAAAAGCAACTGATCCCCCAGTAGAACAAACACATCTAGCCCCCAGACCTTGGTTTATAATGCCATTCTCAAATAAAAGGAACTGGGGCTCCTTAGAGAATGTCTGATTTTAGGACTGGGGCAGGAAATACACAAGATGAGCCTGGAGCATCTGGGAGTGCCAGAAGTAAGGAAGTGCTCAAAAAAGCCACAATGATGGGGCATGTCAAAGAGACACAGGCACCAAAATAAGAGCCAAAAAAGACATAAAAGAGCTCCTGAGAGCTAAAGCTGGAGCATTGGAGCAACAATGTAAATGACGTGGTATTGGATGATAACCCAAAGTGTAAAATAAATATCAATGAATCTCCACTGATATAAATAAATGATTGCATAAATAAATAAATGAGGGAGAATAGATAAATTTTCCATGTAGAAGAATTCCAAATAATTTATGTGAATACTCCATCCTCAGGAGATGAAGCGTAACTACTCCCCACTCCTTAAGCATGGGCCCTGCACAGTGACTTCTTTCCAAAGTGTGCAGTATTGAAGGGGGGGGGGATGGAACTACACAGTGGAGAGACCCGACAGATTCTCTTCAGCCAGGTGATCAAAATCAGCATCAACTGGAGTAAGTGGTGCTGATAGCACATGCCTAGGGTGTACTGTGAGGAAATAATACTTCCATGGATCCACTAGCTCCGTTCTAACCAAGAGAAAGCCATCAGACAAATCTCAGTTGAGGAACAGTCTGCAAAATACTTGGCCACTCAAAACCGTCCAGGTCATTAAAACCAAGGAAACTGAGAACTGTGAAAGCCAAGGGGAGCCCAGAAGACATGACAACCAAATGTAATGTGATATTCTCGGTGGTATCCTGAAACAGAAAAAGAATAATGGGCAAATACTAAGGCAATCTGAATGAAGTATAGGTGTTTTTCAGTAAGCATGAGTTGATATTGGTCCAAAAATTATGGCAAGTGTAAGATACTAATGTAGGATATTAATGATAGTGGAAACTGGGTGTGGCACACTTGGGAACTCTCTCTACTATGGTTGCAATTTTTCTATAAATCTAAAGTGATTCTAAACTTAAAAGTTTATTTAAAAAGAAAAAGAAAATCAGCTTTCCTTACCTTTGTGCTGGCCTTGGCTCCATCTCTGGCCTGAAACAACTCAGAATGACCTAGAACAGGTGTTTGGTCAGCTTTGTATTAATATAACAAATTCTTTATATATATATATATATATATAGTTGTAGATGGACACAATATATTTATTTTTATGTGGTGCTGAGGCTCAAACTCAGTGCCTCACGCATGCGAGGCAAGCACTCTACCACTGAGCCACAATCTCAGCCCTATAACAAATTCTTGAGATGATCAATTTATAAAGAGAGAAGGTTTATTTGGCTCCAAATTATGGAGGTTCCAGTCCTTTATTTATTGACTCTGTTGCATTTGGCCTTTGGGGAGGAAGCTCAGGATGATAGGAGCATGTACTAGAGAAAAACTACTCACCTCATGCCCAGGAAGCAAAAGAGAGTGGGAGGGAGCCCCACAATCTCCCTCCAAGAGCACGCCCCCCCAGTGACCTAAAGACTTCCCACTAAGCCCCACCTCTTAAAGTTTCCACTATCTCCCAACACCACCTTCCTGGGGACCACAAACACAGGGCTTTGAGGGACATTTAAGCTCTAAATTAGAGCAACAGGTCAGTCCTGCTGTGTCCCTTGAAGATGCTCCCCAATGGCAGCCATCAGACTCATGTCTCCCCTGCCCACCTGTCATCTCATTTCCAAAACAGATCTCTCCATCTCCTTCATCAGATGCTCTGAGTTCCGGTATCAGTGACCAGATCACCTCACTGATCAGATGACCCTTCCTCAGGCACAGCTCAGTTTGACAACTGCCTGCTTAAGTTCATTGAGGTACCTAGAACCGAACACAACACTCTGAGTGTGGTTGTCCACTTCAGGAAAGAGCAGACCTGTCACCTCCTTCAGTTTATATACTTATATCTCTACTAGTAGAGCCCACAATGAATGACTTCAGTGACTTAGTTGGGGGGGGGCAGCCATCTCACACTAATATCTCCAACTCAGCTATCCAACTTTTTTTTTCAAACAGCTCCACTACAAATCAACATAAACAATAACTTTCTTCAAAGTTAAAGCTTACCCCAAAATAAATGAGCACTCAAGTACCCTGGCAGTTATGAAGGAGACTTGGTGGATGGACCTGAGAAAAGGAAGCTGAATCCAGTAGTGTTTACTCTCCCCTGCATAAGTTACTTAATTGCTCTTACCTCTGTTTCCTCGTGTTAAAATGAGGACAGTGATAGAACCTGCCTCATAGGGTGTGGGGAATTAAATGCATGAATGTGTGCTATGTAAATGTTTCCTATTATTTGCCATTATTTGAGTATTTGTTCAGAGAGTGGAAATAATCCAAGGAGACTTCATGCCAGCCCCTGGTAAATCACTTCTGACTCATGGGTCCCTTTTGGATCCCCACTCAGACACCCAGCTCTCTGGCTTCCTTTTTCTACTTTATGTCATCCGCCCATTTGATCAGTAAGCCCATCAGTGTCCCCTTCCAAGTCATCTGTGTGAATATTGAATAGACATAGACAGAGGGCAGAGCCTGGTGGCAAGTGTGATGGGGTGATAAGGCTGGGTCTCCTACCAGCTGGGCCGGTGTCAGGCCAAGCAGAGTGAAATACCCTCCATCTCTGGGCACCAGATTCCTCTTACCACAAATCATGACAAGCGCCTCACAAATGCAAATGACCAACTTCCTTTGGTTTTAAAGACCCATCATTTCGGGAGCATCACGGTAAATGATGGGCTTGGTAGCTATGGAGAAAGAAGTTAGAGGTGCTGGCATCTGAACTTAATTAGACACCTGCTCTCTTTATACGGCCTGATAAGGTCAGGCAAATACGTTCAGCGTTAATAACATTATCTGCACCGCGTGGTTGGCAAGCCTTGCCAAAGTCGATACGTCAAGTTTTTGTGGCTGGGAACATGTGTCTTCTGTTCACGCTCAGCCTTGTTTCTTACATGCCAACAGCTTGTGCCACATCTGGAGAGGCTGTTTCTGCTGTGGCTTCTTTTCTCCTTTGAGTATTTTATGGGACACCCCATCCCACCTCAATTCTTTTAAGAGAAAAGGGCTCATTCATCCATTCTTTGATGGCCTGTCAAGCAGCAGCCCCTTGCATTTGCCGCAAGCAACCTATGTAAATAAGAATAGCTCACACCCCAGGGTAGTGGTCCTCAAACATACATGTGCAGCATAATCATGGGGGTGTGGGTCACTAAGGAAAGAGGCATTTCCAGCCCACTCCACGCCCCGCTGTGTTAAAATTTGGCAGGTAAAGAATGCATGGCCTGGGGCTCTGCATTTCTCATTTGCTCCCTAGGTGATCTGATGCAAGTGATCTGAGGACCAACCTTCATCTAGGGGGCTTTTAGCTCCCAGCATAAAAGCCACCAGCATAAAGCACTGGGTCATTAGTATAATCAGCAAGTAGTTCACTGTGTTCCGAATGAAAATCAACTGAATGACCCTCAGTTTTCCTGTTAGGTGAGGACAGAAAGTGTGTGCCAGAAAGAGGGACCAGCTCAGGCCAAACCACGGAGCCCTGAACAGCAGCTGGAGAGAGTGTCCGAAGGGCATTGAAGTCTGATATTGAAAGGACAAACAGTTAAGGCACGGGCCTTGGAGACAGACCTGGATTTAAACTCCGGCTCTTCACTAGCTACTTTACTTGTCCTTAGGCAAGTTGCACAACCTCTCTGAGCCTCAATTTCTCCTTCTGTAATGGGCAACTGCCTACCTCTACCTTTCAAGGCTGAGAGACAAAAAAGAAAAAAATTAATACATGTTTACCAAAGGGCCCAGAGTGATGCAGATGCCACACAAATTGTAGGTACTAATAAAAATAGTGCCAACAAGAAATAACAACCAGATAAATAGTATCCTACCTTGCCGAAAGGTTTCTACTTTATTTTTTAGAGGCCATGAGTAGCCATCCAGGCTTTGAAAGCAGAAGTCATATTTCATATAGTCAGTCAACAGATATTTATAGTACACCCACTATGCGCCATGCTGTTCCAGGCACAGGAGCTTGTGTTTTAGAAAGCCAGCTCTGGTAGTGGAGTAAGGGCTGAGTTGGAGGTGGAAACCATTACAAGCTGTCATAGTCAGAAGGCGCCTCATAGTCACCAGAAGGGTTTGTTAAAAATGCACGTATCTTGGGCCCTACCTTAGATTTCTTGGCTGGACAGATTGCCAGGCCTCATCCTCAGTTTCTGATTCGAAAGGTCTGGATGGGACCTGACAAATGTGCATTTTTAACAAGCTCCCAGCTGATGCTGATGCCTCTGGTCAGGGGACCACACTTTGAGAACCACTAGTCCAGGCAACAGAAGTGTGACCCAAGCACCGAGACATAGAGGTCACCAGCACCAACTAGGGAGGGTGGGAATCCTGGTTCTGAGCAAGGTTTTAGTGGTACAGTGGACAAGGAATGCTGACAAGGGACCGAGGGACACCAGGGCCCGGCCACCTCTAAGTCTGGCCTCAGGATTGCCTGCACACCTTCAGGGTCCTGCTGACCTAGGAGCATCTGGGGAGAGGAGGAGCTGTGGCTGCAGCAGGCCTGGTTTTCCCCCGTGTGGTGTCTTTAATTCTCGTGCTTGTCCAGAGGAGCAGCATCTTTTTCTCTGTTCTTCCCCCGCACCCCCACCCCCTGCTATTCTTTTCCTCCTGGGATGTTGATGCCACCGAGATGTGCGGGCACCGTTCCGCAAGAGTGCCTGAGGTGTGTATTGAATTTCGGTCCCGGATCATTTAATGCGTGGTGACAGAGGGAGCGGATGTTGTTTGGATTCATGTGGAACTGTCTGCCTTTCCTATTTTCTGCACTTGCAAGACCGCAGAGCCTTGCTCAGCAGCGGGCCCCCCAAACTCCCCCACCTGTAAAAACCTCGTGGCATCAGGAGCCCCCCAGTCCCCACGGCATTGCCAAACTCCTCGTGAAACCCAGTGGAAAACTGGAATGTTTGTGCAGGTCTTCAGAGCATCCGTTTCCTTTCAAGTCCTGTACAACCCGAGTTGTTACTGAATTAAACATCGAAACAAACAACAATCAATGGCCTAATAATATTATGCTCTGAAATGTGTCCTTTAGTAACGACTGTGACGCTCTTTGAGGGGGGAACGCGTCTGCACGTGCACTCAATGGTGATCTGTGTTAATTCCTTCACAGCTGCTAGTTTTGAAAAATGGTTCTGGGTGTTCCTTACTGATGCAGCGTCCTGTTTTCTGTGGATCAGAAACTTCTCCTAGGAAGTTGGCTGAGATCTGCCCCTTTTCTCTTGATCTCGCTGGGAAAGGCTGCTTCAGATCCACTCGGCGTCTCTTACCTTGCTGTTGCCTGGAAGGTTGACTCAGAAACAGGACAGTAAGACCTGACCCAGTCCTAGTGACCCTTGCCACCAACTACCTTGGTAGCAGGCAGATGAAGCAGCAAGCATGGAAACAGGGATATGCTGAGTGCCTGAGCACAGTCACATTCCACAGCTTTCTGAAGAAAGTTAGAGACATGGACACTGTCTCCTGGGATCTCATGTTTCTAAAGAAGACACCAAAGAGAGCAGATGTAAAAGAGATGCAAGTTCTAAGGACTTGCGGATTAACCAGTTACCTTTAAAATGAGGCCGTAAGCGTGCTTATCCAGGGGAAGCCGTAAGTAAGATCAATGCCCAGAGCATTGAAGTGTCTCTCCTTAAATAGACAGAATTCTCTTTAACCATCACCACCTTCAGGGGAGGAAGAACCAGGAAGGAGTGCATTTTGGCTGTTGGGGTTAGGATTATCAGACCCTACAAAAGTTAATCATTTCTGCAAGCCCTCGTGACTTACTTGGTCTACTCCCTGTTTGCATGCCAAGGCCTTCCTCTCCTTTCCCTCAGACTCGAGATTCAGACTGATGATATGTTTCCTAAGACTATTGACATGATTTTAGTTGATTTGGGGGAAAATATATATTTAAAATATTGAAATATATACAAATGGGCCCGATAGCATAATGAACACCTGTGATTTCGGTGGACTATTTTTTTTTTTTTTTTTTTGGTACGGGGGATTGAACTCAGGGGCACTCAACCACTGAGCCACATTCCCAGCCCTATTTTGTGTTTTATGTAGAGACAGGATCTCACTGAGTTGCTTAGTGCCGCACTGTTGCTGAGGCTGGCTCTGAACTCGTGATTCTCCTGTCTCAGCCTCCCTAAGTGCTGGGATTACAGGTGTGTGCCATTGTGCCCAGCTGGACTTTTTGTTTTAGATGTTGATGGACCTTTATTTTATTCATTTATTTATATGTGGTGCTGAGGATCGAATCCAGTGTCTCACACATGCTAGGCAAGCGTTCTACCACTGAGCCACAACTCCAGCCCCTTTGGTGAACTTTTTTTTTTAATATTTTTTTTAGTTGTAGACGGACACAATATCTTTATTTATTTTTATGTGGTGCTGAGGATCGAACCCAGTGCCTCACACATGCGAGGCAAGCGCTCTACCACTGAGCCACAACCCCAGCCCTTTGGTGAACTTTTAATGACATTTTTTTCCTAATTGTTGATGTCTTAGAGTGCAGTGTTGTCATTCTTCTTGTTTGAAGAAGCAAAAGATGAAAAAGCGAGTAGGTTGTTTGGGGCATAGAAAATGATGTTGCAAGTGAGAGAAAGCAGGTAGAATTTACAACTTCCATGGACTCCCATCTCCTCTATGAGGACCTGCAAATTTGTATAGGCAAAACCAGTGTTTACAAAGGGGATTGTAGCCTGAGGCAGGTGAGGTGCACACCTGGTCATCTGAAACAAAATTACAAGATAAGGTGCAGCTGTGCTCTTAATGACCCGTGTGATCCTAGAAAAATGGGGCAGTCAGGAAAGAGAACGGACAAATTATTTCAAGCAGAATTTTTTAAAAAGTGGACCAGAAAATTAAAGAACAGTTGCCTCAAACAAATCATTTATAAATTTTTAGGACACTGTGTGGCCATCACCAGGAGCTAGCACCGGCTGCCTGAGAATAATCTATATGCAACTGACAACGCTTGTTTCCTTGCAAGGAGGCACTTGACTCATGGATTGGCAGAACGCTGTGGACATCATTTATTTTTACTTTAGTAAAGCAGTTAACAGTCTCCCCATACTTTATCACATTGAATATGTTGACCTATAAGCCAGACGATCATTCTCTTAGCTAGAACCACCTCCCAAAGGTTGATTGGAGAGATGGTAGGAAGGCTCTGTCCAGGATCCTGCCTCATCAAACCCATTTTTTTTTCAATGACTCAGCCAAAGACTTGGAAGGCATGTTAGTCAGAATTGTAAATGGCAAAATAAGACCAGAAATGAAAGAATTGTGATTTGACATCTGGAGAGGAAAGGTTTATTATGTGAGCAGTTACTTAGTCTTAGATACACACTTGTGTATTAAAGAGACACTGTCATGGAAATGTGCATGCATGTATATGTAGGTCTGTGTTTTATTCACTTTCTATTTGACTTGGAGGAACTTTGTGGTGATAAGATGGTCTCTCTTTGCTGTAGAGAAAGACACAGTGCTGCTGCCAATAAGAGCTATAATTTATTGAGCATCTATTATGTGCCAAACAATGGAGCAGGTGTGTAGAGAAGAGTTACAGCAGGTCTGAGACTACTATCCTTAGGAAGACCTGCATGCCATGTTGGTCTTTGGCTGGTGACTGGGAACTTGGGTTTGGGGAGGCTTCCCACCATCCCCAGATCAGACAGAATTAGCTCACTGTGCCTAAAGTGTCAATACGAATAAAGTGGTTTATACTGAACACCTATTTTCCTTCCAAGAGACCAGAATCTTGTTACATGCTAAGCAGAGGGTGCCTGTGGGACCAGACCCCAACAAAAATCCTGGGCACTGAGACTCTAATGAGCTTTCCTGGTGGACAACATTTCACATATGTTGTCACAACTCGTTGCTGGGGAAATGAAGTGCTGTCTGTGTCCTCCACTGGGAGGGGACTCTTGGAAGCCTGTGTCTGGTTACCTCTGGACTTTTCCCATGTGCCTTTTCCCTTTGCTGATTTTGCTTTTTAAATCTTGCCACAATAAATCTTACCTGTGAGTATAATTATATGCTGAGTCTAGTGTGGCCTCCAAGTGAATCATTGAGGCTGGGTGGTCTTGGGGACCCCTGGTCCACAGGCATTTGGAGACTCATTAGATCCTATATGTCTTATGGCCATTTTACACTTGTGATTCATAACTCCCAGATCCAGAACTTGAACCCAGGTCTAACTCCAAAGGCCCCCATCCATGGAGTCACATAACAGCTTGCTGCTTTTTTGCATGTGCTGCTCACATAGGTCTGGACACCTGAATGGAGAGTCTTGCTGTCCTCAGATTTCCAGAGTCCCCAGTCTCATCTCAGCATCTTCTGGAATGAGAAAAAAACACTGAGTAGACCCATCAAGAGCAGCAGGGCGGGGAGTGGTCCTTATTTTTTCAGGGCCCATGGAATGTATGCCCATTCGTTTCATCCCAGTGAGTCCTCTCTGCCTCTCTCTCTAGTTATTGGCCCCCTGTAAGACTGAGTGGTTGTATTTTCTGGCAGAGATGGTGTGGACAGCAGGCTAACCCAGGCCTTGTGTGAGCTGTGGCCTTGTCCCGCCTGTTGGTTGCCAGTCACCCCTTCCTTGTCCTGTCACGTATAAAAGAGGATGTGTTCTATGCCAAACCCATAGGACATACAACAGCATGAGTGCACTCTAGTGTAAATTTGGGGCTTTGGGTGGAAATGCTACAACAGTGTAGGTTCATCATGGTAACAAGTGGGCCACTCTGGGGGGCTGTGCAGGTGGGGAAAGGGGAGCAAGGGACATACAGGAATCTGTATATTTCCTGCTCAATTTTGCTGTGAACCTGAAGCTATTCTAAAAAATTAACATCTGCTTTTTTTTTTTATAAAGGACATGCTTTAGCTCTTCAAGTGTGGTTTAGGGTATAGATTAGGGCAGCCAGAAATGGCTGCTCTTTTAAAAGGGTAGCTCATTTCTAATGTCCCCCCACTGCGCTCTCCATTAAATGCATCAAAATGTCTTTGAGAGAGAAGAGAATTTCCCATCTCTTTTGCCAACTGGCGTATAATGGGCACATCTTCTCCCCCAGCCTAAGAAAGTACAGAATACCCAGCTCTGTTTTTAAACTGTATCCTTGACCTAAAAAGCCCTGAGGCTGAGCAAGCCAGAGGTTTATTATAAAATTACCCTTTAGTGGGCCTCCTGTTTCTAGTGGCCCCACTTTCCTACTAGAGCTGCATCAGGACCCTGGGAGGGGATGGAGGAGGTCAGGAAGGAAGAAAGACCCCCCATGCAGCCCTGGGGAGGGTGCAGGAATGAGAAGGGGGGGCCTCAAAGGATCTGCTTCAGCACCCCAAAACTCACACACATTTTGAACTTCCTATGGCACCAGAAGTTACCATATACGTTAACAAACGTCATTTCTACTTCCTGTGTCTAAGCCTGTCCCCCATCAACTCTTGCCCACCACACACACATACACACACACACAGACTCTTAGTATTCCTTTGACATCTCACACATTTTAACCCACCCACCCAGGGGAGAGGGATCTATTGCATTCTATAGCCCCCACCACATCAAAACTACCCACCTCTAGAAGACTGAGGTGAGGGAACAGCCAGATAAAGGAAAGGCAAGAAGAAAACTGTGTTAAAACAGTTCTGGGACCCCACAGGCCTGGGCTTGAACTGGGCTGTGCTGATTTTTCAGCTCTGCAATTCCAAGCATGTTACTTAACCTTGCTGAACCTTGGTTTTCTCATCAGTACAAAGGAGGCAAATAACAGCTTCTACCTTGGAGAGTGGGAGATAATTCTGCTAAGAGCACATGGCCCCTAGTGACCCCTACTTGGCTGGCTGCAGGTGTCGATGTTAGGAATAAGCTCACCTTCTCAGGGCCACGCTCCTTTTCATATCACTGTTTCCCCACTGGCCCTGTCTGCACCCTGATCTGTTACCTCTCCTCATTCCAAGAAGTCTTCTGCCACCTCTTCCTGAGAGACCACCAATGCCAGACACACCTTTGTCCCAATATCTCTTTGAAGCATTGCCTTCTTATATGCAAAGAGAGATACTTCTCCTGTTAGAATAAGTGCTCTGCTTCTGAGTGCGCACTTTCCGGAGAGTTCTCCCTGCCTCTCATACCTGAGCTCACTCTGAAATAGGCACCGCTATGCCTTGAGGGAAATGGTCAAGGTCCCTTTAGTGTTTGTCCCTTGTGAGAGCCTACAACTGCAGGTGTCTGTGATTTAGAGAAGAATCAGGCCCAAAGCATTTGTTCGTCTGTCTGTTTTGTTGTTGATAGTGGGTTTTTTTGTTTTCTTTTCTTTTGCTTAGTTACTACTATTGCTATATATAGCATTTATTTTTAATGATAAGGATTAGAGCTTGTCAGTAAGAAGGATGCCCAAGAGTGGGCAGGTGAATTTCTCAAGATCACTGATCCTAGACAGGGATCATGTCTGGACTGAGAGGACAGCCTCCAGAGAGCATGCAAATCCCAGGCTGAGCAGTGCACTGTCACTTTACAGCTAAATGACCTTCGGGGAGTCACTTGAGCTCCTACACCTCATCTGTAAAAAGGTATAATAGGTTCATTTAGGGGAACATGAGAACACGCATATAAAGTTCTTAGCCCCATGCCTGGCAGGCAGTGAGCAGTCAGTACGTGCTAAGCTGTCATTATGATGCATTCTAAAATTCAATCGGAATCTGTGCTTAAAGCGGCTGTTTGAGAACATACCAGAGAGCCTGGTGTCAGTCAGCATGCCTCCTGGAACTCACGCACTGCGTTCAGTCCAGAAGCAAGTGTAACAGTGGACCCTTAACAGAGGCAGGTCTACCTCCCTTTGCCACTTGGGTGGCCCTTTCCATGGAGCTGTGCTTGGCCACAAAGGCTTCCATTGCCTACTCCAGGGTCATCTAGAAGCCCACAGGTGTGTGTACATAAATCTTTATGATTATCAAATTTATCTAGAAAGTTACACACGTCCCTGTGGGGCCCAGCCTTCACAAGTCAAGCCATTGCAGCCTCTTTGGGATCTTGTCCGAGACAATGGCCAGCACCGTGCACTCAGGCATCTGATGTGGGTGACAGCGCCCTCTGTGTGAGCCTGGGAGAGCGATATTGCACGTCATTGCCAGAGGTTGCCAGCTGCCTTCTCCGGAAGCTCCGTGAGGGAAACACAGCTGGACACACCTGTTCTGGAGAAAAACATTTTTACTCTCCAGGAGTGAAGAAATGTCAGGATAACCGAGCAGTGGAGGCACACCCAAGCCAATGGCGATCACACTCAAAACAACAGCTAGTCCTTCCTGAGCTGTTTTAAACACCAGAGCTGCTTTTCTCATTCCATTCCCACGGGCGCCCTTTGCAGGAGGTACGGTTAATATTTGCATTGTCCAGATGAGAAGTGTGATGCTCAGAGAGGTTCAGTAACTTGCCCAAGGACACAGAATGAGAAAACGACAGAGGAGAGATTTGATTCAAGGTGTGTCTGACTCTGGAGATGGGGCTCCTGCCCAAATAATGCCCAGCAGCCGCGTGCAGAGCTGGGATTTTTACACTTCATTTTCTTAGAGTAACCCTTTGACACAAAAAGAAAATCTGTCACAGCACCCTAACACAGAAGTCAAATCAGAGTGGAGCTGCTGTGGCTAAAGGGGGCTAGGGTCCCAGAGCCCTTCTAACATCCTCCTATTCTTCCCCTTGGGTTCATGGAGAATCTCTAGGAACCTTGGGCTCTGCAGGACACAGACCAGAAGCCTCAGGAGTGTGGACTACAGAGCTTCAGTGTTCCCTTTGTGAAAGGAAAGCCCAATAGGGACTTGCCAGAGCTCTCGGAAGATGGATGAGCTGGCGCATGCAGAGCCTTTAGTCTCCCCAGCTGTGGTGATTATTGACCTTACTGATATGCTTCCTGGCAAATTAAGTGTTAATCCAGAGCAGGCTGTAGTGGTTGGTAGCCTCAAAAAATGTGTGTGTGTGTGTATGTGTATCCATCCATGTCCTAATCCTTAGACATTACTTTATATGGCAAAAGATGTGATGAAGTTTAAGACCATGAGAAGAGTTTATCTCAAAGTGATGCAGCCACAAGCCAAACAACACCTGCAGCCACCAGAAGCTGGGAGAGGTGAGGCACAATTCTCCCCAGAGCCCCAGAGAGAGTGTGACTTTGCCAGTCCCTTGATTTCAGACTTGTGGTCTCCAGGAATGTAGGAGGATAAATCCATGTTAAGTTGCCCAATACTTTGTTTTAGCAATGAGTAGTCTGATGCAGGGTCCTAGCCCCAGTGTGGCCCCAGCCCCAGCCCTCATGCCATGTGTGGGACTTGCTACACACAAAGAGGAAGATATAGGGTGGGAGCTGAAATCCTTGAAGTAATGTATCAAAGGCACCCGCCTCGCTCCTGCTCTCCAGCAAGTCTCCAGCAGGAGTCCTCTCTGCTTTTGGAGACTCTGCAAGGGGCAGAAAGCTCGGTCACTGCTCAGGTTTCCACTTTCCTCCCAAACCTCAGCGCCAGCGATCACAACGGCGAGTCAGTTATTTGTAACACCCAGATTGTCATTTCTGATGACGGGTCCACATTTATCTGTTGAGTCTAATGATCGTGCAGACAGGAGCCTTATTCGTGCTGTCACGTCCCCCTTTATCACCATCCACATCCAGGCCTGTGGGGGCCTCTTCAGATGAACAGAAATGCCTCCTAGAAGCTGTTCTTGCCACGTGTCCTCTCCCCTCGCTTTGCTTCAATATCAGTCTTTACCAGGGAAGGAAAGCTGGGCTGAGCTGCCTTAGGTCTGTACAGCCACAAAGCAACCTGGAGGCTTGCAAGGGCCCAGGTCCAGCATGGTCCTGCCATGTTCCTCAGCTGCAAAGATGTCCCTCCCAGGCCGACTGCATAGGCACCCAGCCATAGAGACTTCTCCACGACAGCCATCTGGCACTGATTTTTTAGCTACACCTCCCGAGAATTTGCCAGAGGCACAATGTAAGGAAGCAATAACTGTTTTTTTGGCCACCACACCTGCTGAGAGGGTACCACGTGCTCCTTCTGCACCCACCAGTATAATTTGGAGAGAGCTTTGCCAAAAGGAATCCCTAGTCTAGTTAAAATAATATGTTAGCTTATGAGTAGGAGAAAAAGAAGACACTGTGGTCGGGAAGAAGAAGAAACCAGCATTTAGAATCAGAGGAACCAAATTTAGGGCCCAGCTTTGCTGGCTTTCCAATTGTATGACTTGGGCACATGACTAACCTCTGGCCTTCATCTCTTGTTTAAGGCGGGGGAGGTCAACAGTGGCCTACCAGGTTGCTTCAAGGATTAAGCAATCGGTGTGGATAGCCACAGAGCGCTATGCCCCTGCCCGGGCACACAATATGGGAGGCCCGAGGATGGAATGAAACGCTTTGTCCTTCCTTGGCTCTGCGTTTTGAGTCCTGGGGTCAGGGCTATGCAGCCCAACAGAGACACTGTTTCACTAAAGGGCCACTGTTGGGGGCCTGCTGCCTTCTGGCCGTTTATTGAGGCCACAGATCAACAGAGACCTCCAGCAGGACTCTTATCACACACTGTCCCATCTCCACTTGTCTCATATTGAATTTCAAAAGATGATGGCTGGCTTCTCTTTTCTTTAAAGGAGAGTGCTATGGCTGCCGTCTCTTTCTAAAGGGACTAAATGCACACATCACAAGGAAAAGAAGAATGCTCGTGCCATCCCAAAGGATTGAGAGCTTGCAGATGCTGAGGCTTGATCTGACCTTCACTGACTTGTGTGCGGGGAGAGTTGCAGAGGGGCTGCCGGCTGGTCCTTGCAAGGGGTAGCAGGCACAAGGAGGAAGGGAGAAGGTTTCTATGCAAAAGCTCATGAAATGAGTCTCTGGGGTTCCTGTCTTCTCGGAGCAGGATGCTAGAGTGGCTGAGATTGGGCTGGGCTCTGCCCCATGGCTCAAAAGTAAAAGTGGTTCTTTGGCATGGGAGCCTACTGAGCTCCAGGAGGAGAGCTGGGAAGGATGAGGACAGCGTGCTGCTTCCCTACCCGCAGGGAGGACACACATTCACAAGTGTGGAAGGGGAATCACAGGCAGTGTGAATTGTGAATTAATCAGTATTATCCTTCCAAGGTATTCTCACCACAGCTGGTTCTCACCATGTTTAACTGCAGCGATGTTTTTGTACACCTGCAAACGGCACAGACGAGCTTCATCCAAGTCCTTTCGTCCTGGACTCAGAACACCACATTAGGTGGTCCTTGATGGATCTTAAGGAGATGGGAAGGACTAGGGATGGGCCTCACATTTTTTTTTTAATATTTTTTGTTGTTGATGGATTTTTATTTTGTTCATTCATTTATTGTTTATATGTGGTGCTGAGGCTCGAACCCAGTGCCTCACGCATGCTAGGCAAGCACTCTACCACTGAGCTACAGCCCCAGCCCGGGCCTCACATTTTGATGACCATAAAAATCACCCAGGAGTTTGTTATGCCGATTCCTGGACTCTAATCGAGTGGGCTGGGTGGTGCGCTCGAATTCACATTTTTAACCAGCTACCTAGGAGTTTTGGATGTGGCCTTCTATGGGCTATCCTTTGAGACACATCCATCCACACCAAACCCTCTGAAACCTTGATGTGCACATGATCCCCCGGAAACCTTGTTAAAATGCAGATTCTGATTCAGAGATCTGGGGTGGGACCCAAATTTTCACATTTTTAGACATGCTTCCAATTGACGCCAGTGCCACCAGGCCCCACCCTATGCTTTGTTTTTTTTTTTTTTTTTTTTTTTTTTAATTTTTTGGGGTACTGGGGATTGAACTCAGGGGCACTCGACCACTAAGCCCCATCCCCAGCCCTATTTTGTGTTTTTGTAGAGACAGGGTCTCACTGAGTTGCTTAGCACCTCGCCATTGCTGAGGCTGGCTTTGAACTCGCGATTCTCCTGTCTCAGCCTCCCTGAGTGCTGGGATTACAAGCGTGAGCCACCGCGCCTGGCTCCACCCTATGCTTTGAGCAGCAAGAAACTGCTCCCTCCAGCTCCTCTTGCAATCAGGATGGACTAGCTCTAGCAGGGGCTTTGTTGTAGATGGATGAGTCAAACCATAAAATGTCTACTGGCCTAATATCTTAGATTATATTCTGTTCTTTCATTTGTAATTAACATAACTATTTATCTTAATTGCCAGTCAGGTAGGTCATTTTTATACAGCAAGCACTTTAAAGAAATAAATGTCTGGGTCCAATTTGGTACTTTTTCACTAACACTTAACACACAACATTTTCTGTCCCTCAACTTTAATGCACGTTTGCTGGAACAGCCAGATTCTGATTAGTGTTAATGCACAGCGAAGGGAATTGAAGCCAGCTTGGCAACAAAGACCCCTCTGAATGAATGGCTTGTGTAGTTGGCAGCTCTGTATTTTTTTAAAGCAAGAATTTCTTCTAGAACTGTTTCCTTCCAATCAAAATGAAGAGTTGAATCCATCAGTTAACATTCCATAGCAACTAGAAGGCGTTTGCTGCTTCTTCCAGCCATTATTTCTCAAGACATAGCCAGGCATACCCCCATTAGCTGCAGCATGAGAGGGAACACTAGAAGGAACTTGACTTCTCCATTGGGAGTGGATGGCCAGGGGAGGAGGGAGTGGAGTCCCGCAAACAGAACAGTTGATACACAAGGTATGGACCATGCATGGGCAGATGCCAGTGAACAAAGGGAGACAGGTTTCAGGGCTACATGGCCTGTGTGTCCTAACAGTGGCTTATCTTAGAATTACAAGCAGATAGTCATCAAGGGGGAATTTCATGGTCATAAAGAGGAGCCAGCCTCCCAGTTAAAATTTGGCCCAGGGCCTTGAATGGACAGAGCCCTGGGTTGGAGAGCAGCCTTTTCTGATCTGAAGAGGGCCACCTTTACTCCCCACTGAGCTGTGACCAACAAGAACCCACCTAGTCCTTATCTTTGCATGACAGCCCTGCCCCTTACCAGGGCCTGACCTGTCTACTCCCTGCTCCTCACTAGGGCCTATGATCAGTTTCTAGCAACCTGTGTCTCCTTGCTTATCCAACCCAGATATCAGGCCAGGCTGCCTTAACGCAGGCTCCTGTACACCTCCAGCCCATGGCCAGCCCTGGACTTCCTCCCTGCTGGAGAAAACCACAGCTGCCTGCTGACTGGACCCTCAACAGATTACTGTCTCTCCTTTACCAGGGCATTCCTGCAGCTCACTGGGCCTATCATTCAGCAACTGTCGAGCAGGGTAGAAGAGCTAGGGTTCCCCAGGGAGCCCAGGCAGCTGCCTCTGCTGCAGGCAATAGCCAGGTATACTGCGTGTGTGTGCGTGCGTGTGTGTGTGTGTGTGTGCGTGCGCGCGCAACCTATAGCTGTGCTCTGGTTTGCATGTATTATCTCATTTGATCTTGAGATAGAGCAAATATCATTAGCCCCACTTCATAGATGAGGAAACTGAATCCTAGTGAAAATAAGCAGGTCCCTTTATCAAACACTAAGTTCGAGACTCAAAGAATAAAATATAATCCAGAACTTCATGGATCTCACAGTCTTCTGTGCTCAAGGCTACTAGGTAATAATAATGTCATTCTTTCAAAAATATTTATGGAGTTCCCATTATGTGTCAGACACTAAATATGGGAGGGAGAAGACAGACTTGCTAACTAGTGTTTACTGAGCCTTTGCTCTGTGTGGACCACCATATGAACCATCATACAGGTATGATCTTCATCCCCGGCCCAAGAGCTGAGGTCGACATCCTCACTTGACAAGTGAGGAAACTGAGGCTCAGATGGGTTGAGGATTTCCGAGAGCACCCACGTGGCTGGAGAGTTGTAGAGCAGGGCCAACCCTCAGGCCATCTCGCTCCGGCCATGAGTGCCTCACTGTAGAGCGACACTGTCTCCAAGTCTATATGTTCTGACTCCAAGTCCAGTGCTCTGTCTGTTGCTCCGTGTTGCCCTACATTGCTCTACCAACATTACCCAATCAGATCTGCAGGACTGCCCTCCCCTAGTTGGTTCCCTAAGGCAGCCCTGCCCGCACTCCATCTCTCTCTGTGCCCTTGTACCTACTCACACCCTGTGCAGTGTGTCTTCTCTGTGGGACTGAGGTCCCACTCCTGCCCACTGTGGCTCACCACGCCTCCTCCAGGGGTCCTGACTTCACCTTTGGAAGCAGCTCATCTGCGCATCCTATTTACCATGAAATATGGCCATGTGTAAGACCTTTGGTTACTCTTCCAACTCCCCCCAACCCCGAGCCCTCCCTCCCCACTTTTCCTCTCAGGTAAGAATCTCACCTTCATTTACCTATGAGAAGATCAAGGCCTCTGGGCATCCTGTTCTAGTGGTTCTCTTCTCTTCCAGACCTAACCCATGAGCTGTATCTGACACCCTGTCCCCTGCACCTCCTCCTCATCTTCCCGGGTACCCAGGAGTCCACTGCCCCTCCTAGGTCTTTTTCTCTTGCCTCCACACATGCACAGGCCTCAGAGCTTGGTGACACCTTCACTTAACCCCTTGTACCCTGGCCATGTTCTGGGTCTCTCTGAGCTCTTTCTGTCCTTAGTGAGCCACCTGCACAGCCTTCCCAAGCACTCCCCTGTTCCTTCAGGATAGGTCCCCACTCAAGGTGAACATCCTCCCTGAAGGTCGTCAGTGGCTTCCAAATTGTCCAATCCATTTGGTTTTTCAGTACTCAGCCTCTAGGACTCCTCAAAAGTATCCAGCACTGCTGTTCCCCCTCTCATTTTGACTCTTGATTTCCTGACTTCTGGGCTTTCTTGACTCTTCTGTCTTGGAAGTCATTTACTTGCAAAGAACAGAAACCTACTCATGTTGGCTCAGAAGGACTAGGGCAATCTCATGGAATCCAGTTTTCATAATTCTACACTAATGTTTTAGTTCTGTCCTTTGGCCTATCCTCCATGCACACAAGCCCCAGATAATCCTCTCCAAGACAGCACTTGGATATGATGATGCATCCTGGTCAGAGTCCTTCAATGGCTCCCTGTTTCCTACCAATAAAATCTAAAGCTTCACTTTCTGTGCCACATTGCCACAGTCTTAGCTGCATGTACTTTTCTTATTTGCCTTCCATGATTTTCCACTATTATCCAACACACATCTCGGTGTTGTCCAGCTGGCCTACCCCATTCCCTACACATATTTTTCTGTTCTCTGATCCGCTTCTTAGCTCACACCATGTCTTTTGTAAATGCCTATTCATACATCTTCTATTAAAATCCTACATCTCTCAAGTTCTAGATCTAATGCACCTTCTATTATAAAGACTATCCCAGCAAAATTGACCTCTCTCTCCTCTGAATGCTTGGGATTGGAACCACTGCTTATTTGCTGCACAAGACTGAGACTCTGAGTAGAGAGTTACATCATGTGTGCACATATCTGTCGTAGCACCTAGCAATGTGCCCAACCTAGAAATAGGATCCTACTAGGGTGACACGAAGTCATGGTGGACTTAGCTTTTACTTTTAAATGAATCCATGGGCTACTTGCCACACCATCCTGGCCCCTAAATTGGTCCAGTTCTTCAACTAAAAGGAAAATGAAGACCAGCAGCTTTTTATATGGCAGCTTAGGAGGGAAAGAAAATTTGAGAGTAATGTTTTGCAACCTAGCCGTCAGTGATTTGCCTTCATCCACAGCAAGTAGTTTGGTTTGCTGGTCTCACAGCAGCTACCTCTGAGTGCTTGCAGCCTAGCCCTGCTGCCTGGAACACAGCCTCGGATTTTCAGAACACAGTGAGTCAGATGTTTGCTCTGTGTTCATTGTTTACCTCTTCCTGGGACTTCTGGAGGGGTGTCGAGGGACCTTGAGATGTGCTGAAGGACACAGGGAGTGGCTAAAGCCAGGGAAGTGCTACCTCCCATCAGCAGACCATGGGAAGGGACTCTCCAAATGGACAGACCAGATGAGTCACTGTCATCTGGAGACAATCCCTCATCCTTCCAGACACTTCTTTTCCTTATGATACTCGACTCCTACTTGAAGACTGTCAACCATAGGCTCCCAGCTCCTGGCTCTGGGGCAGACATCTGACCCAAATAGGGCCAATCAGAGCTCTTCACTGAAGCTTGTCTAATTGGAACTGAGGCAAGGAAGCATCTTCCACCCAGCTGGAGCTAACACTGAGATACAAGCCTTGTGTAGAAGGATGGAGTGAGAGAGTGAGGCCAAAAGATAGAAGAGGAAGAGGGAAGGAAAATGAAGTCCTGACCACTTCCTGGCTGAGAACTCCCATTCCAGTCACCCCCAAGGCCTAGATGCCTCCTTGCTCTTCCTGCAGTATGGACACCCAAGCCAAGAAATCCCTCAACCAGTTCAGGTTGTGTGTGTGTCACTGGCAACTCAAGAACCTGATTAACACAGCCTCCACCTGTTCCCTGAATCCCTCCTTTGACAGTTGATGACACTCTGGCTTCCCTGGCTGTCTCTTCCTGGAAACGTGCTCTAAGGGAGGGAGTCTTCACCATCGTCATCGTCAACAGTAACATCAATATCAACAGGCATAACTGAGCACCTGCTTTCCTGCCACCGTCCCCACTACCATGGTGATAGTGCTGCCTCTGATGGTCTTTGCCTTCTGGATGCTTCCACGCTCATCAAAATATAAGAAATTCCAAGGGCACAGAGCACATGCTGAGCTCAGATCTTTTTTAGAACAAGACATAAATCAATCAGTCTGCATGGAGTTTTTACAGAACACAGACACTTATCACTACAGATTATTCTGACCTTTTGATACCAAACATCCCTTTCTTGAAAAACCATTTGCCCCTCAGGACAAAAGGTTTTTCTCTATCATTTTAAAGTTTCTTTCTTCAACAGAGCACCCTGTGGGGTATTCTCTGCCCTGGCCAGCTCCTAAATCAAGATTAAATCTGGTTGCTGTGTGCTTCTGAGATGCCCTTTCAACTTTATCCAACTTCCTTCCCTGTGGGGTCCCCCACAGTTCTCATTCCACTCAGCACCCTCCCATTACCAGATCCCTACTCCTTTGAAGTGGATACCTAACCTCTGGATAGATCTTACTCTAGGTTACTATCTGGAATCTCCTGTTTGAATACCTTTCCATATGTTTTGTGGTCCTATTGAATTTCTGTGGCTTTCCAAAAATTAAATATGTAAAAAATGAAAAAAGAACATTACACACATTTCCAAAGAAATAATCAATGTTGAAAGGTGTGCATTCAAAATGGGAAACATTCAGATGCAGCCAGAAAGGAAAAAAGAAAAGAGAAAGAGAAATAGAAAGACATGGGGGTCTGGCATCCCTGTATTTCTTATTGCCCTTCCACCTCAGGTAGAATATCTACCCAGACGCTCAGATATTCTGGGATCCAACTACCAAGCCAACTGGATCCAGGCCTCTGTTGGACAGACATGCCTACTGTGAATTCAGATGGCTGTCCTAGAGAATTTCACTGATTTGTGAATAATCCTTTTTCCTACTTTCCAGGGATAAATTCTTCTCTTCAGGTCTGAGATGATAGGTTATCATTATCTGCTTTATTTTCCAAAAATTTAGTGGCTTAAAAAATGATTCATTATTCCTCACAATGCTGTGGAATTTGGTCAGGGCCCAAAGTAGTTCTTGACATAAGCTGGTGTCACTCACTCTGCTGCCTTCTGGTGTCAGATGGGCTGGGCGGAGCAGAAAGATCCAAGAGGTCTTTGCTCACAAATCTGGTGCTTTGGTGCTTTTCCATGAGTTTAGCCTGGCCTTCCCCAGTGCATGGTGGACTCAAGGTAGTCAGATTCCCTACATGGTGACTGATAAGCCCAGAACTGGCCCAACATCACTTCCTCCATATTCTGCCAATCAAGGCAAGTCACAAAGCCAGCAGGTATGAGAGGAAGAGAAATAGACTCCACATCTCAGTGGGTAGAGTAACATGTGCATACAGAGAAGAAAGGAAAGGATGATGGCCACTTTTAGAGACCACCTGCCACATCCCTTTTACCACTTAACTCAGTTGAAGGGTTCCTTCTCCTGCTTATTTCTTGGCCTGAGAAATGGCCATCTGGTCCTCAAAGAGGCCATCTACAGAACTCCATTGTCATCCTGAGCAACTCTTCTCCATCTCTTTTTTTCCAAAGGTGGTCTCTTGCCTCACACTCTCCATCCTAAGCCCCAGCATCTCCCTTAGTCAGCCAGCCCTCCCTCTTCCCAAAACACTTGTTTCAGGAAACAGCTTATTTTCAAGTACTGACCCCAAATTAATTTTTACTAATCGTATTCTAACTTTTGTTGTTGTTATGATAAGGATCATTTAAAACTTATAAGGTTGACAATCCTTTAGACCAGAGTTGGCAATACAGAGCCAACTTTGTCATACAGAGCCAGTTGGTAAATATTTTGAGCTTTTAGGCCAGACAGTTTCTGTTCAACTCTGTTGTTTAGCAAAAGCAGCTGCAGATGATTCATCAATGAGCTGTCCATGTTCCAATAAAACTTTATTTACAAAAAAAGGCAACAGGCCAGAGTCTTCTGATCCCTGGTTTAGATCAAGGGGTAAGTTTGTCTTTCCATTTAGTCTATCTAATCAATAGCTGTATGACTTTCAGAAAGTCACTTTCCTAGGAAACTAACTTTTTGCATCTATAAAATGAGAGTATTGAAGTGATCACAAATAAAATATCCCCTAGTTGTTCTTTTAAAATCTTTAGAGGGAATACCCAAAGTAGTAACCAGATGAAATTGTTTCTCTATGATAACACCTGGGTCCTGCTAATAGGCCATAACTTTGGGTCTTTCCAGGGTCTGCCCATCTGTCTCTAGGGGTCTAGAGCCTTTTCCCATACATGTCTATTTCTGTATGGGTCTATTTCTTTCTGTGTGTGTGTGTCTCTCTCTCTCTGTTTATAAGCTCACTGTCTCTCATTTCCATCCTCCTATATGTTCTGTGTCTCTATCCTGCATTCTTTATGTATATATACATCTATCTCTCTGCCCTGCCTCTCTCCCATGACAGATATATATATTTTCATTGTTTTCCTTTTTTAATGAAATTCTGTGCTCATAATTTCCACAATCAATATCATACCATATATCTTTCAAATCTTTTTAAAAAGTTTTGTATTTATGTAAAATGAGACATCATATGTAAATTTTTTAACATAATAAATGGTAGATAGTAGGTACTCAGTGATTGCATTCTTTTATCTGGCTTCCCCTCATGTGCCTAAGTGATTTTTTTTCACATGGATCAATGATTCTCAACAGAACAAACGCTGACCCTCTGCATCTGTTGGACAGCACGTGGCTTTTCTCTCCCACCCTTACCGAGGACACTAGCTCTGCACATATTCTTTGAATTGCTCTGTTTGTACACATGCTTTGGGAATTGGCAAATTGGAAGGTCAAAGACCAAACAGGAGACCAGTGTTATGGTGCACCTTTTGTTCAGCCACCCAGAGACCTTCTTGTACCTTCCTCATGCTCCTTCCCTCCCGTCCGCTCTACATATACTTACTGAGCCTCTCTTTGCTCTGGATGTTCAGAACCAGAAGTAAACAAAACAAGCTCAGCCCCTTCCCTCTTGAAGCCTATGGTTTCCTGGGCAAAACAGGCAATAAATAAGTGAACAAATAATTATAGGAAACTGGATGCAGGGATTAGAATACCAGAGAAGGGCAAGATCTCTCTGAGGAGTTGCCTTTTAAGATAAGACCTAAGAGACGAGAGGGAATGAGCTAGGCACAGAGAGCCATCCTGCTGGAATGTCAGGGCTGAAAGGAGGCCCTGGGGCTGGGGGAGGCCAGCAGGTGCAGCAGACAGGGCCAGGCTCCCAGCAGCAGGGCAAGTCTGTGTTTCACACCAACACAATGGAACCCACCAGATGGTTCCAGGCAGGAGGATGGCATGATCTGACTTATGGTTTAAAAGATGGCTCTAGTTACAGTGCGGGGAAATAAGACTGGGGGAGGTGGGCAAGTAGAAACAGGGGAAGGAGGCTCCCCAGAGAGTTGGGGAAGAAAGAAGAGAATGAATTTGAAATCTTTTGGGATGTGGAAATAACAAGATGAGCTGATAATGTAAAGATGTGGGGGAGGGACACCTGGCTTTGGACTTGTGGCTTTAGCACCTGGGTTCCCCATTGGGGGAGGGAGAGATGGAGCAATCAATAGTTCCATTTTGGACATGTTCCATCAGAGACGGACGTGGGACGTGCAAGGGAAGATGTCAGGTAGACAGGAGGATATATGAGTCTGAGCTCGGGCTGGGCATTTGGGCTGGAGATATAAATTTAGGGGTTGTCAGTCATGGGAATGGATATTATCAGCTAGTGAGAGGGAAGAGAGAGAAGAGAAGGAGGCCCAGGACCAGGCCTAGGGATCCCAATGTTAAGAGAGTAGAGAGATGGGGAACCTGCAATGGAGGAAAGGAGAGAAAGCCAGAGAGAGGAAAACCAGAAGAGGGTGGCACCCTGAATCCCAGAGAGGAGAGGTATTGTGAGAGAGTGGCGGGGCAGAGGCAGGGGGGGCAGCAGCAGCGGTGCCAGGCATTGCTGAGAGGCCAGAAGCAAGAGGACAGAACGGGCCTCCCTAGCCGTGGCCACGTGAGAGCCAGCAGAGACAGTAGCAAGAGCGGAAGTTGAGGATGGAAGGTGGAATGGGGGTGGGCAATGGGCAGGGTGAAGGCAGTTCTTTTGAAATGTTTGGCTGTAAAGGGGAATAAAGGAATCTCCCCATGGAGGATGAGCCACAAGGGGCCGGATAGGGCGTGAAGTACTGGAGTGTCTGGTAACTCACAAAACAATCGCTGGAGAGCGAGAGGTGGTGCCTCGGGTCTGTTGTGTGTGTTTTTTTGTTTTTTTAATGGTGATAAGAAGATATGGTTGTGTAACTCTTCACAGTTTACCAAGTGTTGTCACACACACTCTCGCACTTAATCCTCACAGCCATCCTGTGAGGTACATAGCAGCCTTGAGTTACATGCAGAAAAAGCCACTGAAGCTCAGGGGAACTGAGTGACAAGCTCAAGGTCAGAGCTAGGAGCTGGCAGCCCACCCAGGCATCTGTTGGCCTGACCCCAGCTAGCCCATCCTTGGCTATTAGAAGCGATAGCTGCCTATCAAGATCATGGGACCTTGTCCCACTTCCTGGCCCACTGGACGCTTCAAAGCCCCTTGGATTTCAGTGCCCAACAATCTCCAGCAGGTGTCAGAGAGAGGACATGTGGGATCCCATGTAGCTCACATCCAGCTCCCCGGCTCCTCAGGGTACAGACTGGTGTCAGAGTGACCGTGGGCAAGTCACCTCACCTCTGTGTCTCAGTCTCCACATCCTGGGATTGCCACCAGCATGAAGCAAGATCATGGTTCTGAAGTGCTGAGCACAGTGCTGGGCGTGTGGGGACCACTCTGCTAAGGCCCCCACGATGACTCTGACCTACTCACGCACTCCCTTGCTCATTCTCACATCCAACGTTTGTGGAACACCTTCTCCTGCAGCCCGTCGCACCAGGTACAGCACAGGTAGGGATGCAGTCACTCTGCATGCTTCCTGGGCTCACGAAGCGTGGGTTTAATGAGGGAAGGAGTGCCAGAACGCAAACCTCTGCCCTCACAGAAAAAGCAAGGTGCAGAACTCTGGATACTCAGCGGAGAGAAGGTCACATCCAGTCAGGGCAGTCGGGACAGGCATGGTGGGAGACCAGGAGGGTGGGAAGATTCCCCCGCAGAGGGGGCGGCTGCAGCTGAGCAAAGACACGGGCACTGCTGGAAAGGGCAGAGCATCTTCGGGGCAGGGCGGGGAAGCAGACCAAGTGTCAGCTCCCTGAAGAAGAGGGAGGGAATGGGCTGGTTTTCCTGGGAGAGTATCATGAAAGGTCTGGGCAGCAGGCCAGCAGGCCAGCCAAGGGCAGCCGGGGGGAGGGGAGATGTAGCAACCCTGGGCACTGCCCCCCGGACTTACATAGTGCTTGTTAAGAACCCCACTCAGGAGCTGTTGGGTGGGCTCCATATCTGAGAGTACCTAGGGGTACTGGTGGGGGAGACGAGGGCCGGAGCATCAGACTGCCCAGGCCACCACGTAGGCCTGGGGACGCTCATGGCACAGGCTCCCTCTGGAACAGATCAAATAATTTGACCTGGCCTAGCAATATCACCCCATGATCCTCCCAGGGGATCCTAGCACCCTCATTTTCTTGCAAGAATAGATGAGACGTAGCCATATTCTCCCTCAGGGCCACTACCATGGGTACAAGGCCTTGTGCATACTCCAGGTACCCCAGATTCAAGGCAAAAAGATGCCTCCACAATGTGGGGAGGCCATGGTCCCTCCCTCCTATTTGGGATGGCTCCAGGGGTGGCAAACACAGGGGTGTCGATGCTGGACTTCATGTGGAGTCTCCCCAGCCATAGCCAAGGGGCATGACACCCATCTTATAAGGTTGCAGATAGAGTCATGGACCCCCAGATCTAGTCCAGTGGCTTTTACACCTCAGCCCTGGAATCCTTTGCCCAACGTGGAATTGTAGAATGTGATGCATAAATTAATAAGATGCATCCCCGTAGAATGCTCTGACTGAAGCTGAGAAGACCAGAGACACACCCCACAGCTGCACTCGTCCGTCCATTCTGTGACCCTCTCAGTAGCCCTACTGTCTTATTTTAAGGAGGAGAACCCCAGCTCTTAGAGAGGGGAGCTGACCAGATCAAGGTCTCCAGCCTAACCTCTGGCAGAGTGCTAGGACCTTTCAAGAAGCAAAGGTGATCAAAGAGGAAAAAAAAACTGTAAAGTGCTGTAGAAATGTAGGATTATCATCACCTCCACCATTTGCATGAAGTCCTCAGGCCATTTATCATAGTCACTTCTTTGGGGGAAGCTGCCAGGGAAAACAGGCCCAGGATTAAGAATGTTGGCGTCATAGATGATGTGGAATGAACATGGGATTTGGACCCTGGAGACAGGATTAGAGGCCCAGCTCTGCCGCTTGTAGTCCGTGCATCCTTGGATGGCATTTGGCCTCAGTTGCCTTTTCTAGGAAACTTTCTTTCTCTGAGATTGTGTGGTGCTCAAGCAGGACAAGCATGAATGCCTTTAAGAAGGTCCAAGGGCTCTGAGTACAGTCATCTTCCAAGGTGCAGCAGTGATGGAGGAGCAGAGGCCCCGAGGCCTTCAGGACCAGTGTTCAGCACCCGTGAGGCGCTTCCTGTCCCCGAGGACTGGAGCCAGCTGCTGACGGTGCTGGAACCCAAGTATCTGTCTCCCCTGCCTAGACAGTCTCCAAAGGTGATGCATGCCCTTGATGTGCAGCCCTCAGACGCACTTTGTCAAGGTGCCTAAGGTGTGACCTTCCATCACCAGGAGCTGACTCAGCCCCCCATGAGCCCCGTCTCTCCTTTCACACACTGTGGGTGCCAGAAGGCACCCGGCCAGCTGCTCAGCATACCCCAAACTTCGCCAGCTTCTGCATCTTGGTGACAAAAGAGAGGGCCAGTCTGGATCTGTTTCAGGAACGAGGGAAGTGATTTCTCCCAAAGATATGGGAGAGTTCGGTCTGCCCTCCCCAGGGGTCCTCTGCCAGCATCTGGACCTATCTCAGAATGCACTGGTGCTTCCAGCAGGTGGGAGGTCTTCCAACAGTCATGGCCATGCTACCTGGGGGGTGACCTTGGGCTCACTGCTCTCCTGCTGGGCCGTTGTTTTCTCCAAATGTCAAGGCCATGGGAAATAAATCGACCATGGACATGTAAACCCTTCGACCCCAGACATAGGCTCGAGGCTTCACTCATTCACTCCACAAATATTTACTGAGCACCTATTGTGTGCCAGGTGTTCAGGAACAAAATGGACAGAGTTTGGACAGAGTTCTGTCTTCATGGAAGCTGACGATCCAGCAGACAGCCGGAGGAGACACACAAGCAGATGGAGAACAGGTGGCAGAAACTGTGGGGAGGAGATCAGGGCAAGGGAGAAGGAGCCCAGGGCAGTGGTGGTTGTGGACTTTGGAACTGTGATCAGGAAAGGCCTCGCTGAGAAGGAGCAGTTGAGCGAGGACCTGGATGTGGTGACAGGGAGCCAGCTGTGTGGATATCTGGAGGAACAGCATCCCAGACAGAGGGAACAGCATATACTAAGCCCCTGAAGAAAGACAGGCCTGAGACTGTGGTGTGGCACAGAAACCTTGTGGGTACGAGAGACGACTACAGGTGTTGGCCTGAGAGATGAAGAGTAATGGGTAGTTTCCTCTTTTGTCTTGAGTTCCTTAGGAAGAGATGGAACAGGTCTGCCTGGTAACCTTAGATGTGTTCATGTGCTCCCAGGGGAGATGTTAATTTCACATGACTATTTAAATGGTGGGACCCCCTATCAGGAGAGAGTTATTCCATCCTCAGAGTCACAGCCTTCTGTTTCTCCAGGGCTCATTCATGCCAGGTCTCTTGGAAGAGCAGAAAGGGCCTGGGCTCAAGTTCCAGCCCCTGACACTCTTGTGTTACCTTGGGAAAGTCACTCAACCTCTCTGAGCTTCATTTTCCCTGATGAACCTCATCACTTGCCTCATCTGTAAAATGGGCTAATAATACAACCCCCCCATGCCAATTAACATCTCACTTGACTGTCATTAGATTTAAATTAATGAGGTCATTAATGTGAACAGTGCCTTTTACATTGCAATGGTTGAGATAAATGCAAGGGAATTTTTATTTTCTTCAGCTGAACTTTTGGTAACAGAATTGTTACTGCCCACTGCCCTCCTCACCCCATTCCTTATATTGTGACCTCCCTGGATCCAGTTGACTCTCATCTTGACTGGGACACTCATCAAACATCCAAGGTCCCTCAAGGCAGGGCTCCCTGGGAATCCCCAGGGGCTGAATTGCTTCACAGGCCCTCGCTCTCCTTGTGGGGGCTGGGTGGGTCCAGCAGCTCTTCCCCAATGTCCCTCCCCATCCTCCTCCAGGTACAATGGCCCCAACCTGGTTCTGAAGTATGACCGGGCTCAGAAGCGGCTGGTGAACATCGCGGTAGATGAGCGCAGCTCACCCTACTATGCGCTGCGGGACCGCCAGGGGAATGCCATCGGGGTCACAGCCTGCGACATCGACGGGGATGGCCGTGAGGAAATCTACTTCCTCAACACCAATAATGCCTTCTCAGGTAAGCAGTGGGACCTCAGGCCTCTTCCTCCCAACACTAATGGCAAGGAGGGCCCTGGGGATCCTGGCCCATCCTCAGGCTACTGTCACTGGCTCCAGGCACAGTCTCTACTGCCTCCAGGGCCTCGCTGTGTCCAGCAGAGACCCCCGGTTGACCTCTTCTCTTGTGATGAAGTTTGGAATTCTTGTCTTCTGGTCCCTGGACTGAGGTGGAGTGGCATGAACAGGCTGTGTGTCCTCGTCACCTCCCAATCTGAGCAGCTCCCTTCCCATTGCTCCTGCCATGGTTCTGTTCTGTCCCCCCTCCCATAGGTTGCTTCTGTAGCCAGAAACCTATGGGAGTCTCCCTGGAGTCCCTGGAGTCACCATGCTGCTTCTGGGGCCTTTCTCAACTGCTTTTAAGTACTGTGAGGTCCCCCACAGCTTTTAGCATGTACATCTTCCACAGATTCTTGCCTTCACCTCCTGCATGCCAGACAGAGGTGGTAAGTGACGGGGATACAGCTTTGAGGAAGGCAGACCTTGAGTCCATGGATCTTTTGCCAGAGCTTCTCAAACTGCAGTGTGCACCTGAGCCACCTGAGGGTCTTATGTAAATGCAGGCTCTGGCTCTGCCGGTTGGGGGCACCTAGAACCTGCATTGCTAATGCTCCCAGGCCTTAATGATGCTGCTGGTCCAGGGACCACACTCTGAGTAGCAAGGTTCTACACACTAAGGAATGGACGAGAGAAATCAATGCCTGGAAGGCTAAAGAAGAGTGCCATTAAAGCCAGTACTTCAGGAGCACCTACTGTGTGCCAGGCCTCCATCTCTGCCCTTTACTACTCTGATGTGAGCCCCACAACAGCTCAGCCAGGAAGGCACCAGCAGTCCTACTTTAGACTGGAGGAAAATGAGGCATAAGAGGTGCCCCAACTTGCCCAAAACTTCCCAGCCTGTAAGTCCCAGGATACAAAGCCAGGGGTCTGACTCCAGATCCTTGCTTTCAGTCAAAACTCTCCATGACTCTCCTCAATCCTGTGTCCTCCGGGGCTAGGAGCAAGCCTGATGGGCAGTGGGTGCACAGTGCTTCACAAATTGGGAGCTGTGGATCAAGGTAGATCCCCACCCCCAACTCTCACATTTCCTCAGGCCTGTCCCTGGCCCACTAGAATGCAGTCCACTCCTGTGGGGCCATACCATCTGTGGGGAAGCCCCGGCCATGGTGTCCCCCTGGGAGAGGCAGATGGGCTGTGCTCTGGGCTCCTCCAGATGGCAGCAAGCGCTTGGGTTGGCTCTGCACGGGACCCTGTGGTTCAGACCTGTGCAAGCACAGTCCTGGGCCCCCCACAACCTCCTGGAGGCTCTGACTGCCTGGCAGTGGGGGCCCCCTGCCAGTCCCCCACTCCTGCACACTGGCCTTCCCCTGAGCCATAATGCTGCCCCTACTGACTGTCAGGCCCAAGCCAGGATCCAGCCTCTAGTCGGCCCCGATGTTGAGCTCCGCCGGTTGCATGAATGGGAGGGAAAGAGGTTGGGGCCTGTGCCAGGGGCAGGGTGGGCGGTGCTGGCTGGCGGGCAGCCAGCCCTGTGCAGCCAAGAAACAATGAGCCACAGCCCCGAGTGGTGTTTTATGGGTTTTCATCTCATCTTGCCACCAAGTGATGCCTGAGAGATGGTAATTATCCCTACACAAATATCAGGGCATGATTACCCAGCTGGATTTACTGCCCTCTCTCCAACCAAGCCAAGATTGGATTAGGACACAATTAATTGATGGGCTGATCAACTCTTTAATGTGGGGCAAGGTCAGGAAGGGAGCAGCATTAAGGGGCGTCTATAGAAGGGGCAAGTCCCCAGGAAGGTTCTGGAAGGCCAGGAAGCAGGAACAGGGACAACCCTGGAAGGGCTGTCCTCCCTGGGCTCAGCAGGCAGGATGACAGAGGAAGGGACAGACTCACCCTTACTCAGCCAACACAGCACCTGTATGAGACTCCAGGGTGTCTCTGCAGCAGTGACCCTCCCAGGCGCTTAGAGCGCTCCACTGTGAATCCAAGAGCAGTGGTTTCCCAGCCCAGCTGCCAGTTGGAACCGCCTGGAGGGCTTCCGGTGAACCCAGCTGAGCTGCACCCCAGGCAACCCAACCTGAAGGCTGGAGATGGACCCAGGGATCAGATTGTCATGCTCCCAGCTAGTTCCCACTGTGGCCTGTGCTGAGGCCACTGCCTCAGAGTCTGTCAGTTTCGTGTTCAGCCCAGCAATGGCCCCACCCACTCATGAACATTGTCACTCTATTGAGCACCTCCTGTGTGCCAGGCACTCCTCTAGAGAGTGAGGACACTTCAATGCATGAACCACAAAATTCCTGAAGTTTACGGTCTCCCCAGCCCAGCTGCCTTCTCTAAGTATCTGACTCCCCTCGCCCAGCCCCCTGGACTCTAAGCTCCTTGAGGTGAAAGTTCCTGTGCTGGTCGTCTTGTGATCCCTGGTGGCCAGAGCCAGACATTGACCATCCTGAGTGGTCAATTAAAATTGGATAAATTAGTCCCAGAAAGAGCAGGTGGGGCTGAGCCATGGGGCCTGGGAGGAGGTTTGCCAGTAGAGGGATGGCAATGGTAGGCGGGCCAGGCAGAGGCCTGGGGAGGCCAAGCTTCCTGGGATGGAAGCAGAAGTGATCAGAGGCTGGCACTGGCCCCCAGGGCTGGGGCAAGGCTGACAGTGCCCAGCAACCTCAGCCCCAGGCATGCACCTCTTGGTGACCTTCTGTGGGTTTGAGTTAATTTTTCAGTTGAGTGATTCAATTGATTCATCGACAGGGGGTCGAGGGTGGAGCCAGGAATTTCTGCCAGGTCAGCACTTCTTGGGTCCAGCTGGCACAGCACTCAGCCATGACCACCTGGCCCACTGTGGGGGATCCTGAAAGCCACTCCAGGAACCCCAGCCAGCCCAATCACATCCATGGCCTTCGGGATGTTAGAGGGACCTACAAAAAAAACAGTCCCTCCCTCTTCTCTAAGCCCGCCTTTGGGATGTCAGCATTGTGGTCCCTGAAAGAGACTGAGACCCTGCAGTTTCCTGTGGGAATCAGTTCATACAAACCTTGGATCTACACCTTCTTTACTCGGTGACCTTGGGTGAGATGCATGACCTTTCTCAGTCTCCACTCTCATCAGTAGGAAAGAAAAAATCATATCAACTTCTTAAACTCAGCTCCCTCCCCTGGCTCCATAGACTTTGTTTGAGGTCATTCCCATCACCCACAGCATCCCTCCTGGTGTGGCCCAGGATCTCTTTCTGATCCTCGCTCTGATCTTCTCTTCCTCACTACATTTTCACCTGGAGTATGAGTACTTGCTGTTCCCCCTGCCTGAAATGCTTTTCCTGCTGGTTTCCTCAAGGATCAATTCTTAAATAAGGTCTCCCTGAACACCTTATCAAAAATCACACCCTGGTCCCTCCCAGGAAGAAGAAGCCCCTGCTCTTCAGGGGCTTAGCTTTCCTTCCTGGCATTCACCCCTGAATGAAGGCGTTCTCTTCCAGTGTGGGGTTCATCTCTCCTACAGTGTCGACTCCAGGGGGAGGGAGCCGGGAGAAACTTTGCCTTGTTCGCTGTTGTCCTTCAGGACCCAAAAAAGTGCCTGTCACTCAGTACACATTAAATACTTATTTTTGAATGAACAACTGGGATAATGAATGGAAATCTCTTAGTGTGACACCTAGGACTTAATAAGCACCAACAGTAGCTGTTATAATTCTGTGGCTATGAAAAAGACAGAGCCTCTAAGAGTGTCCTTGGAGACCACAGGCCTTCCTCCCAGCCCTCAGGAAAGAGCCTAGGGGCAGAAAGGGGAGAGGACCATGGTGTGAAGAAGGCACCGCCCAGGGGAGTGTGCCCAGTGGGCATTGGTTGCCGGTTAAGAATTAGAAAGTCAGTAGGGAAAGGGCGGGGGAGGATGGATCACAGTCCCCCCCCCACAAGGAAATATTCATGCGCCTTAATTGACCTAGAAAAATATAAGCCAGGGACTTTCAGGCAATGCTTTTCTGTGCCACCCAGGTGGGAGGGTAAGCAGGGTGACAAGAGGCAGGTGCCAGCACCTCCCTCCACATCCAGGAACCCAGGACCTCCCACAGCTCCTGGATAGAGCCATCCCCCTGGAGGTCCTGCACTGGCCCATTCCAGCCACCTGGCTTCATGGCCTTGAGCAATCCTGCACGTGACTAGCCTGGAGTAACAGGAGTGTGGGTAGTAAGTCAATGTGAACTGTGAACCCCACCACTCACTTTATTTTTACTCATTCAGTTCAACAAAATGAGCAGTAGAAAAGGCACTGTCAAAAAATAATTCATATATGCTTCCCTCCTTTCTATGCATACAGTAGCAGGCCCTGCTCTTTGCATTTTCAATATATTTTGAGTATTATTTCATGGCAATATATAGAAGGCTTTCTTGTTCTTTTTATGGCTGTATAGTACTCCATTGTACAGATTTGCCATTAATTTTATTGGTTTTCCATGGGCGAGCATTTAAATCGCTTGCAGTCATTTTCTCCTTACAAAGAATGCCACCAAATGAATGAGCCTGCACAATATGCTATTTCCCACAATTGCGGGTTTATTTGTAAAATAAATTCATGGAAACAGTGGCTGTGTCAAAGGAATATACACATGTAGTTTGATAGATGTGCCAAATTGCTCTCCCTAGAGACGATACTCATTACACTCCCATCAGCTGTGTCCCTGAGCGAGCACTTTCCAACACTCACTAACACAATGTTTTATCAATTTTTTTTGGATTTGCCAATCTGATAGAAAAAATTGATTTCCAAGTGTACTTTTAATTTTCATTTTTCTTAAATGAGTAAGGCTGAGAATATTTGTATATATTTGAAACTCTTGTCTGCTCATAGCCTCTGCCCATTTTTTTCTATTGATTATTGGTCTTTTTCTTATTGATTTGGAACACCTCTTTATAAATTAGGGAAATTAGCCCTTCGTCTGGAATATAAGCTGCAGATAATTTTCCCTTGTTTGTCGTTTTTCTTTTGTCTTTGCTCATGGTGGGTTTTGTAATGTAGAAAACTTTCATTTTTATGGACCTGAATTTATGACTCTTTTCTTTTGTGGTTGCTGGGCTGTGCATCATACCTAGAGAGGCCTTCTGCAAGGGCTTTCATAACCTCTTAGAGAAGAGAGGAGAGGAGAGGAGAAGAGGGGAGAGGAGAGGAGAAGAGGAGAGAGGAAAGGAGAGGAGAAGAGGGGAGAGGAGAGGAGAGGAGAGGAGCAGAGGAGAGAGGAGCAGAGGGGAGAGGAGAAGAGAGGAGAGGAGAGGAGAGCAGTGGAGAGGGGAGG